>VWZX01000699.1:1151543-1174486 GCA_013399015.1 Galbula dea
CCTTTCCTTTCCTTTCCCCTTTCCTTTCTCCTTTCCCTTTCCTTTCCCCTTTCCTTTCTCCTTTCCCTTCCCTTTCCTCCCTCCCCTATCTCTTTCTTCAGGATGTTTTCCTTCTTCCTTCAACCTCAAAACACCTGAGTTGTTTTTAGTGCTGTACCCTTCTGCTTCTTCCTTTCACACAGGCACAGTCTGCCAGAGGACATGATGCTTAGGAGAGGTTTTGCAAAGGACAGGAGAGTTCCTCAGTATTTTTGGTTGGTTGTTTTTTTTTTCAGTGATGAGTCAGAAAAGAAAGAACAGAAAAAGAGACTTTTTTTTCTTCTTTAAGCCTGGACATGAAACAGGCTCTTCTTAAGGTGTAACTATTTTAGCTGAACCAAGGATTTCTGGTGCAGCATAGGCACAACCACCCTCAATCTGCAAAATGTTGCAGTGTTTGTCTTTGGCAATAATTTGGAAAAGGCTCTGCAGAAACAGGAACAAGAAGCCCCAAGAGGAAAGATGCAACATAATCTGCCCCAGTACAACATTCCCCATGGTTTTTATAGCTGACAAAAATCCCAAGGGGTGAGGTAGTTCCACCTCTTTTCAAATGCTATTTGAATTGTCATGAAGAAATGAAGTAAAATTGTTTGTATAGGGACCTGGATGGGTCTGGCTTCATCTCTTGAACTAAATTAAGTGCAGCTAAAATGTTGGGGACTGATGATTATTGCAAAGTAACCTCTTTAAATGGGTTGAGAAACATATATATATATATATATATATATGTGGACATTCGTGTCTTAAGACAGACAACTGGAAACAGTCTGCAGGCTGGATCACCTGAGAGAACAAATGTGGGTCCCAGTGTTTCTGGTGACATGAGTTAACATCTCCTGGGGCTAAGGCTATTCACTGTCCTTCAAGAAGTGCCCAAGATCCCTGATTTTTGCCCCACTCCCTTTGGCTTTTTTTCTCTTCCAAGGCCCTGTGGGAGGCAGTTCCCATTGCCATCTAAGAGAGTTTGCAACACACTCCTCCAGGAGGGAGAAGACAGGCTTGGAGGCATCTGCTTTCAAGATCAACAATTGCTTTGGGAGAAAAAGAGGGGAAAAAAACCCCCCAACCCAGCAATAAAAAAATAACAGGAAAAGCCATTTAAACTGAATTACTGGCACTACTCTTTTCACCTCTCCACAACCTAGCCATGACTTCCAGAGCATCCTGAGTTAAGAGTTCACCATTCCAGCTGAACTGAATGGGAATATTTACACAAGAATGATGTTGCAATAGCTCCTAGGCTTAGTTGTGGGCAAGTCTGCTTTGCTGTGTCTGTACTGATTTGGGTCCAAAGAACATTCCCATTCCTTCAGTTCTACCATTAGGTAGGAAAAACTGTAGCACTGTTGTGCCTGATCACTGTGAATTCAACAACTGTGTTGTTTAGTGGTGGCCCAAGGCAGGCTGAAGTGTTTGCAGCCCATGCAGATGGCTGCTGTTGGCTTGTCCACACCAGATCTTCCATCACCAGCACCACAACAGAAGTTCTGTGACAACAACAACAAGTTCTGAGCAACCTGTAAGGGAAATGTGACTTTTGCTCAGGCTTCTCTGTCTCTGCTCTCTTCACAGACACAGTAACAGTCATGATACTTCTTAAGGTTCCCATGAAGACTAATGAGTAAATGCTTATGAAGTGCTTGGAAGGTGAAAGGTCTGGCTTGGATCTGAAGAAGTGTGTCCACCAGGACCAGGGCAGGGATTGTCTTCCTGGACTGGGCACTGGGAAGGCAACATCTTGAATGTTGGGTTCAGCTTTGGGCTCTTCACTCCAAGAAGGACATGGAGGTGCTGGAGTGTGTCCAGAGAAGGGCAAGGAAGGTGGGGAAGGGTCTAGAGCACAAGTGTTGTGAGGAGCAGCTGAGAGAACTGGGCTTGGTTTGTCTGGAGGAGAGGAGGCTCAGGGGAGACCTTCTTACTCTCTGCAGCTCCCTGAGAGGAGGTTGGAGCCAGGTGGAGGCTGATCTCTTCTCCCAGGTGACTAGTGAGAGCACAAGAAGAAGTGGCCTCAAGTTGCACCAGGAGAGGTTCAGGTTGGATATTGGGAAAAACTTCTTCCCCAAGAGGGTTATCAGGCATTGGCCTAGGCTGCCCAGGGCAGTGGTGGAGTCACCATCCCTGGAGGGGTTCAGGAAACCTGTAGATGAGCTAGCTGGGGCCATGGTTTAATGATGAGCACTAGTGGTGGGTGGTGACTGTTAGGTTAACAGTTGGACTTGATGATCTCAGAGGTCTTTTCCAACCATCACAGTTCTATGATTCTAGATGGTAAGTTCATGTTCAGATATGTGACATCAGTTCTAAGCTCATGACTATTCCCTTCCCTTCCTTCCCATTTCCCCCCTGAGAAGATACAAATCCTCTCCCAGCACAAGGCTCAGCATGAGCAGGACTCTGCTTTCAGAGTCACATGGGGTTGTGTTCACTGAGGAGTGAAATCAGGTTGAAATTCAACCTCTAGCTCTGTCCTCCCCCTCATTATCTCTGCTGGGTGTTTAGATCTCAGGCAATTTGGGAAGTTTCTGGGTTTCCAGACACCAGATAGTCTTTCCCAGGAGGCAGTGGGGGTAATTCCTTCAGTGATTGTGGAAGAATCTCTAGAAGGGAACCTCCTGAGCATTGCTTGCCCTCTCCTCTGAGGGAAGAAACTGAATTCATGGTTTTCTGACAAATGCTTGTTCTCTGCTGTTGTCAGAAAGCCAGGAGACATTTAGCAGCTGTAGCAGGGGAAGCTAAATAAAAGCAGAAAATGTCCAGCCTGCTGCTCCACTGGATGAGTACACAAAGAGAGGTTAAAGAGAGGTAGCTCTGCTCCAGAAGGCACTGTCACCCACAATAAATGTTGAAGTGGCACAGCCCTCCCTCCCCCCTCTCACCTTGAGATAAGGAGAGACCTCCCCTTAAAAACCCCAGCCTGTGGCCACTCCAGAGGAGAGCTGCATGTTCAAACCACAAATCCCTGTTAAATATGGACTCACTTTTTCCCAGAATCACAGAATCATTAAGGTTGGAAGAGGCCTCTAAGAACATCAAGTCCAACCATCAACCTATCACCATCATGCCACTAAACCATGTCCCTAAGTACCACATCTAAATGTTTTTTAACCCTTCCAGGGATGGTAACTCCACCACTGCCCTGGGCAGCCTGGACCAATGCCTAACCACTCTCTAGGTGAAAAAAAAAACCCTCTTAATATCCTAAAAGCTATTTATTGCTGGGACAGTGCCACCTCACTCCAAGTAATGCCTCTTCAGTACTCCTAGCACATATCTGATCTGAAGAGGTACAAACACATCCAAGCAAGAAATGCTGCATTAACAGACAGGCCTAAAATAAATCAACTTTTCAACTTTTGAAAAGAAGGAACTACCCTTGGAATACTTGGAAGATAAATAAACTTTTAGATTTGACTCCCTCTAGAGTATTTTTAAGGAAAAGCTTGATAGAGGAGATTCCTTTGCTGTTGCAGGAGCTCCCTCACAGCAGTCCCACCCAAATATACTTCTCTCCAAATGCAATGGTCCCTCTGTGTCCAGCAGCACCTCTACAGCAGAGCTCTCTGCCTGATGTTGGTCATAGCCAGGGTGGTGCAAGGCTCAGACCAAAGTGCCTCATGGAGACCAGGAGAAAAAAGGAAGATTTCTTTAATAAGAGCTGAAAGAGCCAATGGATGCCTACATTTTCCAGAACAGGGACTAAATTCAGCCTGTCTTGATCATCTAAAGGCAGTAGGAAGGCTTTCAGTTGGTCCACAGTCAGAAGAGAGTGGAGCCATGCCTGTAGGGATCTGGACCTTCATTAGAGAATCACTGAATCATCAAGGTTGGAAAGAGACCTGTAAGATCCTCAAGTCCAACCATCAACCTATCACCACCATGCCACTAAACCATGTCCCTAACTAGCAAATCTAGATGCTTTTTAAACCCCTCCAGGGGTGGTGACTCCACCACTGCCCTGGGAAGCCTGGGCCAATGCTTAATCACTCTTCCAGTCAAGAAATGATTCCTCATACTCAACCTGAACCTCCCCTGGCACAACTTGAGGCCATTGCCTCTTGTCCTATCACTAGTCACCTGGGAGAAGAGACCAACTCACACCTCCAACCTCCTTTCAGGGAGTTGTAGAGAGTGAGAAGGTCTCCCCTGAGCCTCCTCTCCTCCAGACTAACCAACCCCATTTCCCTCAGCTGCTCCTCATAAGACTTCTTCTCCAGACCCTTGACCAACCTCACTGCCCTTCACTTCAACCCTTGGGGATTCAGACAAACTCAACACAGTGTTGCAACACCTGGAGACCCCAAATATTTAATCTTTTTATCTGAAAGGAGGATCAGTTACCTACCTCAAAACAAGCAGTGTCAATGGAGCTTCTGAAGGCTTCACAACTCTTGCAGTTCAACTCCCTCAGTCCTCCAGAAGAAGAAACACCAATGTTCAGCCACAGTCTGGATCCATGACTGACCTCACCATTGGGACCACAGAAGATTACCAGTAAGACACTGAACCAAAGAAAAGGTAGCACAGTAAAAAGCAAGTGAATTTTCAGGAAGGAACCCAATGGAAATAAGACCTGGAGTCTTCCAAAAATATTCATATCTGTGTTTCTGATGAAAACCAAACAGAACAACAAATCCATCCTATAAATTTCAGATGTCATAGTGAAGAGGGGAAAAAATAAAGACATGGGCAGGTTTTCTTGGGGGAAAAAAAAAAAAAGAATTAGAAAAATAATTAGATCATTTAAAAGATATTTTAAAATGTAAATATACTGTAGCTGCCTGTAGCTGAAAATAGAGGAACTGGATTTGGTCCTAACTAACTCCATCACTTCCCAGCATCTGAAGGGTTCACAGTTACTACTTTTTTAAAGCCACCCAAAAAGACATAAAAATAAAAGGAAAGGGAAAACCTCCTCAAATCCTAACATCTTTTTTCTCTACACAAAAGTGCAGATCAATTCAATCTGACTACAACACATGCACTGCACTGCATTCCCTCCAGGAGTAAATTTGGATCACTATGCCATAAAGTCCAAAGGGTCAACTTGACATCTTGCATCATAGAAACACAGAAACCTCTCATGGTTGGAAAGGACCTTCAAGATCATCAAGTCTAACTGATTCAACCAATCATATCCCACTACAGAGAAAAAAAACCCCAGGGATTTCCTGACAAACATCACTTCCAGAAGTGCTTCTTTATTCCCCTCTCACTGTATAGTTCCTTCTGAAATGGTTTAGTGGGTGGCTTTGGTGCTTGGCCACATTTCTCTTCTTCTATTTGGAAAAGGTTGGTTGGAAAGAAAGTAAATATTGCAGGATAAACACTTTACAAACCTTTGCTATTTCTATATAATGCTTGAAGTGGAATTGGTTTTCCTTTAAAAATAAAGAAGAATAATCTGGAGTGCTGTGCAGAATGACACCAAATCTTCCATGTTTACTGAAATACCAAAAGGGACCAAAAAAAAAAGTATCAATCAAATGCTTTATGTCTTTGAGAACATAGAAATGATGTGGTCTATGAGGAAGAAAAAAGCTCTGCCAGGTAGACTCCATCCTGCATAGCACATAGCTAGTAACAGCCTTCAGGGCAATCATTGCTGCTTGATTATAAGTTGAATTAATTGGCTGACATGACAGTAAAGAAACAATAACAATGATGAGGGTGTGATTCCCCCACTGCCAAAAGAGATGAAGGAAATAAGAAGAGAATATAAGGGAAAGAAAAGAGAAAAATAAAATAAGAAAAGGAAAGAAAAGAGAAAAGAAAAGAAAAGAAAAATAAACAATGGCTTAAACGAATGTTTCACGCCTTTAGGTGGAAAAACACAATTGGTTTCAGCCAGGCAGAAAAGCTGCTGCTAAGTCTTGTGCATGCTGCTGCAGGGATGTCTCCTGCTGCACCCTGCCCACCCCACACACCCAGGGACTTTGCTTGCTTGTTTATTTAAATGCCACTGTTGTTTGAAAGGATGGGGGCTCCTTATCCTCTGGAGTCCTGCATTCTCTGTCTGAGATCCTCTGTTTAGGCACTTTTAGCACCTCATTAATTACTTACTGCAACCGAGTCCTGCTGTTTTGCAACTCTATTGCCTTTGTGAAGAAATCTCCATCCTGTGTTAGAATGTGAAAGGGGACTGTTATCTACCATATGCCCTGCTTGACTCCATGTTCCAAAATTAGCCTCCTAGTTCCTGAAATGCATATCCATGTGCTCTTTAGATCCATACCCCATGGTTAAATAAGCCTGGCTGCTGTTAAATATCCTGCCAGGAACAATTGTAGGAGCTACTGTTGCAGATGAAAACCTCTCTTAACTCCACGTGTTCTAAATCAATGTTTTTCTCCAGGAAGATACCATTTCTTCCCCATGGGAGTTGTGTCCTGCTACAAAATGCTACTCCAAAAGCCTTTGGCTACAACACCCCCCTCAAACAGCTAGTTATTAAAGATAATTAGCAAGTGGAGAATTTCTTTCACTTGTAGATGGTAGTTTGGCAGGACAGCAGCAGCAAGGAGATGTGAAACTCTTCCCAGCTATGTCCTGAACGTTGTTACTGTTTGTGTGTCTGCAGGTTGCTACAAGGAGCTTGATCCAAACAGGGGCTGTGATGTGTGTGTAGAAAGCTGTGACCTAAGAGTCATCTTCAGCAGCAGCTTAGCCTGGAAGTACCTAATTAATTACAGAATCCTAGAATCATTATGGTTGGAAAAGACCTCTGAGATCATCAAGTCCAACCTTTAACCTACCAGTACCATGCTCACCACCAAACCCTGTCCCCAAGCACCACACCTACACATTTTTTGTACTCTTCCAGGGATGGCTACTCCACCAGCCTGTGCCAGTGCCTGATAACTCTTTTGGTGAAAAAATTCTTCCTAATATCTAATCTGAACCTCCCCTGGTGCAACTTGAAGCCATTTCCTCTTGTCCTGTCACTTGTTACTTAGGAGAAGAGACCAACTACATCCAAAATGTTCTTTCTTGTTTGGGGTGAATGCTCCTCAGAGTTCAGCCCCTGCAGAGACCCAGAGCCAGCCCAGGCAGGACTCCTGTGTGGAGTCTGTGTTTAATATGAAATGTATAACAAAAAAAAAGAGAGAGAGAAATTAAGTCTTCCCTTCATGTGCCTTAAAATCAGCTCCTTCTTATGGGCTGACACCAGGAATTTGGTCTTCTTTGCTATGTGGTAGCACAGACACAGCAAGCATCTTGAGGAGTGACTTCAGCTGAAGAATTCCATTACTGGGAGCCTTGAGTGTGGGGTTCAGCTGCATCCTGAATCACACTCCTATGGAAGGGACACATGGAGCACAGGTCCACATGCTGGCCAAGTTTTCAGTTCAGGATGAGTGCTGGTTCTGAGAGAATTTTAGAGGGGAGCCCTTGTTCCCACAGTTCAGTTATTTGGAGAGTTCAGACATCAAAACTGTGGAGTGTTGGATGTCACTTGCAAAGTCATATACCTGCAAGGTAAGATCTGTTATTCCTGAGTTGAAGATGCCTCCATGCTTTATTAAATCTGGGCTGTCAAGCTGTTGCTGTCTGATGCCTGGTTTGTAGTTGGTTCAGTGCAGTAGATGTTGATATTAGCTTAGCAGAAACTTCACATCACTAAATCATTGTCACTTCATTACCTGCCATCAGCCTCATACATATAGAAAAAAAAAAGGAACTAAATCCAGAGTTCTAACATAGTGTGGTTCTTTCCAGGCATGAATAGTGGTCAGAAAGATGTTGGAAGGTAATAAGTAGATAAATAAATAAATACAAATGGAAAGGCTGTGACTGGGGAGTGTAAAGGCTTATTTCAGTTCTGATGGTGTCAGTGCAACATATGCATCTGTTTCAAGCTTTCCAGCCAGAGGGACTGCCATCAGCTTAAAAGTTCTTCTCAAGAGTATCATGTCTCTGGTACACCTGAGTCAAAGTAGAGAGCACACTTCCTCAAAACTACCATTTAACCACTTTTCAGGCCCTCCAGTTTACACTTTGAAATAAGCAACAAGAAGATTTGTGTACAGAAGAGTTTCCTGATTGCTTAGCATTATCTGCCTCATACAGTCCTATGTTAACTGCAATGTCTCCTGGAGGAAGCATCAATGACAGGTTTAGCAGTGTTCACTGAAAGATCATCTCTTGGAACATCAACAGCAGAATCATGGAATCATTAAGGTTAAAGAGACCTCTAAGATTATCAAGTCCAACCATCAATCTACCACCACCACCACACCCTAAACCATGTCCCCAAGTACCACATCAAGTTATCTTCACCTGATAATATTCTAGTGTATTCTAGTATTCTAGTGTAAGTACCACATCAAGTTATCTTCACCTGATAATATTCTAGAATATTCTATTCCAACAGTGTTTGTTTAGGGGGAGCAGTGCTGCTGTTTCACTGCTTTAAGATTAATATATACTAATATTAATATGAGACCCAAGACCCTGTTACCCCATGCTTGCACACTCTGTGCTTCATGTCATGACTTTGGCTGCCCAATTCCTCATCTACAGCTCCTACCAGCCCTGTAGTACTTATGCCTTCAGGTCACCAGAGCTGAACTGCTTCAGGATTTCCTGGCAATGGGATGGGCACACTGAGGACAGTTGGAGCTGTAGCACATGAACTTCAGCTGGAAATGCAACATGTGAACTCCATCCACACTGGGCACCATCATTCTTCTTCATGCCCATCTGTTCCTCTACATGCACACCCCATGCCCATCAGCCACACTGGGGTGTGATCACACACACCAAGAACCAGGCTTCTTCTCTACTCCTTGCCTTTCCAAAGGATCCTACATCTGCAATTTCACCTTCAGGAGTGAGATTGCTTCACCAACCTCTTAGAGACATTCCCTGCCCTTTTCTGTTTTACCTGGCAGGCTTTTCATTCCTGTTTCCTCATGGTAAATCAGATCAGGGAACAGAATCTGCTGGAAAGAAACTTTTCCTTTCTTTTTTTATTTAGTATTTCCTTTTTTGCCAGCCCATGCTTCAACCAGCACAGCCCAGGAAGTGGGAATGAGCAAATCACTTGGGCAAGTGTGGGATCTACTTAGGTTTACACTACCACTAAAGAAATTCACAGGAAACACTGCCCAAAGTGAGAAAACAGCTCCTGACCTGCGTGTTGGGAATTGCCCTCCCAAATACTCAAATGGTGGAGCAGTCAACACCTAGACAAATAGGAATGTGTCAGAGTCCTGTGAAGCCTTAGGTGTTGGTTACTCCCATCCTCCAGCTTTACCCAGTTATAGTTCCACCTTCTCTGCTGTCACCACAGAAGTCTGCTTGGGCAAACTGCAGTTATTCTGGTACTGCCTTCTGAGAGGTTAAAGTCAGTCTAGATCCAAAAGCATGCTGCTTTTTTTCTTTCCAACTTAGCATGCATTACAAAAACATTTATGTTAATCACTTCTGTTCTAGCTTGAGTATTTACACCCAAAATACACAGAGACTTCCATGGCAATGCAAGAGATTTTTTTGTTGTTTTTGTTCATGTAGACACAGTTGCTCCAGGCAGAGATTCTGCAAACACAGAACAAAAAGTTGGTCTGCATCCCAAAGGTTTTACAATCCAAGAGAGGACCAACTAAGAGATGAATACAGGGAAACAATGACTTAGCATGGTTTGATCACCCTCCTATTAACTGCTGAAACTTCCTCTCTGCCAAAAAGTTCTCATTTTGAGGCCTTCCTGTTGGACTTTCCTAACTGAACTGCATCTGGAAGGTTTGTGCTGCAGAATTTGTCCATGTGTTTCTCCCACAAAGATGGTTTTGGTTTGGGGTTTGTGTATTTTTTTTTCCCCTATGGACAATAAACCAATAATTCATTTCTCTTCCAGCCTGATGGAGAAGACCAGATCTAAACATCTCTCAGACTGGGGAAGGGTCAAGCTGACAGCAGGAGTTTTTGGACCTGATCCAGACTTGAGGGATAGTCCAGACTGACATGTTAATTTAGGGCCTGATCCTCCAGACTTGGATTACACTGGCATTTTATTACGATGACAGAATTGCACAAGTCAGAGATGGGAAAAATCAATTAGGTCATCTAATCTATTTGCTGCCAGCATAGGATTGTTCCCTGCATGTTTTGTTACTGTTCTGCCATTACATCTTTTAAATATCTGAAGCATAAAGACATTATTAAAGAGGTTGGGGTTTGGATCTTTAGGAAGCAGTTTATTTTTTAAAGAGTACAGAGATTTTGGTAGGTTCAACTTAATGGTGAGTAAAGCTTTTCTCATCACCCACTTCTTCTGGTTTATTTAGGCTCTGCAATTATAATCTTCTGGTTGTGATCTTAACAGCTTTTGAGAATGCTCATGATGTTCCAGAACATTAACCTCCTAAATTGAATATGGCTAAAGGACAAATGGGTTATGTTAGGAAACACAGACAGATGTAACAACTGTCAGATTGGGAAATACAGAAAAGAATAGTAACACAGACACATACTTGCCCATATACATGTATATATAGTTGTGGTTTGGATTATTTCTTATCTATTTGGGTCTCTCTGCATGCCTTGCCCACTCTGTGCTTGCCTCTAAGTTTGTACAGGATGAGAAAAATCTGGGACAAAGACTGGCATGATTTGGGGTGGTTTGCAGTGCCAAGAATATTGCTGGTGTTTAACAACCAGTAGATGTGTGGGGTTGTGCAACCTTTACTCAGGATGCCTGCTGGAGTCTTCTCACCCTGCTCCCTACAATTGACATTTCTGATGCTTCCTTGGTGATGAAGCCTGACTTAGGCCATCTACACCCTGAGCAGCACCTGAAAAATAAAAGATATTGTGCTGGGCACAGTATGCTTCATTTTCAAGTTATGTATCAGAGGTAATCCAAGGCTTTTATTTCTTTACTGTTTCCCAAGTTGAAAAGGCAAATTAGTGACCCTTTTGTTCACTTACACAAACTATTTCCAGTCTAGAGAAGAATGACAAAGGGTTAGCATTCAGCTGTCCTGTTCACATGGCTAGTTTTTATGACTAGAGTGCCACTTTAAGCAAGCACAATATCAGCTATTAATTGAATATTATTTTATTTTTATTTTCTTTTTGCTTGTTTGTGTATATAATCTGAGAATTTTGAGGCCACCTTCCCCCCTTTCCTCCCTCCCCTATTTATTAGCTCGTTGGAAAACAGAAATTAACATTTTCTAGCTATGGAATGTTGCACAGAGAAACTGCTGGGCAGGGGTAGCAGTAGTGAAACCACCACACAATATTCCTCTTTTCTGAAAGGATTATTTAAAACCAAAATAAAATAAACCAAACAAAAAATAAACCCCAATACTTAGCTGATTTTACAGTCTCCTGCTGCTGCTTTTAATGCAGTTCAGGACAACAGAGGGCTCAGACATTTTTGACTTGCTGGTAACATCACAGACCATCAGCCATCCTCCCCCTCTTTAATAAACCCCAAAACAGAGAAGCACCAAAGAAAAACCACCCCTGGAAGCTGTTTCTGATTCATCCATTCCAGTTGCAAGGAAAATACTACATCCAGCTCCTTCCACCCTGTGTGCTGCTGCTGCTGGCTCCTCATCTCCATGGGCTTGGCGAGTGGAGGCTGTTTGGGAAGCCCAGTCTCCACTGATGCTGATGCTTATCCCGATGCCATCAGTCCATCCACCAGCCACAGGCTGGGAAGCTCAGCCTGGTCCCTGGCTCTGCCTTCCCAGAGCTGATGTCAGCCTGAACTTTGCCACCCATATCTCATCAGGATGAGCGACATAAACAGAGGATTGCATGCCAGAGTTTTGCCCTGGAACAAGCTCCTTCCACACATTTCAGCAATATAAATCTTCTCCTTTTATCACAGAGAGGCAGGAACTGTTTATGGGTTTGGTTTGTTGTTGTTGGGTGTGTTATTCCCCCCTAACAGAGCTGCTTTGGGGGGAGGTAACCTGGCTCTCCAGTGTCCTCTTCTGCCTTTTTTCAGATCCCATCTCCAGACAAGGCACAGCTTTTGTTTTCTCCCTGCCCCTCTTCCACAGCAAATAAGTGACTTCTTCCCCCACCCCACTGCTGGTCACTCAGGCATACCCTGCTCTTCTGCTTGGCCCTCAGTCAACACACACCCCACAAATTGGTTTTGCTGAGGCTTTTGGGTCTCTGGGACTGCCTCCCAACACATCCCCACAGGAGCAGGGACACATGGAAGGCAAGAGGCTGGAGAGACAGCAAGTGAAGTTTCTCAGCCATGTTTTGTCCAGGCAAGGAGAGGGAATGCACTCCCCATTTGTTTAATGTTTTCCTTATGTTTCTAGCAAACTATTTCTTTTTTTTTTTCACTTACTTTCTCTGCCTACTGGTGCTAATGCTGCTCGAGAGAGCTGGAGAGCTGGCTGCAGGTTGGCTCACACTCACACTCCTATCCTGTCCTTCCTCCACAGCCTCCTTCATGCTATTCACTTGCTTTACTCAGACATTTACACACACACACAAGAAGTCTCAGTCTCCAACGAAACAAACCACACAGGCCAACGTGCTCTCCTGGTGTCAGCATAGCCTCTCATCTTGTCTACCCAATGACTTTTTATTTTATGCCTCTCTGGCAATCCCACCCCATCCGGCTCAAGTATCCTGGATTAGAAAGACTTTCCCCAGAGTCCTTTTCAAAGGGAGCCTCCCACAGACCTTTAAATCCCCCACATTTTATGGTACAGATATTTAACAGCTCTGAGAGGGGCAGCGGGGGGGTGAGGTGGCAGGAGGGGAGAGGCTGAGGAAAAGTTACAAATAGAGTAGTGGAGGCTGCTCTTCACACCACTGATGTTCCTGATGCCATCAGCGCCGTTTTAGCCGGTTTTCTCTCTCATCTCAGAGATAGACACTGAGATAAGAAGTGAAGCAAGAAAGGGTTTAGTGAAATCACTGGGTTTGCCCTGAATCAGCCTTAACTCCCTTTTCTTAGCCCTCCTCTTCACCACCGCCCTCTCCCCCCCCAACAAAAAAAAAGAAGAAACTCTTGTCGGAGAACAAAACCGCGATACCCTTCTGTCAACCAGGAGGTGCTGAGCTCTGGTGAGGGTCCTAGTGGGGAGGTGGCTCCAGGCATCCCTCGGGGTTCTGCAGCACAACTCGGCTCGGTCTCATCCTATTCCCAGTTGCCATCCAGTGCTCTCAGCCCCGACGGGACATTTTGCTGCTTTCCTTTCCCAGGAACATCCTTATCCCGGTGGAAAAGGCACCAGCGGAGAGAATCCTATCTCTCCATTTCCATTTGGAGCAGGGGTGGAGGGGGGTAGATACAGGCTGCGCTGTGTCCCCTTCAGCGGGGAAGAAGGGATTGAGCTCACCGCCTCGTCCCCCTCCCCACCCCCCTATCCTTCTCCCGGGTCTCGTCCTCACCGAGGGGTATGGGCACGGGGGACAGCAGCATCTCCTCGGAGGCACCGGGGGAAGGGAGATGGTGGAGGGGGAGGAGAGGGGAACACTCCAGGCAGGGGATGTTAGCAAAGCCGTGCCGCCTGCTTCGACCTCAGTCCCGATCCCCTATCCCGGTCCCAGTCCTGGTCCTGGTCCGTGTCCCAATCCCGGTCACTTATCCGTGTCCCCCGTCCAAGTACCCCCTCCCACCCCCGCCTCCTCAAGAGGCATTGCAGCCCCGGCTTCCCTCTCTCGGCCCCGCCGCTGGAGGATGCTCTGGTGCCGATGCCCCGAGGGGAGCTCCTCCGGGAGCGGAGAGCTTCCACCGCGCCGTGCCGGAGCCGCTGGGGCTCTCCTCCTCCCTCCCCGCCCCGCCCCGGGAACCTCTCTCGCTCCAGAGCAGCTCCTGCACGAATCTCAGGGGGTTCCCGTTCAGAGAACCGGGGAGGGGTGCTGAGGGGTCTGGGGGTTAGGGGAAGGTGTGGGGGGGGTGCGTCCCACCTGCGCTCGGCGGCTGGAGGCTGCTCCGGAGCAGTGGAGAACGGGGCTGGGTTCCTCCTCCTGCCTTCCCCCCCTCTATCCGCTCCCTCCCTCCCTCGCACACTCCTCTCTCCCAGCGCCATCCATCCATCCTTCTATCCTGTCGGCACCTCGCCCTCCCGGCGCACACACGGGCGCGCACTGCCGCACGCACCCGCCCCGGCATCCCCCTTCCTTCCCTTCTCTTCCCTTCCCTTCCCTTCCTTTCCTTTCCTCCCTCCCACAACATGCTACCGGTTACCGGCCCGGTATGGATCCCGGCGGCGGCTGCTCGGCTCCTCTCGGCTGCTGAATCCCCTCTGAGGTTTGCAGCAGGTAGCGGGGAGGAAGTGCAATAGGGAAAGCGAAGGGGGAAAAGCAACAAAAAAAGAGGAAAAAAAGAAAAAGAAAAGAAAAAATAATTTAAAAAAAGAGAAAAAAAAANTTTAAAAAAAAAAAAAAAAAAAAAAGAGGAAGGAGAAGAGAAGGGGGAAAAAAAAGGAAGAAGAGAAGAAAAAAAATAAAGATATAAAGAAAAGGCATCAACCGACCAAGCCCAGCTTTGGATCTCGGTGCAGGTATCTGCTGTGTTCATCCCTTGCCGCCTACCACCCCAGTTTATTATTATTATTATTATTTTAAAAAGGGAAGAAAAAAAAATAAAAGAAGGAAAAGGAGAAGCCGAACTCTCAAAGGGTTACTATGCAATTGCGACTGATTTCTTGGTTTTTTATCACTTTGAACTTTATGGAATACATTGGCAGCCAGCAAGCCTCCAGGGTACGGCGACAGGGAAGAAGTAAGTGCGAAGAGATTTATACTTTGATAACTTCTGCCTCCTCTCGTTGAGCTGTTCACCTGTCCCGGGGGGTTCTTGTGTTCCTGCTGCTGGGGCCAAGTGCTCCCCGGAGCAAATTCCGCGCCCGCGGACCTGCAGGAGGGATGAAGGCGAGTTTTTGAGCTCTTTCTGCTTTTCGCTCTCACCTCGCTGGGATGAGTAGAGTTGGCATCTGGAACGATCTGCGTCTGCTCCTTCATAGTTTAAGGTCTGGTAATGGGGAAAGTCCTTTCCTAGCTCTTTCCACTTCCCAAAGGTATAGCGCGACGACCTGACAGGTAACTTCTTGCCGTGATGCTCTAAGATCCTTTCTCCATCCCAGTCAAGAACCCGCGGTACAGATTATCTCTATAGGTTAAGCCTGGAGCCCAGGCCGGGGGTTGGATTGTCGCGGCTCTGCCTGGCCAGGTGGCTTCCAACCTCCAATCGCCACTAGCCACTTCGGTGGCACTGGTCGAGAAGCCCCATGGTATTTATCCATCGGCAATGCGCTGAGGCTGTGAATCCTGATTTTGCTTCTGCCCTGCTTTTTTATATGTTGGGTGGTTTTTTTTGTTTGTTTATTTATTTTCTGGTGGTGTTTTGGGGGATATGTGTGTGTGTTTCTTTTCCTGAAATCCCATGGGATGAAGGATGTTTGTCCCTTCTGACTTGACAAGCAACCCTTGAGCAGTGTCGCTTGGGTCCGAGAGGGAGCCGGGAGCACCAGGGCGGTACGTAGGGATGCTCTTTGGGCATAGGCATGGGAAAGAGGTGATGTGGGTGAGCAGAGGGAAAGGAGAACCCCCTCCCCACCTCCCTTATCCCCTACACCAGCACTGGGGCAGGTATAAAGCGAGGCAGAAACAAACCAACCACTCGGGAAGATGCTGTCCAGGTCGCGGGGCTCCGGCGCTGAGCTCCAGAAGCACCGGGCGGTGAGTTTGGGGGATCCGGCTCTGTGCTGACCCCCCCAAACCCTCATAGGACTGGCAGGTTGGCGGGTAGCGGTAACGGAGGAGGGGATGGGGGACATCACCGGGACCATCCTGCCTGCATCGGACCCGTCGATGGCTTGTTGTTTGGGTTTTTTTGGGGGTGATGGTGGGGTGGTGGGAGTCAATGAGGGGGGAGGCATTTTCTGCGCACCTACCGCGGAGAGCCTGTGCTCTTTCCCTGACAGCTGCAGACACCGAGGAAATGTCATAAAACACAGCAGCCTGCATTTAATCAGCAAGAAGTAACTGAGTTACGTCCNCCCTTGCTCCCTTTCTCCTGCTTGGCATGGCTAGCCCTTGAAAGCCTCCTTTGTATGGGGTTTGCCTCCTGCACACAAGGTCTGATTCACCTAAAGTGCCCTTACAACCGAGCCGAGGACGGGAGAGACCGGAGCGGGGAGGGGGGGGGTGGGCCTCCATCCCTCTCCATCCCCACGGCCGCGCAGCGAGGGAGCACTAAGGGCTAAGGAAAACATGTCAGGGCATCCGATTTATTATCCTTGGCAAGGGAAAGC
Source organism: Galbula dea (assembly GCA_013399015.1). Taxonomy (NCBI): domain Eukaryota; kingdom Metazoa; phylum Chordata; class Aves; order Piciformes; family Galbulidae; genus Galbula; species Galbula dea. The sequence goes on from VWZX01000699.1 coordinate 1,167,827, forward strand.
TCCGCAGCCTCCCATCACTTCCCACCCACTCCTTTAACCCCTGGCAGCCGCCGGCCCGCAAACCTGCGGCTGCCTACCCCCGACGGAGGCGGATGGAGGGGTTCAGCCCCGGGTCGGGGGCACGGTAAGGGTAGGGGGGTAGAATCCCTTTCCGTCAGTCCTTGCTCCGGCACCTGGTGCGCGTCGCGCTGGGGCTAGAGCCGAGCCGGCGGCGACCTCTGCTGTCCTGTGCCGCAGCCCGCGGCGGCAGGTGCTCGGCTCCGCTCGGCTCTGCTCGGCACAGTTCGGCACGGTTCGGTTCCGCTCGGCACCGCTCGGCAGAGCTTCCCGTTTTCGTTCGGTTCCGCCCGGCTCGGTTCGGCCGGTGAGGGGACACCACGCCAACCTTCTGTCCCCCAATTAGTCTCTGTACCAGGCGCAGGGCATCCGCGGTTTGCCAGTACCGTCCTGCCCTGGTCCTGCTTAGGCACCTTGTTGAGCAACGTAATGTTCAGGAAGTGGAGGTGAAAGTGCTGGCTGCGAGTAATTAGCTGGTTGGTACGAGGTGGAGAAAGCGCTGAGTGCTCGCTGGAAGTTTTCATGCCACAAAGGCAAGAGTTCAGTTAAATTCACAGCAGGACAAGTGGCTGAAAAATGGCAGCGAGAAAGAGTCAGGAAGTCTGGTTCGTTATTATTTTGGCAGTGAGAACAGATAACCATCAGAACACCACACCTGGATGTAGTTGTGCATCGTTCACCATCCAAGGTCTTCACATCAGGCTTTGGTATAAGCAGTGGTTGGTCGGTGTGAAGCAAAACTTAGAGCATGAGTGTTTATGAAAGTTATTATAAAAGAGGTTATGGTCAGCACTTCCACTGATCACTGTGGCTTAAAAAATTCTGTGAATTATTATTAGTGAACACTGGAACTTGAAAAAAAATTATGTGCTGCTAAAGAAGACACCTGTCAGATTAATCTGTTACAGGGAAGACTTTCTGTGGGTTTCTTTAGCCTATGTAGTTTCCTTTAAACCCAAGTCCAAAAGCCATTGCTAGGAAATTGTTTTCAAATTCCCATTTAACCTCTCTATTTCGAAATACAGTAGAAACCTCTCACCATCAAGCAGTCACAGAGCCCCATACTACTTCATTCGGCCTAGTATCTGACTCCTCCATTCTCTGTTTTACATCATAGAATCCCACATTTTAAGATAAAGGAACAATGCAGCCTGATCGTGTTGGGTCAGACTCTCACCCAGCATAAACTGAAGTTTCTTTGTGAACTGACCCCGTCAGAAGGACCTGGTCCCGGAGCATTACTTATTTGGTATCTACTGCCAAAGTAACTTTTATTAGGCAAAAAGTCTTGTCTGCAGTCCCTTCACTCCCCAAACTCCTAGTGAAGTTTCTAGTTTGAGTATCCTAAATACCTGTCTCATGATCAGTAGTAAATGTGTCGTTGACTGTGCAGAGGTAAAACTCCTCTGAAGTCCTCTACGGAGTGCAGAGGGTTGGCTCCATCCATCCAGACCTCACCAATAAACGTTCAAAGAGATTTGGGTTTATTCTAAGAAGAGCAATTAAGATTAACAAATTAAATTGCTTGTTTAGGTCCTACAGGAGAGATTAATATGCAACCCAGCATAGCCTAGCATATGGATAAAGAAATTCCATGTATCTGCTAGGGAATACAGTTTGCTTAGGGAAAAAGTCAGATGAAGTCAATAGTTCCAAAGTATTTTGGCTCTGCAGGCCTCCACCACCCCTTAAAACTTAGTACCCGTTTCTAATTGACCTTTTAACTGACGGAAATGAAGTATGATTTGCTCTGGGTCTGTGAATGACCAGCAGAGCATTTGCCATGACCCTGTGGACTACCAGTGAGCCATGCACTAAATTTGGAAATAGCTAAAATAAGCAAAGAGAGAGAAAAAAAAAAAAAGAATCTACATTTCTACTACAACTTCTACATATAGGGGGAAAATTGTCAGTGTGGCTTAGTGGAACAGCAGTTTGGGTGTGGATCTATCATGATGCATATATTGGAGGTAGCCCATAGGTATCTAATGCAAGCAATTGCCTCCTGCCTTTTGCTGTAACGGCACATTCACGTTACCCAACACTTGTTCTTTCGGTTGCTTCTCTACCAGTTCCTCTGTTGGTGGAGGACCTGCAGGTCTTCCAGCACCTGCTTTTGATCCATTTTTTCTTTCATTCCTTTGTTCACTCCTTTGGTTGCTCCTTTGTCAGTTCTTCTGTTGATGTGGGACCTTCAGGTCTTCCAGCACCTGCTTCAGGTCATGGTCACGGTCACGGTCAGGAGTGGAGTTTGCTCTACTCTGCACACACTCTGGCTTCATTTGCATGCAAGTACTTAGGTATTCAAAATTAAGCAGATGTGGAACAGCCTGTTTCAAAACAGAGTTATGTAAAATGAAACAAAATGGGACAGAACTGACAAAACACAAAGTGGTAAAATTATATCTTCAGGGTTTTTTATACCCTGACACCACAAACTGGTAAAATTCGTATCTTCAGGTTCTTTTACACCCTCGTAGAGAGTGACATTCACATGGAGGTAATATGTCAGTGAGGAAGGAGGAATTACATTATTAAGTAAAATAACACTGCATTTTGGAATAGTTTATTTAGTAATTCACTATTTATATATATAAAAAACTGTTATCTACGTGTAGGTTTAGGGTTGGCATAGCACAGAGAGTAGTGCTATTCTCTATGTAATATAGGTGTCATGACCAGCTTTTAAAAAACCCAAATAATTTAATAACCCCCCAATAATTTAATACCTGAGTACAATAATTTAACCAAGCAAGCAGCCATCAAATAAAGCTGAATCTGTCCTTGGCTGGGATTAAAATCTTCAGTCTTAGTTCTCTTGCAAAGTATTCGTACGCCGCTGGTATTTTTTTTTCTATGATGTTTTTGTATTACTCTTGTCAGGGTAAATATTTTGCTGGTGACAAGTGCATCTTTCTGGGTTTGTTTTTGGGTTTGTTTTTTTTTTTTTTTGAACAAAACTGGGTTTCTCTTTTTTGGATCAGATCCTGTTTGTTTCAAAAGAGGCTGTAAAATTCCTAGCGCAGTCACCAGAAGCAAAAGCAGCCGGAGAACCCTCTTGTCGTACGCTCAGAAGGTATTTTGTTGCAACGATACCTTAAATAATGAAAGATTAGGAAATCACTTCCCCTTGTTGCTGGGAGCATTAGAAATATCCCAGGCACAAGCCTGCTTGTGTTGTGTTTCTTTCTAACTCCATATGTGTGGAGATCTGTGCTTGAAGCGTACCAGCTGCACGCGGAACGATGCGTGTTATTAACCCAAGAGACTAAAGGACCTTTCCAGAGCAGTTCCCATCTCATACCTGACATCTGAAAGGGTGATCACTTCAGATTTTGGCTCTTTTCAGCTGCTGGAGATGTTTTTAACACTGTATAGAATTAATGTTAAACTGTAAACAAGTATATTGTCACAACTTCCCAAAGACATTGATGTAGGACGGTATATCAGCAAATGCATTCAAAACCAGAAAGCCTTATTCCTCTTTGCAGGCAGAATAAAATATTGCTATGCCTAATGAGATGGTTTTAGGGCTTGAGCTTGCCTCCTTTGCTTTCAGTGAAGAAAGTCCCATGGACTTGGCTGGAGCTGGAGAGGGCTCTTTTTCTGCAGGACCTCAGGAGACATTTTGAGTTGGGAAGAATTCCTATGCTAGCGTACTTTGAAATTATGTACAACGTCTAGATAGGCAAAACCAATGCCCTACACCCTTCAAAGCAGTGATATATCACCTGCTTGGGAGGCAACCTCCTAGCATATGAGAAGAAAAACTCTTTTAATGCCTTCACCTATTATTGAGCCAAGCGAAGACATTAAAGTTAACTCTTGAGATGAATTTCTTCGTTCAGGCTTTGCTATTAGTGGATCAAACCTTTGCAGATCCCTGGTCTGCTGCTGTTAATTTCTCACTGAAGATAATGGAAGTTATGCCTAATAAAATCTGAGCTAGGACTTAAAAATCAGACTTTTTAATCTCTTGCTTAGCTGGCTTGACCAACACTGCTGTAAGCTGTCCACCATTTCATATTGAATCATTTAGAGACAGCGACCACTAGGAAAACTCATCCATTAAAACTATGCAGGTTCTTCAGAAGTTTTTCTCCTCCCTCAGTAAATTGTCCCTTTTGCTCTTGAAATTAAATTAAAAGTTGCAAAAGCCTGGTGGAGGAGGTATAAAAGCTAATGGAAAAAATAAAAAAGAAATATTTTTTGTCTCATTTCTAATTTTTGGAGCCTGAACAACCCCAAAATCACTTTGCCAATTTTTTCACCAAAATAATTCAGAACAAAGCAACCTTATCAGATGACAAAAAGCAGCTGAAACCATCTACTTTTATGGTTTTTTTTTTAACAGAAAAGTCTGTCTGTCTGCTATTAACACAAACAATGCTGTGGATAAAACCACTCAGAGAATAGTTATCCATGCAAAATGTGTTATGCCTCTCTCTCTCAAAAAAAAAAGATAAAAATACATAAGAAAAGCTACAGCTTTTTAATATATAATTGACTAACTGAGTTTCTGGCAATGGCAGGATGATTACTTATGAAACACTGGGTCATAATGAAATCCAAGGGATTTTATTCATGGTTATTTAACCTTAATTTTGTTGTTAGCAGCGAGCAGGGCGATGAGCAACGCTACTTAAAAGGAAGGAAAGATTCTGCTGTGATTAGAGAATAGCTGATTGTTGAACATTTTTGTGTTTCAGTTCCTAGATTATGAGCTACAAGCCATGCATTTATAAATGTTAATGTCCTTTGTTCATGTGATTAAAAAGAACACCTACAGAAGCAAGGAAGCCACAAAACTTATATCCCTCCAGTGCTGCTAGGGAAGAACTCAGCTCTGAGCTGAACTAGGAGGGACATAAACTGCGACAGCACTAACCTCCTGGCTGTTCTGAGCAGCAGTTTTGCCTTGCACCATCACTTTGGCTCCACAAAACAGAGTAACTAGGGAGAAGAACATAAAGCAATGCATCTAGTGATACTTTTAAAAGAAAACAAGACCCCAAACCACAGGTTTACACCAAGCCCTGCTTAGCGCGCTGCTATAAACTGCATCCTTTCAAGCTTCTTATTGCATGTCAGTTTTATGTCCTGACATGTTTCATGTTTAAACTTGAAAGGTCCTAGATGGGATTTCAGACATTTGATATTTCCTGCAGGGTAAAGCAGATTTGGGGGCACTGTAAAATAAAACAGGAGCTCATTGATGAGTGTTGGAGCAGTGACGACGTGCGATTCGTGCGGCTTCCTGCGAAATGCAAGGGCAGACACAGAGAGGCTCAGATCCAAGAAGAGGACTTAGGTGCTTGAGGTGTGTCTAGGGCAGGATTTCAACACCTGAGCCCTTCACCTTCAAAGCCCTGCTGAACTGCCACCTCACCCTTAACTCAAGGGCATTTCTCAGATGTTTTGTCACTTCTAATGTGAGACTTCAGCTTATTGATGTTGAGCATCCAGCTGGCATGGGAGGTTTCTGAGCTTGGGTCCCTTCTACAGAGACTTTGATATTTTCCCTTGAATTAACCCTGGGTTAAAAAAAGGCAATGAATCAATCATAACAAATAATACAAACAACAATCCAAAGTTCTTCCCCAGGGAGCATGGGATTCTGCAGGCAATGGCTTACTGACACTGGAATATAGTCACATGCATCTCTGCTCCCAGAACTGGCTCCCCCACTGCTAACTAAAACAGGTACAACCAAATGCCCTAAGATTCCAGAGAACTCCAGGTGATTAAAAAAAAAATAGAGTAGATCAACACAGCCTAGAATCCTGCTAGATAAAATAATTCATTTAACTTAGATTCTCAGCTCCTGCCTGAATATTTTAGCTGCTAAGGTTTTGGATACATTAAGGCTGCTGCTCACTTCTGGGTGTGTTGCAAAAAAAGAGTGAGGTCTCCTTTCTTTTATTAAAGAATATGCTGGCTTGCAGGGCCAGGGTAGCAGTTCCAGGGACCAACCCCCCCTGGACAGGCAGGATTTGAGAGCCCAGCCTTACCCTTTGACGAGGCTGAGAATCCCCTTTCAGTGTGTTGGGTTTTGAGAGTCCCTTTTGGAGGGATCCCATTCTTCCCACCTACTGAAAGGCAACACTTTGCTCAGGGATGCCAGCTGTTGTCTGATGGAGGCATAGATGAATCCCTGCCCAAAGCAAGGTAGTTCAGAATGGCATAAATCCTCTAACAAGCACCACCTCATCCACCTCACTTCTCTCCAGTTCACTTGCCAGGTGAGCACTCCCCTGGTGCACTTCTAGGGCTACAAAAATGATTAGGGAACTTAAATATCTCACTTGGGAAGAAAGGCTGAGAGAGCTGGGGCTGGGTAGCCTGGAGAGGAGAAGACTGTGGGGGATCTTATCAATACTTATAAATACTTCATGGGTGGGGTCATGAAGTCCAGGAGGATGGGGCCAGGCTTTGGTCAGTGGTGCCCAGGGAAAGAACAAGAGGGAACAGGCACAAACTGGAACAGAGGAAGTTCCAGCTAAACAGAAGAAGGAACTTCTTGACTTTGAGGGTGGTGGAGCCCTGGCCCAGGCTGCCCAGAGAGGTGGTGGAGTCTCCATCTCTGGAGACGTTCCAACCCCA
>VWZX01000699.1:1174560-1358393 GCA_013399015.1 Galbula dea
GGGGGGTTGGACTAGATGACCTCCAGAGAGGTCCCTTCCAACCCCTAACATGCTGGGATTCTGTAGTGAGAGAATGTTGCTGGGAAGTTAGAGCAGAGATAGAGCTTGAGCCCTTTTTTTCCCCTATAAAGTATGGTCCTGTTCCAAGTGGAAGGAAGAGGAGAAGGTTCTCACATGAACCAGAAATGCAAAAGCAAGCAGCTGGGGAAACAAGATTTCCATTACATTTCTCCACCAACATTTACAAACATCCACACGAAGCGGAGCTGCTAAGACCTAACACTTTAATATGTTTACAAAGTTGATGTATGTTATCAGCACATGTAATACTCCCAGCAGGATTTATTACAGGTTTCTTTAGCAACAACATTTTTTTGATTCATAACAGCTCCACTGGTCAGAGAGAGGAAAACAGGCAGTTTCTTCAGAGCATGCCTCCCACGCACACTTGCCCAGCATTATTGCATTGCTTCTTCCTGAAGACTGCAAGGGTTTCATAACCTTGTTTCCTTTTCCTAGAATGTTCATCATTAATTTCATTTTGTTGGGCTTGTTGGGTTTTTTTTTTTTTTTTTTTCCTCTCCACCACTGGATAAGGAGTTGCTGGTTTGTATTTTGCTTCAGGTTAACACTGCTGAGGGAAGAATTCCCACTCCAAAACAGACCTGAGTGGGATGGAGGGATTTTTCTTTACCATGGGAGTCAGGAGATGTTAAGTGCATCTCTTTAGCAACTACACAGAGAAAAATGAAGGTTCCAGAAAGTTTTAGTGTAACATACTAACTGAAAATAAACAAGTAAGATAAGACCTCCTCGTGCTGGGCACGATGGCCACAGTTGTCATAAAGTCTAAGAGATAAGATCTTGAAGGCAGGAGAGGTAAAAGAGTGGCCCCATTTGGTATTTTGACAAAAATACCCAAAACAACAACAACAACAAAAAACCCAACCCAACCCAACCCAACAAACCAACGTGTTGGAAAACCCCACACCCCAGCTTCTCTTTTTCAGTCCAAAATGAAGTCATACATCTGCTTTTTGTGTTTATGTTCTATCAAGAGTTGAGCAATTAATAAGCTTCAGAGTTGTGGGTGTATTCAAAGGAAAAGTGGAATTCTGTCTGAGTGTAGAACTTAGAATTTGGGCTTTGTCCTGGGCAAGCAATTTGGTTTTTTAAGTCCTGGCTTTAGGAAGGAAACAACTTAAATAGATGCTGTTTAAGCTACCCATGAGGGGAAGCTTCAGTGATGTTAGAAATTATCAGAAGGATTCCATCATAAGTGACCATCAGCAAGAGGACATCCACATGGTCAGATATTATTTCCCAAGAGAAGACCAATTTTGAGGAACTGGTAAATATAAAAAGAACCCTGGAGAGGTTGTGGACAAAAATATTTGCCTTTCTCTCTTGGCATCTACTAACAACCTACACAGTCAGCATGATTTGAGAATGAGAGAAGAGACAGGATACTATGGGTACCATGGATACCATGTTCTTTCATCTGAGTAGTTCACTGGGACACTAATCACACTTTTAAACCTTTGTCTTTTTTCAGAGGTATGTCTTAGAACAAGTAAACTGCTGCACAACTAACTCTGAGGTCAGTATATTTCAGGAAGCAGTGTAACAAGTGGCTGTGTGGTCTCTTAGAGGTCAAAGTGGGATCCATCACTCCCTGGATGTGAAAATGACAGAGAAGGTTTCAAAGAGGCTTTCCTTTATAATTTATCTATGTGTTGTGGCTGGATACTCTGATGAACACAAGTCTTCCCAAGCTCTATGAAGATTAGAAGCTTTGGATGGGGAGCAACCAGGGCTGGGTCCTTATTTCTGTCTACCAGGATCTGTCAATCTACCAAGGAAACTAAAAGGCAACCTTTTGAGATGAGGACAGGCTCCTCTTTCTGAAATCACATCATTTCCCAGCTACCCAGTGAGCAGAGAAGTTCATCTCTTCCTCAGTGTAAATCACACCTGGCTCCAGATGAAACAGATCAATCACAAGAGGAGTCTTCTCTTGCATTTCCATGCTTCCTTGATCATGTAAAAAAGGAGTCAAAGCATAGCTATGACTAAAAGACCACCAAGCATTATGAAAGTCAATCCATAATCCTTTCAGAAGCCTTGCATAATTACTTGGAAAAGAAGTCATTCATCTATGGAATTTACTGGTTGAGCCTTCCACCCTGCTTCCAAGCCTGACTGTGGTTACTGCTGTGTTCACCAAAAAGGGCCTGTGATTTTCATCTGGAAGTACCCAGAGACCTTGGACACATCTTCTCCAAAAGAGATCAGCCACAGAAACTGCAGTACTGCACATGAGAGCTTATTCAGAAGAAGAATCTTCTCTCTCTTACTCCCTGACTCCTACCAAGAAGTTACATGGACCCTTCTCCTGTTGGCTGTGTCCAGCTGAAACCTTCCTGACTTCACATCACCTGTGTCACTAGGTTGGAAATGTTATTCAGCCACTGAAGAGAAAAATGTTGGTCCCTAGATTGGGCTCCAGGTCTGCATGCAGGTCTACCTGCATCTGTGGAAGGACCAGCAAGGAGAGTTAGTGTTTCCTCTCTTTTCCCAGCAAACAGAAACATCATGGTCCTAAGGCACATGCCAGACTAACAGGAGGTTTTCAATTACTGTCTCTGCATTGTTTTCAGTGGGAGTTGGTTTAGGCAGAATAAACATCTCATAAAGGTTAAGGGATTGATTTTGCTTCTAGTTACAGTTCATGGCAAGAAGCAAATAACACACAGAGCTCTGCCAGCCTAAAATTTGCATGTGCTCAGAATCCAGCCTGAATGTTTAGACAGACTGTTAAAAAACCCCAGGATAGCTGGTGAGGGATTTTTTGCCTTCCCTCACCAAGAAAAGGAGCAGCAATGCACAGAATCCCAGCATGTTAGGGGTTGGAAGGGACCTCTCTGGAGATCATCTAGTCCAACCCCCCTGCCACAGCAGGGTCACCTACAGCGGCTTGCACAGGATGGCATCCAGCTGGGGTTGGAATGTCTCCAGAGATGGAGACTCCACCACCTCTCTGGGCAGCCTGGGCCAGGGCTCCACCACCCTCAAAGTCAAGCAGTTCTTCCTGATGTTGAGCTGGAACTTCCTCTGTTCCAGTCTGTGCCTGTTCCCCCTTGTCCTGTCCCTGGGCACCACTGACCAAAGCCTGGCCCCAATCCTCCTGCCCCCCACCCATGAAGTATTGATCAGCATTGATCAGATCTCCCCTCAGTCTTCTCCTCTCCAGGCTACCCAGCCCCAGCTCCCTCAGTCTTTCCCCAGAAGAGAGATATTCCAATCCCCTAATCATTACTACCCTTTGTGAGGTGCAGGGAAAGCTGTGAGGGTATTCCACCCTCTTTTTTTTGGTCAGAGAACAGTTGCAATTTGCACTTAAAAGTATGGGAGGGATACTTCCACTGCTTTCCCCATGCTGTACTTACCCTTCCCAGCCCTGCATGCTCATGAGCTTTCTCCTCCTTTGCCATCTGCTCAGTTAACAGTTGTAACAAGCTTCCCCTCCTCCCTCTTTTCCTACAGGTATTGGCCTCAGGGACTGTTTCTCTGACTGAAATCATTTGCAGAATGAGAACATAAACCAAAGCAGACTTGCTAAGTGAACAGAGGGGCAGACCCAAAATGCTGCATTTTCTGAAGTACCAAGTGGTGGAGGAAGCCTAGATCACCTCCATTTGTCTGTCTGATTGAATGATTTAGAACAAGCATGGCCCACATCCTCCTCACCATCCATAATGTGCCTGGATCCATCCCAAGCCCACTGGAAACAAGAACTAGCAGGTGAATGTAGTGACCCAGAGCAGGCACATCAGAATTCCCAAGGAGCAATATTATTCAGGGTGTCTATGATGGTAATGTGCCCTGTGCCAAATGAGGTTTTAAAATGACTTTTTTTTTTCTCACCACCCTATCAGTTCCTGTTCTTTCTTAGTGTTCCCCAAAAAAACCCAGTCCTGTTCCCTCTCCCTTAATCATACCCACAAGCAAGTTTCTATCTCAGCATACTTTTCCCTCTTGATGCCAAGCCACAAGTGAGTGCAACTCATGGTTCTGAGCCCAGGGTTTTGAGGAGACATGGTGGAAAGAGAACTGATGTTCCTGAGCTGTGGTGTGATGATTTGATGACACCAGTGGCTTTCTTGGTGAGAGAAAAGGAGAAGTGAACAGCTTCTTAGATTCAGAAGAACAGAAACAAGCTAGGATTTTTTGCACACACAAAAATAAGTCAACCCTTGGAGCCTTGGTCAGACATGGCCTGGGAGAAGAGAAGGAAGGACTTGAAAATGTCTGCATACTGTGATGGGGACAGAGTCTTGGGGTCTGTCAAACACAAGAATATGGAAGGTGGAGTTTGGAAAGTGGTGAACTGTTCTGAATGAGTCAGTTAACATCTAACATGGCTATGGCTGTTTGACCAAGCACAGATACCAAATATACTGCAAGCAGTAGTAGAGGACCCTTCAGGGACCAGCAGCAAAAGTTCACTGTTGGCAAAAATGCTTTTTGAATTTCCCCTCAGCTTGGTCAGGGAGTGCCACAATGGGTGGCAAGGCAACTGCTTAGTAGAACTTACCAAATCCTTCTTCTCAGCTGCAGGGTGACTCAGTGTCACAGAAGGGATGGGCAGTGGAGCTCAGGTGCGGGTATGGTGCTTGGGGACATGGTTTAATGGTGAGCATGGGAGTGTTGGGTGGATGGTTGGACTCCATGATCTCAGAGGGCTTTTCTAACCATAATGATTCTATGATTCTGTTTGGTCAGATAAACTTCAACACACAGCACTACTTGCTGCACTCTGGAAGCAATTCCCAACTCTCATAATGCCTGATGGCCCTGACTCTCCCTATGCCAAAGTCTTTCTCCAACACATTTAATCCCTCAAAGCTCTGCACATCTCTATTCTGTCCTGTGACAGCAGTTGAGCCATGCCTACAAATGGAAATACCTCCTCCTCCTCCTGGCTTGCTGTGGAGCTCTAACCCCCTCCCCCAATATATCCAATCTAAGTGGATTTACAGAGTTAGTCTGACAGCTTCTGAAATAGAAAACCTCTGGTTAGCAGCAGAGCCCAAGCCCTGCTCTCTCTCTCTAGGCAGGCCAGTGCTTCTTGCTCCTCTTTAAGAGGAGCTCCCTCCAGTGACTTGGGGGTGGAGGAGGCACCACACCCAAGTCCAGCAGTCAGCCTCTTGCTGAGGCAGCTACCACCACTGCCAGATCTTCTGGAAGGCTTTACAATCAGTAGAGTTTCAAACAAACCTCAGATGAAAGCAATTTGGAGTCTAACCCAAGCACAGCCAGGTTTGCATGGGTGATTTATTGGTGCAAGTCATCAGCTCCTATTACCTATTTCTTGAGCCATCCAGTTCTTTGGCTTCCAGCCATTTCTAGGGCCTGATGCTGTTCCTAGTGAAGTTAATGGGAGGTTTTGTCACTGATTTCAATAGGAGGCCTTCAACTTTCCAACTTGCTGTCTATAGAGGCTTGAAGTGCTTCCAGGTTTCCATCACAGACTGCGGTTCCCCTTCTTTAAGTCAACTGGACATGAAGGAATTGCCTGGGCCCACACCTTTGGAGAGAAGGAAAGCTCTAGATCTGCTTCAGCTCTCACTCACAGACCAGCTTGAAACCTCAGAGGAGTTCCTCCTGATTTATCCTGGCAGGAGAAGGAGGTCCAATGTTACTTATGCCTGGGTGGTTGCCAGCAGAACACGGAGAGAATTCAAGTCACTTGTTATCCCCTTCCCTGCACCTCTCAATCAGTCTGTACACACACACACACACACACACACACATATATATGTATGCAGATATATTAGAATCATCTGGACCCTTTTAAGTTATTCCCCATCGAAACTGACTTCAAAATTCCACTTTTAAAGTTGAAATAACAAAGGAGAAAAAAAAAAAACCCAAAAAGAGCCAGAAGGAAGCCAGCTGCAAGGGTACTCACCATTTTCATCAGTCTACAGGACACTCCTAATAACATATTTTACTACTTTGTAGTGAACTTTCTTTGCTTCTGCCATAAATATATTCCCTATGCTGTAAATGAATAGCTTGCAAGCTCAGTAAAGTTAATACAGAAGAATAAATCTTAACTACCTAATGTCAGGTCAGAAATATAAATCTTATCTAATATGCCAGGTCAGAAGGAAAGAATACTTTTAGCTGAAAATAGCAAATACTTTCCAGGGCAGAGTAGGAACTTACTTTTCTCTTGCAAAAAAAAAAAATATGCTGCCCCTCATAAGATGAGTTGAACAGTCTCCTTGTAGAATCTCCACAAGAAAAATAAACACATAGAGCAGAGTTAATTTATAAAGTGCTCCAAAGTTTATCTTGGCAGAACAGTTTTTAGGCAGTGAGACTTCTCTCCCTCTTGCACATGCATTCACACACACAGGCATTCACACACATACACACATCTCAAAGCCAGGACAGGCTCTTACAATAGCAAATGCTGCAGAAAACTTCTCTGTCTGGATAGATGAAATTCTTATTGAGGCAAAGCTCTCATTTTCAAACCAAAAGGACTATTTTCTAAAGCAATTTATTGTTATTATTATTATTTTTTGGTGTGAGTAGAGACCTGCTGTGTCATGGTGGGAGAGAGGGAACCACACAAGTGCCTCCTGTCTCAGGTCCCCCTCCCATGCAGTGGATGCAGCCACTGTCTTTTCCTCCTCCCTGCCTGGGGCCCCACTTTTTGGGCACATCTGGAGAACCTGGTGGGTGATCTGCCAGCCAGCTGCTGCTGGTACACTGGTCCCTCCCAGGAGGCACAGGATCCTACTGCTGCTCAGCCTCTTCCTCTTCCTCCACATCTCCTTCACACACATCTTGCATATCAGAGTCAAGGCAGCTGCAGAGGCTGTGAAGATGAAGCCCACCAAAGGCTTTTTCTTTCAGCCTCCTGGGCTTAGCTTTATTTTGGTTTTACAGCCTGTATGCCTGCAATCAGCCTGCCCCAGGGAGCCACAGCAACAAGGGAATACTGCAGGCTCCAGATCTAACAGCCAAGAGACTGCCCAAGTGCAGGGCACGATGTAGCCAGCAGCAAACAGCACTGTGCCCTCCACTGACACCCTCAAACAGTTCAGAGCTCCTCCACCTCTTGCAGCAACCATTGGCCTTTCAGACAGTTTATTTACTTCAGAGTCTCCAAAGCAAACAGTCACTTCCCTCAAGATAAGCAAGAATACAGGCAGTTTTATGTGCCTGAAGCACAGCTTGAGGCTGGTTTGTGTACAATCCTCTGGACCATCCTTGCTCATTGCCTCAAAGTCACAAAATGCAGACCCTGACTTATTAAAACCCCAAAGAAGAATCCAAAAATGAGTGGATTCCCCTTCTTCTCTTCTATTGTCTTTTTCTTCTCTTCTCTTCTCTTCTCTTCTCTTCTCTTCTCTTCTCTTCTCTTCTCTTCTCTTCTCTTCTCTTCTCCTCTCCTCTCCTCTCCTCTCCTCTCCTTCTTTTTTGGGCTGCTGGGAAGTTGCCAGTAATTTCCAGCATTTGTTCTGACAACTCTTCTACTGTAAATATTTAGAAGAATCCATCAGAAATTAAACAAAGTGTAAGTAACTGCTCCTAAGTGATAGCTCTTACTAATGTTTGCAGCAGTAGGCACTTTACAAAGGCATATGAAAGTCTTCCCTCTAGGCTGCTTGGAGGAAAGGGCAAGACAGAAGGCAGCAGGCAGAACACAATGTAATTTGAGTGTCAGTGTGTTGTCATTACAAATAATCAGTGCAGAGACAACATTCTGTAATGTGTGCACCATGCTTGCAAATCTTCCAGACAGCAAAGAGTAACATGTGCTCTCCTGACCAATGTCTTTGAAATGATCTGGATCAGGCTGCAGAAATGCTCAGAGTTTGCATATCTTTGCCTTCCTCTACCCTCCACTAAAAAATAATCCAAAACAAAATACCTAATCCTTATTCCATCCCAAAATGTATCAAGAATTGTGATGCAGAGCACTGGTTGGTAACTTTTCTTGTCTTCTAAAATAATCCTGAGGATGCAGCATCAGTGCTCACCAGGCAGTGTGATACTAGTAGCAGGGAAGGGATGAGCACTGACAGCATTCTGGGGCTGGCAATGAGATACTTTAGAAGTAATGCTGACAGAAATGACTGGAGTCAATTTTGTGGGGAAAAGAAGTTGCATTTCTAGCAAAGCTGAGATGTATAAAGATGCAGAAATGCATTTACACCAGCCAGGGGCTGTGCTGAATAAGCAGGTGATATTCTGGTAGCAGAGTGAACAGCAGGGATGTGTCTATACACGTGCATGCCATGGCAGAATTTTCTATCCCAGTAAAGTCTGGTGATACTGATTCTTTTTCTTTTAATTACATTGTTCATTGTCAGTTTGCAAGGAGTAAAATATGCTGGTTCCAATGTAGAAAGGGTAAAAAAAATGGATCAGAAGATTTGCTTCTAGTGTCCACCTTGCACTGGGTAGGTTTTGCAAGCATAAACTCGTGCTGCTTTCCTAAGGTGACAGTGTCTGGACCTCAGAATCAATGCATGGAAGGCAGATTTCTTAGCATCTATACCTCATTTTTGAAGCTGGCATCCTTTTTCTCCTTTCCTCTTCTCCTACCTTGGTAAAAGTATCTGGATAATATCTTGGAGTTACCTGTGTTTAGCCTTTCATTTCAGTTTCATAGCCAAATCTGACTTCAAGTCATTCAAGTCACCATTTTCTGTGGGTGAGTTTAGATCTTCACTGAAGAAACAAATAAAAACAAGCTAGGAGAGTTGGGGGTGAGCTGCTGAGCAGGAACATGCAGTCTTGGTGGTGGTGATTGTGGTGGCTTGTGGAGTTGTTGGCTTCAGCAACACAGCAGGGCTGAAGGGTGAAAGTTGTGAAGGAAAACATTTGATGCTAGGGAAAGGAAAGAGGAAGATGCAATGCTTGGGGTCACCTGAAGCAGGCCCCAGCAAGTTAAAAGAAGAGGGAGGTAGCAAAAGATGTTCCTCACAGCATCCTCACTAGACCAGACACTGAGCTGGTGTCAAGTGGAAGGGGTAGAGTAAAAAGAGAGGTTGTTATCATAAAGGTAATTTTCAGTTGTTTGCTCACAGCCATCCTGGCTGAGGGATGTTTCAGGTAGTGATGTCTCCAAGGTCCATATAAGCCAACAGTTTAAACACTTCCCAGATGCTAGTTTGAAGGCAACAAGTGGGATGTAGGCTGCAGTTCAGAAAAGAGAGGAATAGTGTTCAGAAAACAGAGAGATATGGCACTTGGGGACATGGTTGAGTGGCATGGGGGTGATAGGTTGATGGTTGGACTTGATGATCTTGGAGGTCTCTTCCAACCCTAATGATTCTGTGAGTAACCTGGCTTATTATTCCTTCTGCTTTGTGAAAAAGGTGAAGTATTGCATCATCTCACACCATTTTTACATGAACCAATGTTCCATCTTCACATCATCCTCTTTAAAATACTAATGTATTAGTGCTTTCTGTGTGAGCTGGTCTAGGGAATCCTGCTGTG
The DNA here is from genome assembly GCA_013399015.1 of Galbula dea. Taxonomy (NCBI): domain Eukaryota; kingdom Metazoa; phylum Chordata; class Aves; order Piciformes; family Galbulidae; genus Galbula; species Galbula dea. The sequence goes on from VWZX01000699.1 coordinate 1,184,092, forward strand.
GCAGGGGGGTTGCACTAGATGATCTTTCAAGGTCCCTTCTAACTCCTAATATTCTGTGATTCCCTCTGATATGAAGACTAAACAAACTGGGGAAGGGAGCATGTTGCTGAAGAATTTGAGATCCATCTTTAGATTTTAAAGACTGAAAAGTTACTGATCATTTTCTTTGCTTTTTTTTTCCTTTCTTTTTTTTTTTTTCCCTTCCTCCCTCCCCCCAGTAATTTCTCTTGCTAAGACACAGCAAGAGAAAATGATGTGAAATCAGCTGGTTACTTTCTTGAGATTCTCCTCTTCTCTATTCTTCCCAAATACATCATGGTAAAATCAACAGGTCTCCTACCATCTGTTTGCTTACATTGATGCCTCATCCAGCAGATATGCTACATTGAAACCTTATGAGACATGAAAATCCAATTTTGTTCATAAGGCAACAATGTGGAGTTTGTTTTAAGGAAACTGAAGTTTATTTTATTTCTGAAAGCTCCTGTGAAGCAACTGGTTCTCAAATCACAAAGAAAATGTTGGATCATCACCCTATATTAAAAGTATGGCATTTTTATTTGCTTTTATCCACAATTATTTCATTCTCTCTCTTTTTTTTAATGTCATCAGAATGAGATTGATGAGCATAGTACAACTGTGAGGGAGAAAACAATGATACTGCTGATCACAGAAAACCAGACTGGTTCAGGTTGGAAGGGATCACCAGAGGTCAGCTAGTCCAACTTCCCTGCTCTAGCAGGGTCCCTACAGCACAGAACTCAGGATTGGGGCCAGGTGGGGTTGGAATCTCTCCAGGGAAGGAGACTCCACAACCTCTCTGGGTAACCTGGGCCAGGGCTCAGGCACCCTCCCACCAAAGAAGTTCTTCCTCAGCTGCAGGTAGAGCTTCCTGGCTTCCAGTCTGTTCCCCTTTGCCTCATGTCCTAGTGCTTGGCCCCATGAAGAGGAGCCTGGCTCCATCCTCCTGACATCCTCCCTTCAGCTCCTTCTCTCCATGAAGAAGGTTCCTTCTCAGCCTCCTCTTCTCCAGGCTGCCCAAGCCCAGGTCCTTCAGTCTTTCTTCCCAAGGCAGATGCTCCAGCCCCTCAGCTTCTTTGGACTTCTGTTGGACTCTCTCCAGGGTCTCCATGTCTCTATTGTGCTGAGGAGCCCAGAACTGACCCCAGTTCTCCAGGTGTGGCTGCCTCAGGGCTGAGGAGAGGAGCAGGATCACCTCCCTCATGGTTAAACCACAGTATGCATTTAGAAAGATGTCTGGCCTCCTATTTGAAGTGTCTCTGATCTCCACCCTCTTCCATGCCAGTAACTCTTTTGGTGTTAAACCTTCATGGAGTTGTTCTTTTCTGATAAAGTCAGAATACAAGAATTTGCCTAAGTTCTACCACAGAGCTGGTCCCAAGCTGTGACCAAACAACTGTGTTCCTGGTGGAAGTGAAGACTGAAGAAGTGTCAATGCCACTTTTCCCCAGGGTTGAGTCCCACCTGTCACCAGCAGCTCTCAGGCATTATGCAGTGTCAAGATTCTTCAAAGCTTAGAGATCTTGAGAAGAAGAAAAAACCAGTGAGGTGATGCACTGCCTCTTCTGAATCCCTAGTACTATCCAACAGCTGCTGCATTCCCTTTCTTCTCCAAGCATGTGTAGTTGAAGTGCTGCTGCAGACACCTGAGAGAAAGGTGATATAACCCCTAAGGAATCATGGAGCTGCATCCTTAGGTAAAGGTTCTTCACCCAGAGGGTGCTGGAGCACTGGAACAGGCTCCCCAGGGATGCAGTCATGGCACCAACTCTCATGGAACTCCAGAAGCATCTGGACAATGCTCTTAGACACATGGGGTGACTTTGGGGTTGTCCTGTGCATAGACTGGAGTTGGACTCCATGATCCTTGTGGGTCCCTTCCAGCTCAGGACCTTCTGTGATCTTATTTGATAGCTACAAAGTGCCTTGAGGACCAGAGGGTGAAAGGTCCTACAGAGCAGGACATTGATCTGGCCTCTAACTGTTAACTGCTGCTGTGGCTATGAGATTCTCTCATGTCCTCAGGGGTTTTTAAGGGTGCTTGAAATTACAACACACTTTGCAGTAATGGTATTTATTCTCTTTTTCACATCTCTGTGCAAAACTCTGTAATCATTTTTCCTGGTTGTTTGACCTCTTTTTGGCTTCCCTTTGAACACCTCTTTCTCATTTGCTGTCAGAACACCTTTGTACTGGCTTTTTTCCATATGGAGTGTTACATGTGATGTTGGTATGGAAAGTATTACCTAGTAAACAGCAGGTTTAAGCTGGAAAAAAAAAAAGATATTTTAGAGATTAATGAGCAGGCTTTGAGTCTTTTTTTAACAGGGTATCAGTTTGATTCTTACTGAAATCAAAGCAATCTGTTTTCCTTCTTGTCAGGATATAGTCTAGGAGTGTTTAAAAATTGTTTAATAACCTCAAAAATGATCTTTTTATATTAAAAATTAACACTATATTAATATTTGATCTTAAAATGTATATTAAAAAGCAGTAAAATTACCATCTGGGTTGGGTTTTCTTCTTGAGACACAGAGGAACAGGGCTGCTAACTCCAAGCCCTGTAGGAATCTTACTCCCAGATATAATGGCACTGATTTAAAAATGCCTGAACTTTCATTTTAATAAGTGAATAAATTAAAGCAGTACCAGAAGCCTTTCATAAGCCTTTTCAATTCACATAGCTTTGCTTTTGTCTGCAGAATGAGGGAAGAGAATTTAGGTTTGAAATCTTTTAAGAAAGGAGAAAAGAATAATGGGTTTGCTCTCTGGAACACCATGAAAACATTGTCATGATGATGAAAATATTTGATCTTCTTATTTTCTCTGCTACAAAACCACCTAAAAATATTGGGGGTGAAAAAAAAATAGATTAAACTTCCAGTTAGTTAACAACTGAGGAGTTCAAGACAGTATTTTCCAAGTTATTATGTTAAGAGGCTTTTGCCTACTCCAGGAAGATATATCTCTCCTCCAAGCACAAGAGCCTCTGTTCAAGAGTATGTCCTTAATTCTAGTCAGGTATTTAAGCCTAATTGAAGTCAAGGGATCTGTAACACATGTGTGAAGGTAACCATATGTTGATGTGATTTCTTTGAACAGGGAGGAATTGAAGCTCACATAGTCATTGTTCAGGGCTTTTTTCTTTTTCAGCTGGGTCTGGGTATGCAGAAAAGGAGCAGGGAAGGGATCAACAAACATGAAAGCTTGTGAACTTGGTGCTCTGGAGAGAGGAGTAAAAGAGTCTTTTATTTCCCCTCAAATTTCTGACCCTTTTTGTTGTTTTTCTTCCCCCTGTTGCTCTTTGCTCACCAACCACAGCTCTCTTTTGCTGTGGACAATTCCCAAAGGGAACATTCCTCACTGGAGTAACTTACCCAGTGCTTTCCCTTCATTTACAGTGTGTCCAGCACCCCTTGCAGAAAGCAGAGCAGAGCCTTTGGCCACAAGCCAGTGCTAAGAGCATGTCTTCCAATAATCTAATCTTCTCAGTCACAGAGCAGAAATCAGAGAGTCAGAAGAACTGGCTTCTCCACTTGTCTCAGTCAGCCTCTGGAATTTGGGCATGGAAAGGATGAGTGAGGGACTACAAGAAATCGTTACCACAATTGCACCCGTGACTCATTAGTTGTGTTCTGAACAATCTGATGGATGGGAGAGAATCCTGTACCAAGCAAGGCTTAAAGAACATCTAGATGTGGTACTTAGGGACATGGTTTAGTGGCATGGTGACATCAGGCTAACAGTTGGACTTCATGATCTTGAAGGTCTCTTCCAACCTGGAAGATTCGGTGATTCTGCTTGATGCAATGCCAGGAGCAGAACCTCTGGCATGTGCAAAGAAGCCAGGAATTCCAGCCAAAGGTGAGGGCATGTTTTAAACATCCATCAATTAAGCACCTCAAGACTCCTAGGAGATATAAGTATCTTTGCAGATGAAGAACTTGAAGCCCAAAGATGACAAGACAAAAACTTTTCAGTCTGGCTTCTAGAAGTGAAGGAGGAATCCTCTGACTGCTCTGCTAAATAGAGCTGCATTTTCAGACCTCTGACCAACTGCTTCTTCCCACAGCACTCTGAAAATCAGGTTATGAAGCAGGAGATCTGTTGCCTTACTGGAGGCCCTGGATTTGAAAAGGTGGATGCTGATACCTTTAACTTTCCAATGCCAGTAGGAGACCTTCAGCAGGCAACACCAACAACCTTCAAATCCAAACACTCCTAGCTTTCTCCAGAAGCACATAACTCAGTGGTGCTCTTAGAGTGGTTTCAAATATAGGGCAAGACAAAGTAACTAGATATTGAAAGTTCACCTATTGCTTCTTTTTTTCTCCCACACTACATGTTTCTTTTTTATCTGTACTGGACTCTCTATATGTTTGCTTTGGGGGTGGGGAACTGGGGAACATTGCAGTTATTTTTCTTGATTTCATAGAATCATGGAATCATGAAGGTTGGAAGAGACCTTCAAGATCATCAAGCCCAACTGTCAACCTATCACTCCCCTGTCTCTAAACCATATCCCTAACTACCACATCAGTACTTCTTTTAAACCCCTGAATGGTGACTCCAGCACTGCCCTAGGCAGCCTGGGCCAATGCTTAAACACTCTTCCAGTGAAGAAATTTGCCCTAATATTCAATCTAAACCTCCCCTGGTGCAACTTGAGTCGTTTCCTTTTGTCCTGTCACTTGTGACCCAGGAAAAGAGGCTGATTCCCATCTCACCACAACATCCTTTCAGGCAGTTGTAGAGAGAGATAAGGTCTCCCCTGAGCCTTTTCTTCTTCTGGTGGTCTACAGATTACAGGTTGATAACTGGATCCATCACCCTACCCCAGAACAGCACCAAACTTACTCTCTGTCCCTAGGAGCATATACTAGTGGAGAGCTGCTACCTCTCTGTGACAGCCAATTGCTTGTCTTGCTTCATGCAACTCCATGGGGTCAAGGAGTCAGTTAAGAAGGATGGTTTCATACCAGGGCACAGTTCAACCTTTCTTATTCCCTTTTGGCATCCACATTGGGTCATTTTTGTTGTCCCAGTTTCTGCTGCAGCAGCCCAGCAGTTGGAGTGGTGGTGTTGCGGTCATCTCATATCCGAGCCACTAGCCACCAGCTGAGCTGCCAAATATTCATCATATTGGATGCTTTAAAAATAACTGCTGGGATTTTATGTTTTGGGTTTTTTTTCCCCTAATATCTAGGGGATGTTTGTTTTTTCACTGAAGCCTAACTAATTGTTAGTCTCACTTGCATGAGACAGTTCTATTTGCAAGAACGGGTCCTGTTTCTCTCATTTATTCTCCATTAGTTTGGTTTAATTATGAAGTGAGCTGAACAGGCTTCTCTTCTTCATTACTGAACTCATCAGGGAAATGTTCTTCAGTGGAGCACTGTTGGGAAGAGCCAAGGATATCTGGCAAGCTGGCTAAGGCATTGGACACCTGGAAAAGCAACTCTCTCAGTCCACGCAACAGCAAATGCATCATTTGGTTGTGCAGCAGCTTGGGGTAGGAGAAGGTTGCCCAGAGAGGTTGTGGCTGCTCCATCTTTGGCAGCATTCAAGATCAGGTTGGATGTGACCCTGGGCAACCTGGTCTAGTGGGTGGCATCCTTGTCCAAGAGTAGGAGGGTTGGTAGAAGATGATCTTGAAGGTCCCTCCCAACCCAATCCAATCCAGTCTATGAACTCTGTGAAAATCTCTACTTGCACGTGGAGCACGAGGTTACACATGAGCCCTCAGGAAGCTGCTGTGGTCCAACCTAAATGATGTCACTCCTACCATTGCTGGTTAGAGAATCATAGACTCATAGAATCATTATTATTGTTGATTTTTGTGGAATTATTGTTAAATTATCAATGATTGTTGAAACACTTCTGTGCAAGTGTATTTTTAAGCCCCCGTGTTCAGCTGTGCATGAGAGAAGTGTCAGGTGTCACTCTGGGTGTGCATCAGCAACATCAAATAATATATCAGAGAAATAAAACCCAGTCCTCCTTAGAAATTCTAAATCATAGGTTAACCATTAATATTTCTAATGGGTTTGTGTAGTTTTACAGACACAAAAGGTGCTTTCTTTTACCATTTTTTCTTGCTGTTGCAGCCAAACATCAAAATAGCTTCAAAACCTTTGACTTTAGAGATCTTGCCATAAACTGCTTAATAACACTCATAACACCAACCCTAAATTTCCTAGCCATTTAATTCTTGCTATTATTTATCATCATATAACTGTGTATTTTTCCTTACCTGCTATTGTCAATAGGTGGCCTCAGTTTGTTTATTTCTCTTTAATTTAGAGTTTCTTTTCTCTCTCAAATTTACATTCTGGATCTTACCATCCCTTACCACCTTTCCATTGGTACTGTTATTATGCCAAATTAAAGCCCCTCAGGAAAAAGAGCATTCCCATCCTCCCCTAGAAGTGTGATCCTTATGGGTAGTTATTGCAGCAGAGCAAAACATTAATGAAGACCTTTAATCAATTAAATGGATTTCCTGCTTGCTGCACATCCTCTCCAGAACATCCTCAAGAGGCTGGAGAAACCTTGCAGTTTCCAGCCTTAGGTAGCAAGGGAGGTGGTGGCCATGGGACTCCTCTTAGTAGCAAGGAAAGGGGTGAGGGTGGGTATTGGGGACTAGGCTTCATCTTGGGTTCATCTAGTAGCTGTGGAGGTTGTCTTCTACACTGGAGGTGGCAGCAAGGGGACAACAGGGCATTTTTGGCCACTGTCTGGACCTCTTTTCCCCCCTGTACGTGGCACTGGTGAAGCCACACCTCCAACCCTGGGTTCAGTCTTGGGCTCCTCACTCCAAGAATGACATTAAGGTGCTGGAGACTGTCCAGAGAAGGGCAATGAAGTTGGTGAAGGGTTTAGAGCACAAGTGTTGTGAGGAGAAGCTGAGGGCACTAGGGTTGGTTAGCCTGGAGAAGAGAAGGCTTAGAGGAGACCTCCTCACTCTCTGCAACTCCCTGAGAGGAGGCTGGAGCCAGGTGGGGTTGGTCTCTTCTCCCAGGTGACTAGTGATAGGACAAGAGGCAATGGCCTCAAGTTGCACCAGGGAAGGTTCAGGTTGGATATCAGGATAAATTTCTCCCTTGACAGAGTTGTCAGAGATTGGCCCAGGCTGCCCAGGGCAGTGATGGAGTCACCATCCCTGGAGGGCTTCAAAAAACATCTAGATGGGGCACTTGGTACCATAGTTTAGTTGAGTGGATTGTTGGACTTGATGATCTTGGAGATCTTTTCCAACCTTAGTGATTCAATGATTTTTCATGCCACTAACAAACACAAGAGGATAGCTGCAGGCAAACTAGCTTGAGAGGAAAAGCTGTGATGAAGTGGCTGAGTGCCTGCTGAGGTCATACTGGCCCTGCTTGCCATATACCTCTGTGGCTGTTTGGAGCTCTCCTGATCTGTGCAACCACCAGCTACAAGAATCACTAACAAGCCTGTGAAGTGTTGCAGGATTTATTTGCAAATGCAGCCTGTGCATAAGCTTTCAATTAATTTAACTATCTGGAAAGTTTGATGTGCTAGTGCTGGATTGTTACATGGTTTGGGGATAAAGAACAGACTTTTACAGATGTTGCATTAAAAAGAACAACCAAACAAAAAGCAAACCAAAACCAAAGAGAACCAAAAAAAAAAAAGCCAAGCAGTTTTAATTCATTTTAATTCCCAGAATCACAGAATTATGAAGGTTAGAAGAGGCCTCTAAGATCATTAAGTCCAACCAGCAACCTATCACCACCATGCCACCAAACCATGTCCCTAAGTACCACATCTAGATGTTTTTTGAAGCCCTCCAGGGATGGTGACTCCACCACTGCCCTGGGAAGCCTGGGCCAGTGCCTAACCACTCTGTCAAGGGAGAAATTGTTCCTGATATCCAACCTGAACTTCCCCTGGTGCAACCTGAGGACCTTGTCCTCTTGTCCTACCACTAGTCACTTGGGAGAAGAGCCCAAGCCCCAGCTGGCTCCAGCCTCCTCTCAGGGAGCTGCAGAGAGTGAGAAGGTCTCCCCTGAGCCTCCTCTTCTCCAGGCTAACCAACCCCAGTTCCCTCAGTCCATTTTCACTTGAGACCAACTGAGCTGATTAGTCTGCAAACCCTTGGAGAAGGTTGGACACCAACCACCTCAACAAGGATTTCTATCCCAACTGGAGCCTTGATTGCATCACCCAGACTCAGTAATCCAGGTCAAGTGATTTCCTAAGGTGGCTTTAGCTGGAGTGCCAGCTGCCTGCTGTGGATCCCTGCAGTGCTGTTGGGTGGATCAGGGGTTTTGGGGAGGTGAATGACGCTAGGTGTGAGTGCTGCTTCTCTTTCATGTGGGTCAGTGTGTGAGGCAGTGAAACTGGGAAGGCTCAGACTTCAAAGGGAAGGCAGCAGGCAGAAAGGGTGATGAAACAAGCCCAAAGTACATGCCATTCATACTTCCTTCCCAAGAAGAGCCAGGCACGAGGAGCTGCTGGAATGAGTCAGGTTCTCAGGAATCAGACACCCACTGAAATCTCACCCATCCTATTAATCCCAATCAAGCCAGGCCATGCTGTCACACTGCCCTCTAACATTGATGAGCTAATTAGTGAAATCCTCACTCCTGGCTCTTCACAGGAGTTTTGCCTTTGACTTTGATGGGCCAGGACTTCAGTCAGTGAGGTTGAGCTGGCTGGTGATGAACCTCTTGTCTGTTTTCTGTCAGAGTTGAAGTTGATTTCACAGAATGAGGTAATCACAGGATGTTAGGGGTTGGAAGGGACCTCTGGAGATCATCTAGTCCAACCCCCCTGCCACAGCAGGGTCACCTATTGGTACAGGATGGCATCCAGCTGGGGTTGGAATGTCTCCAGAGATGGAGACTCCAGCACCTCTCTGGGCAGCCTGGGCCAGTGCTCCACCACCCTCCAAGTAAAGAAGTTCCTCCTTCTGTTTAGCTGGAACTTCCTCTGTTCAAGTTTGATTTCATGTCATATTGTTCATGCTTTGCACTCAGAAACCTTTGACTTCCTATTTGTTTTTAGACTGACATGGGTCCCAGTGGCACAATGAATAAGAGGAAACTGTTGGGTCATGACTTACTGAGTCTTGAAAGCATGTTCATTGCTACCCAACACTGCAACAGAGAAGCAGTCACTAGGGCTAGTGTTTTAATCATTAACTTGAACCTGGAATTTTGGGCAGTATTTTCACAGAACTGTAGAATTATTAAGGCTGGAAGAGGCCTCTAAGATCACCAAGTCCAACCAGCAGCCTCTCACCACCATGCCACTAAACCATGTCCCTAAGCACCACATCTAGATGTTTTTTGAAGCCCTCCAGGGATGGTGACTCCACCACTGCCCTGGGCAGCCTGGGTCAATGCTTAACCACTCTGTCAAGGAAGATATTTCTCCTAATATCCAATCTAAACCTCCCCTGGTGCAGCTTGGGGCCATCTCCTTTAGTCTTCTCACTGGTAGCCTGGGCTACCATTTGGTGTCCTTGAGAGGTGGATGATGCAGTCAGCCTGGAGAATTTACCCCTTTTTCTTCATGGAAATTTGAGATCTGTTACAACTTGTAGAAAACAATTTTTAGAGACCTTCCACCTTAGGATCTAGACACTGGGTTCAAATCTTGATGTGAGGCTTGAATTTAAAGACAGTTCCTGCTTCAAGGTTTGCAGGCAGGAGTCCAGAACAGTTCCACTGCAGACAACATCCTTCAGGGCTTTTCCTTAGCTTCAGGATGGTATGAATTTAATCATTCCATAAACACAAACCCATTTCATTCAGTACAAACTTCTGATCAGTTCCACTTAGGAAAATACACCAAATGGAAGGGATATTAAATCACTGACCAAAAGCACATCTGAGCAAAGCCCAAGGTATTGGGGCTGGCTCATTGTCTGGCTTATTCATTTTTGAAGGCTGTAAACATGGTAGCAGAAAAATCATAGCTTCAACATGGGATTACAGGCTCTTGCTGTCTAAACCCTTCTCCCTAAGTCCCCAGCATGGAAAGTAAAATCTGTTACATCCTGCTGTTCTTTCTGTGGTTTCTGAAACAAAACTGTGAGAGAAAAACTCTGGTCTCAAAAGACCCTGTGGGAAATGAGAGACTTGCAAATGCTACTGTAGTTGTGTAATGTTGACAGTATGAGCTGAGTGATCCTTATACAGCTTGGAAGTCCAGGAGCATCTGTGCAATACACAACACAAAAATGTCTCTAGTATGTTAAAGGAACAAAAGAGGAGAAGCCAATGGGGAGGGGTAGACTCTGCTGCCACCAAAACCACCTGAGCACCAAGGAGCTTTGTTAAAAACACATCAAAGAGAGGTGGGGAGCTAGCAGCAAGCAGAAAGACTTCATGTTTCAAAGAATGAGCAGGGGCAATGTGCAGCTGGGCTGTTTTCATAGGATCATAGAATCAACTGGGTTGGAAGAGACCTCTGAGATCATCAAGTCCAACCCTTGATCCAACACCACTAGGATTACTAGATCATGGCACTAAGTGCCACATCCAATCTCTTCTTAAAAACCTCCAGGGACAGTGAATCCTCCCCCTCCCTGGGCAGGCCATTCCAGTGCCTGACTACTCTCTCTGTAAGGAATTTCTTCCTAATATCTAACCTAAACCTCCCTTGGCAGAGCTTAAGCCTCTGCCCTCTTGTCCTGGGAGAAGAGCCCAAGCCCCACCTGGCTACAACCTCCTTTTAGGTAGTTGTAGAGAGTGATGAGGTCACCCCTGAGCCTCCTCTTCTCCAAGCTAACCAACCTCAGCTCCCTCAGCCTCTCCCCATAGCACTTATTTTCAAGTCCCTTCACCAGCCTTGTTGCTCTTCTCTGGTCCTGCTCCAGCACCTCAACATCCTTTTTGACCTGAGGGACCCAGAGCTGAAATTTTGCTTGATAGAATGTGTCTCTTGTAGGGATGAGGAGTCATGGCTGACATTGAGAGCTTTGTTTGCAGATTTTGGAGTGTATCTGAAGAGTGTGAAACCAACTGGGGATCTTCACAAGAGCATCTTGCAGGATGAGAGCATTGCAATCCTGTCTAAATATATGTGCATCCAACAGAATCTCTCTCCAAACCTCATGCCTCCTGTTCTTCATCCCAGAACAGATGCTCTATTTGCAAGTAGCTGAGTCTGACAAGTGTCATGACATGCTGGATATGCAAGTATTAGCTTAGACAACTGTCAGTTTACTACTCTCTACAGATCCCATACCTATAACAGGTCTTCTTGCCTAGATAGTAAGGAGGAGATAATGGGAAGTGGTGGAGTCTCCATCTCTGGAGACATTCCAGCCTCACCTGGATGCCATCCTGTGCAAGCTGCTGTAGGTCACCCTACTGTGGCAGGGGAGTTGGACTAGATGATGTCCAGAGAGGTCCCTTCCAACCCCTAACATTCTGTGATCCTGTGAATTAGAATCCTAGAATTCAGTTTTCCATGATGTAGTCTTGAAGGCTGAGTGTCTGGAAACAACCAGAGCTCACTCTAAAAGTATGACCTGGAGTTGCTTACAGGATTTAGAACTTGATGTGAGAAGGGATTGCATGACCTGGTCCTACCTTTACCATCACTACTAGGGTGCTTAAGGCAATTTGCCTCAGGGATCCTCTTTGGTTCATCTTCCTGGATCCCTGAATTTTGGTGGTGCTCTATAGTGCATGGGAACAAAAAAAAAAAAAAAGGAAAAAGCCAATTTCTCTTCTCTCTTCATGAAAAGAATTTTTCAGTTTATTTACAAAACTCTCTGGAATGAGAAGGAGCTATTTGTGGTTGCTGTGGCTGATTTCTGTTGTGCTGAAGATGCCAGGAGACTGCATAAAACTCTGCACCCCTGGTGAGATCTTTCAGCCTATTGATGCTCTTCTTTCTAACCAAATCCAGGGGAACTGTGTCCTGGCAGCCAATATATTTAATTTTCAGGATCACTTTGCCAGACTTGTTTAATAAGGATGAGGCATTCCCCAGTGAGACCTTGGCCATTTGGGCTGAGGGCCTCCTTGCTTGTAGACACCACTACAAAGCAGCTCCAGCCAGTCCCTGAGGTTGTGGGACAGTCCCATCCCCATGTTTCTGCTGCTCCTTAGAGCTGTTGACACTTGGTGAACAAAATAGGTTGGTTTCTATTCTCTCAGATGGGAAGTGCCTCTTGAGCAGGAAAATATTTTGTCAAGCCAGGCAGATGTTTGAGGAATGATTTTCTTTTCTCAGTCTTTATGGGCTCTTTTTCCTTCAAGACACAGGAGGACACTTGGAGATCATCTTTGTTATGTAGTTTGTGCCATAGAAGGCAGCAATGCTCTGAGGTAAAATTGAAGCCAGGCAAATCTCTGGAGGAGTTACCATCCTTTAGAAAGAAATCTTCAATCCTTTGTGAAGCACAAATCCCAAACCAGAAGACATTAAGCTTTTAACAGCTGCCTTTTAGACTGCTTTTGCCTCTTGACTCCTTTTGTGGTTCCATCTCCTTTCAAGACCACCTCAAGCTCCTGTAGATCCAGGGAAGGCTGGGTGGAGAATCCACATTCCTCATCTGGTTTGGTTGCATCCCAGAAAAATGACAGCAAATCCTATGTAGCAATTGCTGTCTATGGGTCTGTTTTCTCTGCAGACCCCAGCTGCTGGCCCCTCATGACACATCAAATCCCTTGCCTCCTTCTGGGTCGTTTAAGGCCAAGTGATCAGGCAGAGTTTAGCCTGCAAGGCTGAGCTCAGGTTTCCCGTTGGCGATCGATCAAGCAGCAACAATACAAACTTATCAAACCCAAGTCCATTTGCTCTCCTAGTGCTGCCCCACCACTCCTGGGTGTCCTCCTTGCTCCATACTACATGTTGCCTACACATTGGTTCAGTGATTTTTGTCCCCCCCACCCCCCCATTGTCTATTCTGCTTCTAGTGCATTTACAGACAAAGAAATGCTGTCCAAGAAAGAGGCTGAGGAAACACGCTGTGGTTTGCAAACTGAATTCCTTAATGACTTTCTCATTAGAAGAGCTCCCTGCCAAATGCTGTTTGCATTTGCCTAAAGGACAGTCCACATGATTAAGTGTTGCTTTGCTTGACATGAAGTATTGTTTCCAGGACACTGCTACAGGCAGCTGCTTCACACCAGGCCAGAGAGAGAGAGAGAACAGAAAGCATGGAGCAATCAAGTGACAGGGGAATCCATAGGACATCCTATCCCATGAGCCAGCAGTGTGCCCAGCTGGCCAAGAAGGGCAACAGCATCCTGGCTTGGATCAGCACTGGTGTGGCCAGCAGGATTAAGGCAGGATTCACCCTCCTGTACTTGGCACTGGTGAGGTCACACCTTGAATTCTGAGTTCAGTTTTGGGCTCCTCACTGCAAGAAAGACATTCAGGTGCTGGGGTCTGTCCAGAGAAGGACAATGAAGCTGCTGAAGGGTCTAGAGCACAAGTGTTGTGAGGAGCAGCTGAAGGAACTGGGGTTGTTCAGTCTGGAGAAGAGAAGGCTCAGGGGAGACCTTCTCATTCTCTGCACTTGCCTGGAAAAAGATTGTAGCAAAGTGGGGCTTGGTCTCTTCTCCTGGGTTGCCAGTGAATAGGACAAGAGGCACTGGCCTCAAGTTGCACCAGGGGAGGTTCAGGTTGGATATTAGGAGAAACATCTTTCCTGCAAGCATGGTCCAGGCTGCCCAGGGCAGTGATGGAGTCACCATCCCTGGAGGAGTTCCAAAATCATGAAGATGTGATGCTTAGGGACATGGTGGTGATAGGTTGATGGTTGAGTTTGATAATCTTAGAGGTCTTTTCCAACCTTAATGATGCTGTGATTCTGTAATCCTATGATTCTATGAAATGCCCACCACCAAAAGGGGTAGTGCCCATGCAGGTCCTGCATGGTGGCTGAAAGGGTCTGGGTCTCATGACAAGAGAGAGTGAACTGCAGAGCAGCTCTGCTGTGAAAATACTCCCTGTGAAAACAAACAAGCCCAAGAAACCCAGATTACCAGCAGCTCTCTAGCCAGGATGGATTTCCTTTGTCTAGCACATTCATTTCAAGAGAGAGCTTCTCAATGAACATCTTGTTGAGGACTGGGGAGGAGACAATGCACCTCAGCTACAGCAAATGGGCAAAGAATACTCTTCTATCCCAAGCTTCTCCCCTTGCTGTTTGAACATTGCACCCACCTGGATTCCTCCTGTATTTTCTTCTGTTCTTTTATTTTTGCTCTCATAAATTCTCATCTCTATATGAAAGAAAACTGATTAAAAAAGGCCATTTTAGAATTCTTTGGCTGCATCTTGTCCAAAATCTCCTATTGTTTCACCATTGAAAGTTCAGCTTCAGCTTCTTGTCCAGAACTTTCTATTTTTAACAAAGAGACCACAACTCATTGTTTCCAGAGGAGGACTTTGGAAAATATTCCCAGAAAGGAAAATCCCCAGTGATTTCATTTGCTAATGAGGCTTAAAACTAATATCTGGACAAACAGCTTGCACAAAAAGAGGTCTCTGAGCCAAAAAGAGCTTAGAGCCAGGCAGGGGAAGAAAATAGTTCAAGATTAACTTAGTGTCTTCTCTGATCTGCAGGATTTAGGCTTTATTAAAAGCAAACTGGAGGGATGGATTCTAGACCTAAAGCCAGTCATAAGCCTGCAGATACACACTTTGGACCTGGTGAGTCAGCAGGCCTGGCTGAGGCTTGTGTAAGAGGTGGGGGAGAACTTGTCTGTGGATCTTTGTGTTCCTCCCACTTGCTTTACCCATTGCTCTGCTGTATTTTCATCCTGGAGAGTCTAGGGCTGTGCTCAAAGAGTGTTTGAATACAAGAAGGCAGCCTGCTTGATGACTGGTAGGGTCATCTCTACTGGTGGACACTGCTCCTAACAATCCATTCTAACCACTCTTGCAGGGAAGGAACTGTTCCTCATGTCCAATCTGAACCTCCCCTGGTGCAACTTGAGGCCAGTGCCTCTTACCCTCTCACTAGTCACCTGGGAGAAGAGATCAAGCCCTACCTGGCTCCAGCCTCCTCTCAGGGAGTTGCAGAGAGTGAGAAGGTCTCCCCTGAGCCTCCTCTTCTCCAGGCTAACCAACCCCAGTTCTCTCAGCTGCTCCTCACAACACTTGTGCTCCAGACCCTTCACCAGCTTCCTTGCCTTTCTCTGGACATACTCCAGCACCTCAATGTCCTTCTTGGAGTGAGAAGCCCAAAACTGAACCCAGGATTTGTGGTGTGGCCTCCCCAGTGCTGAGTACAGGGGGACATGGCTAGGACCACATCTTATATTTGGTAGCTATTTTTTCCACTGTATTGTATATTATACTTAATACATCTGGAGTTGAAGGGAAGGTGGAAGTTGGCCATGCAATGGATCTTAGCTATAGTGAATTACTATCTTTTGGTCATAAAGTATTGCCTGTTTCAAGGGCTGACACACACAGAACTTGACCTCAGAACAGTTGCACATAATGTCTTCTCTGTCAAGAGAATGGAGTCAGAATGAAGGGTCCCAGGTGCTCACACAAGTTTCCTGTCCAAAAAGATCATCTTTATTTCATAGAACACTTGTGATGACAAACATTTTGTCCTTCAGCTGCTTCTTCTTCCCTCTGTCAGACTTGATGAAGAAAAGTCATGGATAGTTTTTAAGGAATGTCAGCTTCCTAGGGTCTGGAGGAGAAGTCATATGAGGAAGGGCTGCAATCACTTGATCTGTTCAGCCTGGAGAAGAGGAGGCTGAGGAGAGACCTCATTGCAGTTTGGAACTTCCTCAGCAGAGATGAAGAAGGGGCAGGTGCTGATCTCTTCTCTCCTGTGACTAGTGACAGGACCTGAGTGGCTAGCATGAAGCTGTGCCAGAGGAGGTTCAGGTTAGATCGCAGGCAAAGGTTCTTCACCCAGAGGGTTGTAAAGCATTGGAACAGGCTCCCCAGGGGTGAAGTCATGGCACCAAGGCTGACAGAATTCCAGAAGCATCTGGCCAATGCTCTTAGCCACATGGGGTGACTTTGGGGTTGTCCTGTGCATAGGCAGGAGTTGGATTCCATGATCCTTGTGGATCCCTTCCAACTTGGAAGGTTCTATGACTCTGATCCTTTGAAAATAAGCTTTGAAAGCAGCTTCATACAAGAGCCACAAGACAGAGGGGAAAGAGAGAGAGAGAAAAAGATGTTTTAATTTACTTAACTTCATAAAGAACAGCACTTTTTCAGGCTCTTAATTGCAAAATCAATATAGTCTGTGTCTTTGGAATCCTCTCAGAAAAAATGTCTATTTAGTGAGCACTCAGTGCTATGAGAGTCTGGTGGAATCAAGTCTGATAACTGAACTGGGGGTGGAGTTTCTGACTTCACAGGATGCTCTTTATTCCCACAGCACTGGTGTATCCTGGTGGTAAAAACACTTTCCTCCAGGTTGTTCTACAAAGTGAGTGCCTTGGGGGGCACAGAGAACTGAGTTCTTAGATTCTCCCTGAAATTGTTTGTCCACAGCAGGGCCAAAGTTTGCTCTTCTCTTGTGTGTTCACCCCTACTGAGAGCAATAACCCTCATTCCTCATTCTATTCATGAAAGAGGAAAAGGGAACTTGAATTCCCTTTGCAGTTTCTCAGGTTGCAGGGCTGGTCATTGAAACCTCAGAGCATAAAGGAGTGCATTTCTCCCCCATGAGCCACATCTTTTCTGCCAAAACTGCAGGTGAACAAAGTAGAGAGGTATTCCTGAACTTCCCTGCCACCTGGAAACGTTCCCTGAGCTAGCAGAGAGTGGTGGTGGCTTTCAACCTCAAAGGCATGGGTTTGTATGGGCTTAGGGTCTGCCTCCACAGGGTCCATAGAAGGGAGGTGACAAAAGCCAAGTTCATTTGGGTATGGAAGCTGTTCAGCAGTGTCTGCAGAGAAAAATAAAGTCAGACTCCTAAAATAGGCAACTAAAGTGTGGCATGTGCATGCTTATAAAATTACCACCTGAGGAGAAAGCAGAACAGGAAGCCAATAATAGCTACAAATAGGATTTACAAATGTAAAATGGGGACTGGATTTATTTCTCTTCCATATGAACTATAACCAGATGCCTCAGGCTGAGAGATGAAAGCTTACACTTTGAAAAATACCTGAGTTTTTTCCTACAAGATGAGGCTAAAACTAAGAGGGGACAAAGGGTCTGGGGTTATTTGATGCTGAATTATTTTTCAGATCCAACTTCTATTTAGGAATGCAACCAAGAAGGAATGAAAATGTAGGTAACAGCTTCTGGAGAACAGGAAGATACAAAACATTTTTCTCTACCACTGAGAAGTAATGCACTGATTAATGTCTGCTACTGAAAAGAGGGTCTGCAATAGCATCCTAAAGCCCCTAATGAAGAACTGAATAGTCTTAAGCAGTGAGTGTAAGAAGTTTTCCTTTCCTTGTCTGAAGAATTAGAACAATTCAATTTAAAGGCCAATATAATCCTACCTATGCTCCATGCTGGGACTGGAGCAGGGTAAATGCCACAGTTAAGTCTGAACATCAGGTTGTAATTGTTAGAGATTAAAAACATGCCAGAGAGAACATTCCAGGGGAAGAAGGAGGGTGAGAAGAATCTCTCTCCTGTGTCTTTTTATTAAGGTAGATTAACAGCAGATCTTACAAGGGCATATTCCTGCACAGCAGAAACTCCATCAAATGCCATTTAGTCAATGAAGGCAATTATACACTAGGTTGATTTTTAATCATCCAGCTAGGAAAAGCAGAGAGAAGTGACCACATCTTTACCTGCTGAGCCAAGTCCAGGCAAGACAAGAAAAGCCTCTGAAAATAACTAAGAGAAAAAAGAACTCTTCTCTAGGATGCTGCTGCTCCTCCACAAAATCTATTCCAATCCTCAATTTGCTGCTAGTTCTTTCTGCAAGAGGTGAGGCCCATCAGCTGAGCTGCTGGGTTTTATGCAGATGAAACAATCCCTGAACCCAAATGCCAGGTGATAGGAGACACAAGGAACAACTGAAGCACTCTTTAAGAGCTGTCAGAGAGGTGGTTGGCCCACCCTTCCAAGGAAAGAGGAACCATTCTTTCATGCTCTTGTCTAATACCTTGTTCTTTCACCATTTGGTTGATTGGTTTGTTTTTGTGTTTGTTTCTTTCTTTACTGCTTGTCTTCTCAGTGCATCCTAACGTGAGCCAGGGTTGCCAAGGAGGGTGTGCAACGTGTTCTGACTACAACGGCTGCCTGTCGTGTAAACCCAGGCTCTTTTTTGTTCTGGAGAGGATTGGCATGAAGCAGATTGGGGTTTGTCTTTCCTCATGTCCAAGTGGATACTATGGGACACGGTATCCTGACATTAATAAGTGTGCAAGTAAGTGATTTGGGGGGGGGGGGGGGGGGGGGGGAGGGTGAAGGGGAAGCACGTGGATGTGTTTGGGCTCTCTTCAATGCCGTGTCTCCCTTAGGAGTCAGGGGTGAAGCAGAGGGACAGGCCACATCTTTCTTGCTTTCACTTCATAGAATCATAGAATGGTTTGGGTTGGAAGGGATCTTAAAGATCATCTAGTTCTAACCCTCCTGCCATGGGCAGGGATACCAATCTCTAGACGAGGTTGCCCAGGGCCACATTCAGCCTGGCCTTAAACACTGCCAGGGATGGAGCAGCCACAGCCTCTCTGGGAAACCTGTTCCAGTGCCTAACCATCCTCCTGGAAAAGAAATTCCTCATGATCTCTAATCTAAATTTCCCTCTCCTTTAGCTTGTAACCATTCCCCCTTGTCTTATCACAATTTGACCAGCCACTTCTTTAGTAGCAGTTCAGGAACTGTTCAGCTGAGCAAGAAGTTAAGGGGAAAGGTCACAGAACAGCCTAAAACTCAGGGATCCCAACTCTGCATGGCTGACCTGCCTAGGACCCAGGTGATGGGCTCCTCCTTTACACCCCCATGCACTCTGGTGGGTGCCAGGCAATGTCTGTCAGGAACAAGGGGGAGTGATGGCAGGTCAGAAGAGCAGGAGATGCTGAATCTAAGTTGCTGGAGATGTTTAAGCCACTGCCCTTACCCACCTGACCCCTGCAACAAGGAGAGAAGATGGCAGGTGGCATTCTCTGGAGATGGGGTGTTCCCTGGTCTCTTTATAGCTCATCTCACACTCAGCATAGTCCTCTAAATGCCTGGAGCACCTGGCCAGGTTTCAGCTGGCCTGGTTTCAACCTGATTTGGGGGAAGTTGCTGCTTCATGTTGCCTCTGGGCTGGGAGACAGAGAATCCAAGACTATTCTTTACTGCTTAGGCAACATTTTGACCCCACTTGGTATTTTTATAACCATAAATGAACTGGAATAGATCTCAGTGTCCTCCCCACTCTTCTTTTTGCTGTTGAATTCACTGGGTTTAATCCCACAGGTGATATAAAAACATAAGAGCAACAGCCAAGCAACTCTCCCAGTTTTTACCTGCTCATAAAAGTTATTTAATGAACAGACCCCAGGGTAAAGTCTTAGAGAGTAACTCGACACTGCAAAGTATTTGCTCACTCTTTAGCAGTGTGTGGCCTTGCAAATCAGCCATGAGCAGTGCCATCCACAGGGGTTTTTTCTCTATTTCATTGAAAACCAGCTGGTAACTGGGAAATATAGCCCTAATCCCAATTTGGGTAGTCATAAAGAACATAGATGAAATACTACAGGACATTTGAGTCAACATCAGGGAATCATTAGGGGAAAAAAAGAAGAGAAATAGAGGTTGATGCAAACCAGTCTCAAGCAGATTCTAAATTTTGACATATTTTTGCTTCTCCTAGATGAATGGAGATGGATAGTGTGGAACTGGCCCAGTGTCTGTGCCCTGTGGGGTTAATTAGTACCTCTGCTGTGTCAGGGTAGGGGAGAAGTAAGATGTTGTTATTTCTCTGCTCTGCTCTGTCTTCCATTAGCATAGGTCTGCCAGAAGACAAGCAGTGTGTTCAGCATCAGGGCATCCTTATTAAATCCTCCCTCATGCCAAGGTCACTCTGTGGTTGGGCTCAGGCCACAGAGAAGGTCTAAATCCAGTTTGCTTCCTTGGAAGATGGTTGAAGGTTGCTAGAATCATGTGGTTCTGCTACGTGTGAGGGAGCTCGTGGCCTTTTGTGGCAAAGAGCAACAACATTGTTGTCTCCTGTTTGCATTTCAGAATGCAAAGCTGACTGTGATACCTGCTTCACCAGAAACTTCTGCACAAAGTGTAAAAGTGGGTTTTACTTATACAGTGGAAAGTGCCTTGAAAAGTGCCCTGAGGGGCTGGAAGCCAACAATCATACCATGGAGTGCACCAGCATTGGTAAGTCTGCTTCCCTCTTCCCTGCCTGGTTTACTCCCAGGGGATGGAGGATCTAAGGAGGGGATGGGTGACAAGATCAATTACACCACCAGGGATGTGCAGCTTCAACTAGAAATGTTCTGCATCACCAGATAGATTCCCCAGCAGAAAAAAAATAATCAGGTTATTCCCCAAGTCTGTCATTTTACAAGAGGCACAAGCTCAGTTGTGTCCCAGCAGCACAGCTTTGATGCTAAGGGCAATTCTGCCTGTTTGGTCTCTCCTGAGCTGGGAGAACATCCTTCTCTTTCTTGGTCTGGAAGGGTGTTATGCAGCACCACTAACATCAAAGGTTAAAGGATCCTGAGCCAGGCTCCATGTGTAGTTGGAAGATTAAAATACTAACTGCTTTGCTTTAGCTCCTTTGTACTACCTGAGCCTTCAAAGCATGCAGGAGCTTACCTTCACAAAGAAAAAATACCAAAACCCAACCCAAAACCAAACAACCAAGCTCCAAAATGGTCTATGTACATAACCAGCTGAGTCCAGAAACTGAAGATTAAATTCAAACAGTAAATAATGTGGCACTAGCTGCTTTGCTTTAGCTCCCTTGTGCTGCTGAAGGCTTCCAAGGGAGCACTGGGCAACAGTTTGAAGGTTACCTTCACAAAGATGAAGGCTAGAAATTAAAATATTAAGGGGATTATAAACCAAACCAAGCAAAAAATAACCCCAAAACCCAAAAATCATAGAATGTTAGGGGTTGGAAGGGACCTAGAGAGATCATCTAGTCCAACCCCCAAAACACACCACACACACACAAAGAAAACAGAAAAACCAAACCCAGACCAAAATCCCCCCCAAAACAACCAAAAAAACTATGAAAGCCAAAAAACCCAAACCCAACCCCCCCCCAAAACCTCCCAGATGGTGTATCTGTATAACCTCCTGACTCCAGAAACTGAGGATTAAAATCAAACCCCAAATAATGTGGCACTAACTGCTTTGCTTTAGCTTCATTATACTGCCTGAGCCTTCAGAGCATGCCCTCATTAACAGTTTGAAGGTTACCTTCACCAAGATGAGGGCTAGTAACTGAAAGATGAAGGGAAAACAAACCAACATCCCCACAAAAACTCCAAAAGGGTATAAATTCATCCTCACCTGACTCTAAAAATTGAGGATTAAAATAAAACCCCCAATGGTGTGGCCTGGCCACTGAAGGGCTGAGATTGGTCACACTGTTCCTGTGACTCACTGGCTGTGGAGAAGAGACCTGCTTTTGTGTTCCTCCAGTCTCTGAGTCACAAACTCCCATTATTCATGCCAGGGGCAATTTTGGGAGGTCACCACACCTAACTGTCTGCTCCATCCCTTTGCCACCCCACTGGTTGAAAGCAGAAGGAGTGATTCTATTTGCCTCTGGGCTGCTGCAGTTGACATCTTGTGCCATGGGTGTGTGGAAGCTGTGGCAAGGTTCAGTTTATTTTCCTATGCCAGCTGTGAACTGTGGTGGTTGAGGGCTACCAGTTGTGGTGGGAGAAGTAAATCTTTTCAGCCACCAGCAACCAGGAAGCATTTAGGCACAGTCTTGGCCATGATGGAAATCATCTCCCTCATGGCATCATGAGCATAGCTCTCCCTGGCATGGCATGTTTTGGAGGGGAAAGTACTGCAGGAATAAAAAGAGTCTGCAGTGCTTTGGCATTTTCCTTCTCAGATATATTTTAGTTCTGGGGGTGGTGATGGATTTACAGTTTTATTTTCAAACAAAAGGCTTTCATCTTGGGAAGGAATTCAAGGGCTCACTGTTGTTTCTTGATGGCTGTTTCCAAGTGTTGTAGACTTAGCTGCTTTAAAAATGACTCAGTCTCCATTAGGAAAAGCCATTTAAAGCTACAGAGGAAAACCAGAACCTTTTTGTGCACGTGAAGGCCAATTATTCTAACAGGAGAGCTCCAGTGCAATGTGCAAACCAAAATGACCCACAGGACAGTTCACTGGAGGGAGGCTCAGGGATGGCCTCAGGTCAGTTACTTAGGTTTTTAGGTTTTGAAAAATTGGGAAGCAAGTTCTGGAGCTAGAAAAATGTTGAAGGATAAAAATGTCCTTATAAAGAGGCTGGAAGCCTTTCCTTCTTCACTGGTGGTTTATAGTCCTAGGCACATATGTGAACATAAAGTAAGTATAAGATGTTCACTATACTTTATGAAGAGAAGGGATGGCACAAAAGAAGGATAAAGAGCACATTGTTAAGCTTCCAAGGTTCCTCCTATTTTCTGTCCACTCTCTTTGGACAAGTGTCCAGCTGAATATCAAGCAGCAGATCACCAAACATGCCTTATTCTTAATATAATGCCTTTTGATATCCATTGCTCCTTCATAACTATTGATGTCCACATTCAATACCTTTGAGACCAGCTGCAGCAGCTTAACCCAAATAACTTCACTCTCCTTTCACATAAGCATGACCAAAGTTGAATCCCACTGAAGCTGCAAGGTTTTTTTTACCTCCACAAAACCAAAGCAACCTCAGAACAAGCCCCAGCAACTGATTTCATTAAGACCAGTGGTGGTGGTGGTGGTGGTGGTGGTGGGACTGCCACGTCTCAGGCGTGGAATGATGAAACAGGGAGTACAAAAGAGTCACTGACATAATTATTTGACATCATTATTTGACATCACTTTGTGCAATATATTCTCAGCAGGCCAATTTCTGTTAGCTTGCTGCTGCCAAGCCTGATTCATTCCATCCATTTATTTTTTTTTGTCCCCTTTTGGCTGATGCAGAATAAAATGAATGTACCATATGTATTGTGTACACAAGAGAAAAAGCAGCCAGGCTCAGCTTGTCCTATGTTTATTGCAGTGCACTGTGAAGCTAGTGAGTGGAGTCCATGGAGCCCTTGCACAAAGAAAGGAAAAACATGTGGTTTCAAAAGAGGAAATGAAGTAAGGGTCAGAGAGATCCTTCAGCACCCATCAGCAAGGGGCAACCCTTGCCCAGCTACAAGCGAGAGCAGAAAATGTATTGTACAGAGAAAGAGATGTCAGAAGGAAGGAAAAGGTACCACCTTATCATCATCATAATATGAGATTGGTATTGTGCTTGTTTCATTCCTCACATCTGTATTCCCAGGCCTTGATTGCAGGCTTCACCCAAGCTGCCATTGATGGGGTGTTCCTCGGGGGCTGGAGAGAGCTGTGCCCTTGCCTGGAGTAAATAAAGTCCTAATGCTGCTCAAAACAATAGATAAATGTGCTTTTTGTGATCTAGAGAGGACAGGGTGGGCTGGATGGGTTCTTGGTTCTGCTGAAAGAGCTGCTGAGATGTTGCATGTGGAGCTCAGAACAAAAAGATCCATCCTAAAACATGGTGGGAGTTGTCTGTTGGGTATCAGGCAGCCAAGTTTTGCACTTCAGCCATGAGATTCCTCCAAACCAATTCCCATTTCATGCTGCTCTACAGGTAAGACCATAACTCTGACAATGGCAGTGCTGTGGCCTCTCTCCCACCCTGAACCCTTTCTGCTAGCTCTGTGGCTTGATCCTGCTGGGCTGGTGGAGTCCCAGCATGGGAGAAAGGCTTCAACCCATGAGGCAGCCAAGAGAAACTCCACTTGCTTTCACCCAACAAGCAAGTGTACCAGCAGAACTGCTCCTCCATGAGAGCCAACCTGTTGGACTTCTTCCACCCCATGGCACCTAGTGAAAGGCATCTCCCCTGTTAAGAATGGGAGATACTTAAGAAGTCTGTGAAATAATCATTTATCCAAATTCCCCTCAGCAGAGATGGTTGATCCATTGTTCCCTTTTCTCCACTTCTTGCAGCAGGGAAGTTGTCTGCTCTGTTCCTGATGCAATTGTTTTGGTTGGCACAGGAGTTCTGCTGGGATATTCCTCCCATTTCCCCCACCTTTTCCATTACCCCATCCCTTCCACCTCAAAACAAGGTTTTACTCCTTTTGAGGATGACAGCAATAGGTGGAGCAGCTGTTCTCTGTGTGAACATCTGTGAGCTAGCATGAGCTGTTGGAAGCAAGTAGGAACTTACTGTTTCACTGTTAAATCATCCCTAGGATCACCACAGTCTATTACAGAAACCCTCAGGAGAAGGGAAATAATATTAGAAGGAGGATCTCATGAACCAGACAGCTACAAGTGTCTCCCCCTCACCCCAAAAAAGGGCTAGATCTACTGATTTTTGGGAACCTGAGGGATAGATGTCACCTCTTCCTACCCCCCTGTGTCAGGCAGTGTCTTGAGCAGGTAGAGGTGTACCTACCTCAAAGAAACAGCCAAGGCAAATTGTTTATGGACTCATTTATGCTTAGAATCAATGTCCAAATTGTCCATGCTTGCTTCTTCTGCATAGTGGCACAACTGGAAACACAGCTTCTCATGAGCCCACTCTACCTGGGGGTACAGCCCTGTTGTTTTCCTACCAAAGCTCTCTTGGCCAGAGCTGAAAAGATAGGATTGAGCTGGAACTTTGCAACTGTGAACCTGGGTTTCTTTGGTTTGTCTTGGGGGTTTTTGTTTGTTGGAGGTGACAATGATGTTGTGTATGTTCTTTTGGCAATTTGGCAACCTCTTCAGAGTGGAGAAGGGATTTCTCTCTGAGAAATGTTTGCTGTTCCTGTGTAATAAGTACTTTAGAAGAAACTGCTCACGTATTTTACTGTCAATTCTTATTTTATGGGATCTAAGCCAAACCAGGCTGGAGAAATCCTGTGCACCACAAGAATTCATTCACAACTATCAATCTTTTCCTTCCTTCTTTTTCCTGTAATGTACATAAAGGTATGAGCAAGCCATAGACTATATTCTGGTCTCTTTTAAACTCAGTAGACAATCCCTTTGAGACCAATACAGGTAGATGGAACCTGTGTTCCAACACCATCTATGCCCTTGGGTTGTGGATGTCTATGTCTGAAAGCCAAAATGTTCTGAAATCTACCACTATATCTTCTGTATTCACAGAAGTCTCTCCAGTTCACTTTCCTGTACCTTCACAGGGAGATGAATTCAAAATTGGTTTTAAAAATGTAATTCTTAATGAAAGTGAGGAAATTCACACCTAAAATGGTAGGGTAAATAGCTTTAAGGGATGGGTTATGGTGACAAGCTTAGAAACTGAGAATAAAGCTCAAAGTTTTCCCTACTGGAAGGGGGAAATGAAGCTTTCCAACTTAATCTCCAAGCAATTTATCTTCCCTTTATTCCACAGAGAGAAGCTTCTGCTCCCCTTTCAGCAAGAGAATAATTGCACTAGAACCCAAGCCAGGCTATGTTCTTATGGCTAGCTGTGTCCAACCAGGGAGTGCAGGAGGAGGTAACAACAAAAACACTTTGGGAAAGAGAAGGGAAAGTAAAGATATTTCTCTTTACTGCTAGGAAATACTGAAAATGCTCTTTTGTGTTGTGTGAATCCCCATGGCTGCAGAGGCATTGCCTGGGTGTTTAGTTAGCTCTCACAGCCTTGGCTGTTGAAGTCTAGCAGCAGAGCCAGCAGTTGCCAACAGTGCTGCTGATCTTTCCTCCATGACCATGAAGCCAAGGTCAACTTCTGCCATTTCCATCTTGCCTAGATGTCTGTGGCCAAGGGAGTTAGGGCAAAGACCACATGATGACGGGGTGTGCTCGTCACAGATGCCTCAATGACTCTGCTCAAGAAGCTGAGGTCAGAGACAGGATGTTAGTCACTTAAGTTGCTGCTATCACACAGAAGCAAGGACATGTTTCTGGCATGGCTGCACAAAACAAGATAAAACAGATCAAGAGGGGAGTTTGGGGTTGGTTTTTTTGTTGTTGTCCCTATCTGCTGGTGTGTCATGAATGCTGGTGAGATCTAGTACAACTCTTTGTGGTTTTTTTCTTCACCTCACTTGGCCATAAAATGAAGTTTTACTAGGAGAAGGTGTTAGTGTTTTCAGGGTGAATGCAAACAGATGGGAATAACCAGGATAAAAATGGCCCAAATAGCCTAAAATGTGGGGTTTCTACTCATTTTAGCACTAAATCAGTTGGTCCCAGTGTGATCTGACATGATAATTCCCATGTGTTTCAGATACAGGCTCCTTTTATAGTTCTGTCCCATCCAAAACTCACTGTAATTTATTTCCTATTTCTTTTTTAATCTCATGATGGTCAATTCTTTTTAGCCTGCATGACTCTGTGATTTGAAGTTCCAGTTTCTTCTTCCTCCTCTCTTTCCCTCACATGTTTTGGTTTGTTCCCTCAACAGTGCAGTGTACTAGTGTTTGGCAGAATCAGAGAATCATTAAGGTTGGAAGAGACCTCTAAGACCATCAAGTCCAACCATGAAAATACTTTTACCTTCCCACACTTCCCACCTCCTTGGCTCCTACCTTTCACTGACAGGCACACATTGAGAGTCAGATGTTCTCTGTAGCCATGGCCATGAGCAGCAAATGGCAAAAGCATAACTTGCAGAGCTGTTCAAACACTGCAAATGATCCAGCAATATTATTTCTTCATCTTAATAAATGTACTCTGGCCAAACACAAGTCTCCTTGGACTGCTGTCTGCAATTAAAAAGCATTTTGGGGGGAAGGAATTGCATGTTTTCATGCATGAGGAATTCTGCCAAGAAGAGAACATTCACCATGTGAGTTTCTGTTGAGCCCCAGCTAAGCCCCCTTTGACAGCAGAGAGTTTTAAGTGCTTTCAGAGAACATGTTCTGATGAGTTTGAAGAAGCTCAACCCACTCACTAAAAGTCTAAGTACCTAGTTATGAACAAGGAAGACATCTCAGAAAGCTGAGTGTCAGGCAAGCCAACAGATAAGCTGCATTAGTTACACAGTTGTATGGTTGTCAAGATAAATAATGCATTTCAGGGATTCATTTGCATGCTGGTGACATTCAGAGGCTCAAAGGAGAGAAACAAGGTTAACTGTGTCCTTTTAACACAGACAGGTAAAAATTCAAGTGTTAGACATGAAGACATGGTGGGATGAATGTAGAGGAGCATATTCCTTCTTCAGTGTGGAGTGTAGGAATTGTCTCTTTATTGGGTCTGGAAGTAGGATACTGTTAGGAAAGGAAAAGAGGCAATTCTAGTCAAAATTCAGAAGACTGCACCTCCTCTGGAGGTGAGGTGGCTTCTCAGTTAATGGTTTGTGCTGAAAGGGGCATAGAGATTTTATGCTGTGATTTATTTTGGTGTAAGAATAAGACAAGGTGTCTCTGAGATGAGGAGTTGAATTCTAGAGGCAGGCTGGCAAACAGAAGGGAGCCAAGGGAACAGGATTTGTTGGTGAGCAGTTTTAATGAGGAAGTGTATCTATTTGGGGGAAATAAAGCCAAATAAAACCTTCTATCCTGCACTGGGTCCATGTGAATAGAAAAACCCAGGTTTGATTTAAATAGCTTAACTGGATTTAAAAACTTAGAGAAGTGAGACCTAGGTGGTCTCTGTTGTTACTTGGAATTAGTTCCTCCACTGTTTGTTGCTCTATGGCCACACAAAGGTTCAAATATATTAATCAGATCATGTCTGAAAATGTCTTCAGTTGGCTCTGGTGTGAGGAAGGAGTCTTACCAGGCATCTAGGAGATCTCCAAAACCACCACTCAGCTAAAAATCCCAAGCCATTCCTCAAGAATTGACTTTAGCTGAAAACAATGAAACTTATGCCTGCAAACTTCAACTCTTAGGCAATAACCCAACCTCACTTACATCAGCTAAACTCCCTGAGAGATCTACTCTAATGCCCATGCTTTGATGTCATGTGGATCCATGGAACAAGGGAGCACAGAGGCCTCTGGAGGCTAAACTCAGTTGCTTCTTTATTACTTCTCCCAGAGAAATGTTTCTGCAGTTGCTGTCTGGGTGAGGTGCAGTGATTTCATTAGCAGGCAGTTAAGCTGTCAGAAAGAAAAAGAAAGGCCTTAGTAAATAAAAGATGGATAAGTTGCATGGCATTGAAAATGGAGCTGGAAGTACAGCAGTGAAGGCAGCTACTGGAGATCAGGGGGAGTTTCAGTCCTTCTTTGTACAGGCTTTGAGTTGTGGCACATCAAACCAGGCTTTCAACATCTTCACAACCCATAGAAACTGGCATTGGCCCAGGCTGCTCAGGGCAGGGGTGGAATCACCAACCCTGAAGGGGTTCAAAAACTATGGAGAGGTTGTGCTTGGGGCCAGGGTTTAGTGGTGAGCATGGAAGGGTTGGGTGGCTGGTTAGTCTGGGTGATGATTACTTTGGTACACTGCAAAATCTAAAGCAAGGCTCCCTCAGGTTGACTTTCTAAGCAAGAGGAGTGTGTTTCAGGGAATCCATGGGTTGAAAAATCCTCATTCCCAGTGGTAATTTAATTTAGTGTTGGCAAAATCAGAGATGGAGCAGCTTTTTGTTCTGTTTGTTGACAAACAGCTAGTAATGCCTGTGTACCTTTGCTTCTTCCAAGGTGAATTGCCCTTTCCAGAACAAGCTATGAATAGACATAGAATCATAGAATCATAGAATCACAGAATCATAGAATCATAGAATCATGATGGTTGGAAAAGAACTCTAAGATCATGGCCCCAAGCATCATATCTACATGGGGTTTGCACTCTCCCAGGGATGGTGACTCCACCACCTCCCTGGGCAGCCTGGGCCAATGCCTGGTAGCTCTCTCACTGAAGAAATTCTTCCTAATATCCAACCTGAACCTCCCCTGGTGCAACTTGAGGCCAGTGCCTCTTGTCCTATCACTAGTCACCTGGGAGAGGAGACCAAACCCCACCTGGCTCCAACCTCCTCTCAGGGACTTGGAGAGAGTGAGAAGGTCTCCCCTGAGCCTCCTCTTCTCCAGGCTAACCAACCCCAGTTCTCTCAGTGACTCTTCTGTCCCATAAGCTCCACACAGCAAAGATAAATTCTTTCCAGGGCAATGGAGTCTCACAGCAGTCCAATACTTCCTCAATCTACTATTTTAAAGCTGATTTTTCTGATTTAAAAATCAAAAAAAAAAAAAAAAGAGGAGAACTTGAGGGAAATTCTGGATTTCTTTTGGATTCTGAGTATTTTTGTGGAGGTACTGGGTGAAAACCTGGATATTTGTGGTTCTGAGTCTTTTCACTTAATCACATTGAAGTCCTAAGCACAGATACTTGGGAATAGAAGATATTCCAGCCACAGAAGACACATCAAGTCTAGTTCAGTAGCACCGAAACCAAGAGGGATGAAGCATGGAGACATGGCAGGGCACAGTTTGCTTGTGTAACTGTGAGAGATGGGGTATCCTGTGTGAAGGTCACCAAGTGTGGTTATGGTTAATGACCTTACTCCATGGCAGGTCAGAGGACTTCTGAAGCCTCCAAATGAACACAAAGCTAATTACTGCAGCCCTGTGTTTACATCCTGCATACGCCAAGGGGTCAGAGCTCTGGCCTCTGCAAGCCTGAGTTACTATAATTGAGGCATCTGTCTTGTGAAGAGTGGGGTTGTTTATTTTCTGTTTGTTGCTGCCAAGAGGACCTCTCATTTCCTTTCCATGTGAGGATTTTGACTCTTTAACTTTAACACATTTCCAGCCTCCAAGAGGAGCACTGGGGAGACTGGGAATCCGCTGGTTGCAACACCAAGTGAAATGGTGTCCTGGGGATTCCTTGTTGTTATGGGCTGGCAGGCAGGGATGTGAGGTGGAAAAGAGAGATGGGTGAGAAGAGTTAGGAGGGCAAAAAATAGGACTGATATGAGTTGGAGTGATTTGTGAATCCAGAAGAGCTAATAGTAGAGGATGTTGTGTGTTCTGGTGAAGGAGAAGGTGGGCACCAGCCAGCAATGTGTGCTTACAGCCCAGAAAGCCAACTGCATCAGAAGAGGGATGGTCAGCAGGTCAAGGGAGAGGATTCTACCCCTCTGCTCTGCCCTCATGGGACCCCAGGTGGAGTGTTGAGTCCAGGTCTGGGGCTCCCAGCACGAGAAAGACACAGAGACCTTTTAGAGTAGATCCAGAGAAAGGCCATGAAGATCATCAGAGGGCTTGGAACACCTCTCCTATGAAGACAGGCTGAGAGAATTGGGGCTGTTCAGCCTGGAGAACAGTCTGGGAAGACCTTGTTGTGGCCTTCCTGTACTTAAAGGGAGTTTGTAAAAAGAAGAGGAAGAGGCTTTTTACACAGGCAGCTAGTGAGAGGAAAAGGGGAACTGTTTTAAACTGGAAGAGAGGAGAGTTAGATTAGGAAGAAATTCTTTCCTCAGAAGGTGGTGAGGCACTGGAACAGGTTGCTCAGAGAGGTTGTGGCTGCTTCATCCCTGGCAGTGTTCAAGGCCAGGTTGGATGTGATCCTGGGCAACCTGGTCTAGTGGGTGGCATCCTTGCCCATGGCAGAGGGGGTGGAACTAGGTGATCTTGAAGGTCCCTTCCAACCTAAACCATTCTATGGTTCTGAGTCTAGGATTCTATGATTCTCTTTACTGATTCTACAATTCAAAGGCTGAGAAGGCTGGAAAAAGTCATTTTTAAACTTCAGCCACAGCTTTTTCACAGTTTAATCACAGGCACTCATTAGGTTACTACCTGCAACCTGAGACCTTAAAATCTGAACTAATTAATTGTGATCTTATGTTTCACTACAGTTATGTTGATTTTCATTGTGCTAGCATGACCATCAAATCCTCACCACACCTCTCAGTTCTGACAGACTCATATCAACCATGCAAGCAGGTAATTCATAAATGCTGTGTATTTCTGCACTTATGATACTACACATGTAGTATCCCTATCCATGAAGGTCTAGAAGAAGAGGAGAAGTCACTCAGCTGCCCTGAGCTCCTCTGGAGCATGCTATAAAAAAATGTGCTGACATGCTGCTGGTAAACAGCATCAACCTGGTATTAACAGGAATGGTGTCAAAGCTGAGAAAGAAGCCTGTGGTCAACTGCTCCTCTAAGGGAAGTGAATCAGAAAAAAAGCTGACTGCATTCTTCTACTAACATGTGAAGGACGTGAGAGTTGTTCTCCTCAGACTGCTAAACCAAATAAGGGAGAGAAATCAGCTCTTTCTCTCTTTCTGATCTTCCCTTCTGGTGCCTCCTTGTACTCCAGAAGTGGTTGGCTGACTATCTTTTAGATGCCTGAGCTCTGTAGGAAAAATAAGAGGGAATACAAACCTGCCAGGAAACCTTCTTCCTCCTCCAAAGTGCCCATCAGGTATGCACTGAGCACCAAATTTCTAGCACCTGCCTAAAATCTTCTAAACATCAGGAGGAACTTCTTGACCTTGAGGGTGACTGAGCCCTGGCCCAGGCTGCCCAAGGAGGTGGTGGAGTCTCCTCTGCCTCTCTGGAGACATTCCAAACCTACCTGGATGCCATCCTGTGCAAGCTGCTGCAGGTGACCCTGCTCTGCCAGGGATGTTGGAGTAGTTGATCTCCAGAAGGTCCCTTCCAACCCTGAACATTCTGTGATTCCCTCTTGGAAAAAAAAAAGTGTTTGGGATTAAGAGGAGCAGCTCCAGCTTTAGAATGTGAAATCTGCAGCTGTGCCTCAAGAAAAGCAAGCAAAGGTCTATTACTTGGCCAAAAGTCCAAGGGCCACCTTCTGGCTTTCATCCCAACTAGTTGGGACTATTCCCTTTGGAGATTTGAGTAGGGAAGAGAGATGGCTGCTGCAGGTCAAACAGAGTCTTAAACCAACTAGTTATTGATGAGCAGGCACACAGGAGGCTGTTTGGTCAGTAGCCTTCCTCCTTGGTACTTCACTTCTCCATGGCACCTTCACCTTCTTCACATGGTTGAGTTTCAGGGAGAGGCAAATAGGAAACTGTGGCTACTCTCCCCTCTCAGCCCAGGGCACAGAGCATGTGGGACAGAGCAGAGTATGGTTCTCTCTTACCCTCACATCAACTCCTTGCTCTGCACATCCTCACATCCCAATCTTCCTCTCCACACTGGTCTTGCTAGCACTTCTTGCAGTCAAAGCTTCCAAAGTCCTTGCCCTAACTTCTGGTGCTTTAAGGAGCTCTTTCTGAGGGAGGAACAAGTTGGTCACAGTTGGAAGTGGAAATGAGCCTCTGCCAGGCTGGGTACCACAGCAAGATGTCTTGAAAACTGCTTTCTCTTGACTCTCCAGAAGACAACAACAAGCTGGTTCCTCATCTTTAGGCAATATGAGCACAAAGTAAAGGTGAAAGGAGGTGGCAGCTGAAAGCAAGGTTCACCCAGTTCCCACCACCTGGACACCTAAACTCCTGACTCTTTAGACCTGCATGTCCTGGAAAGAAGAACAAATTCAAGAGAGAAGTTTGCTAACACTTCTCTCAAATTTAGCCCAAGAATGCCAAACATTTGGGGTATGTGAGCTAGAGAGTAAATCAGGCAGTAGATTGTTTCAATCCTAGTGGTGACACATGCAGCACTGTTTAATCAGCCAAATCCAGGGCTGTGGAACACTTCCATGTATAGCAATGCTGTTCTAAGGCTGCCAGGCAGGGACAGCAAGGGCACTCATTCACTCTTGTAATACAGCTGCCCTCCTCTTAAAGGGCCTGACCCAAGACCTGCTGAAGGTCACAGCATCACAGGATGTTAGGAGTTGGAAGGGACCTGGAAAGATCACCTAGTCCAACCCCTCTGCCACAGCAGGATTCCCTTAGACCAGGTCCATTGGCTTCAGAGTGCTTTGGATCTAGCTGTAAAGAAGGGAATTGCAGCATTGCTTTGTGAAAAGGGGAAAACAAAGGAGCACTTTTGGGCTGCTGTTTCTCCTCATCTTACTGGATATTTGCCTGCTCTTCCCCACCCAGGCAGCTCTGTTTGCTTTTCCCCACCCAAGTCTCTGCATCTCCAGCCTCATTGTCTCTTCTCAGCTCACTCTACCTTGCCAGCTCTGACACCTGATGTAGCCTTTGGTCTGCTTAGGCTGCCACCTCCCAGCAATCTTCCAACCTCCTAGCATGGAAAAACAAACCACTCACTACCATAACTTTTCCTTTAGAAAGGTTCAAAGGAGCTTTAGAGCATTCCCAATGAAATGATAACACCCAATGTTGTTATCAGAGATTGCAAAAATCAGGAGAGAGGTTGTGGGGATTTCTATCAGGGAAGGTTTTTAAGGAGGTTAGACAAACATCCACCAGAGACAGTCTAACAAGAGAAGTTCAGCTTCATAGCCTACTAAGGGACTTGATAAAGCTTTGATAAGCATTTCTAAAATTGCTACCAAATTTCCACTGGTTTTTTCCTTCTCTCTTGCCTTCTGTAGGACTCCCCCAGAGAGACAGCATAGTGCACGTTGACAGAGCACAGATCCAAGTATCTCTGCCCACTGACATCAGTGTAAGGCCTCCTGCTGTCTTTACCAACTTCAGACTTCTATTTGGAGCTGAGTCAAAGAACTGAAACCAAACTTTCCTTTCATTTTGTCCAGTTTAGTGATTTGCATTGTTGAGATAGCTGTTCATGTTCATAGAATCACTAGATGACCTCTGAGATCAGCCAGTCCAACCACCCACCCCACACTGCCATGCTCACCATTAAACCATGTCCCCAGGCACCACATCTCCATGTTTTATGACCTCTTTCCAGGGATGGTGATTCCACCACTTCCCTGGGCAGCCTGGACCAATGCCTGATAACCCTCTCAGTGAAGACATTTTTCCTAATCTCTAATCTGAACTTTCTCTGATGCAACTTGAAGCCATTTCCTCTTGTCCTATCATCTTGGCATTCATCAGCTTTGAATCATTGTTACAGGAAAAGTACAGGGCTGGACTTTCTAACAGAGAATTTCAATGACCTTGTTACAGTAATCCACCAGAGATATAAGCTAACATC
The DNA here is from genome assembly GCA_013399015.1 of Galbula dea. Taxonomy (NCBI): domain Eukaryota; kingdom Metazoa; phylum Chordata; class Aves; order Piciformes; family Galbulidae; genus Galbula; species Galbula dea. Next base: position 1,218,148 of record VWZX01000699.1, read on the forward strand.
TCCCTCACAATGAATTTATGTTTATTTGTTTATTTATTTATGTGTATTTTATTTATGTAACATGTATATATTATGGTAGGGTGGTGAGGCACTGGCACAGGTTGCCCAGAGAGGCTGTGGAAGCTCCATCCCTGGAAGCTTTGAAGCCCAGGCTGGCTGGGGCTGTGGGCAACCTGATCTAGTGGGAGGTGTCCCTGGCAGGCAGGGGGGGTTGGAACTAGATGATCTTTAAGGTCCCTTCCATCTGACAATTCAATGATTCTATGATCTAAGAGCAGATAAAGACATAGTCCATGAGGAGCATGTTGCTGTCTGCCTAGGCCTGGAAAAAATGAGCTCATTTTAAGAACTGATGCAAACAAGTATTATTTTTTAAGTCATTTTTGTTGAGGCCATTTTGCAGTGAAATTAAGGGGATAAAAGAAAAAAAAAAACAAACCTACTACAACCCACATTCATCATTCAGAGATGTGGTGACCACACAAAATTCAGCAGAAAAAACCCAACCTTTCCTAAGTTTTCTATTTGTAGTTCCTGGAAACCCAAAATGGTGGCAAAAGAATTAACCAGGAGGCCATGAGGGAAACATAGAGGTGATATTAAGGCTAGTATTTAAGAATTAACAGGGGGGATGTTTCCTATTGCTTTTGGGTTTACAAGCAAAATGACCCAGTAATGAAATTTTTCCCTTCTTTTGTAATCCTCCCCAATATCTATGGCAAACAGTAGCCCCAGCATAAAGATTTACAGCTACAGCTATGGCTCTGCTTTGTTCTGAAGCATGTATTTACTTCTGCTCATTTGCTTTCTGCAATTTTCCCTCCCATTTGTCATCTGCAGAAGGTTGAAAAGGCAAAGAGACATGAAACACAGCTACATTCCTGAAACATGAGCTGAACAACCTTTAATTCATGCAACCTTTTCATTTACAGTAATGGCTAATGGATGGGCCAGTTTCAGCATGGACAATGCCTCTCCCTGTCATTAGCCTGCAGAAAGGTCTAAAACTCTTAAGCAGTTAAAGAAAAGCTGTTTCAGGGTCTCTCTTCCTCCCTTCCCCCCACCCCAATCACTCCCCTTGTTCTAAGTGCATCCTCTAAACGCCTTACTCTGCAAATTGCACTTCTGGTTGACTTGGAGCTTTGAGGAACCCTTCTGAACACTTTATACAAAGCCTAACAAGGTCAGAGTTGGAGAAATCTCAGCTGGTGAACTTGGATCCCATCAGCTAGTGACCATTTATAATTAATATTAATGACTGGCAGACGACAGATGGTTTATTGCTTAAGGAGAACTGTGCCTTGCTAAACCAGAAGGATTTCGTTTCAGTTTAGAGGAACTGACTTGATTTCTTGTATGGATGTGGGTGGTGGGAGGGAATCATAGAATTATAGAACTGTCAGAGTTGGAAGGGAGCTTCAAGATCAGCTAGTTCCAACCCCCTGCCTGCCAGGGACACCTCCCACTAGAGCGGGTTGCCCACAGCCCCAGCCAGTCTGGCCTTAAAGCTTCCAGGGATGGAGCTTCCACAGCCTCTCTGGGCAACCTGCTCCAGTGTCTCCCCACCCTAACAGCAAAGAACTTCCTCCTGAGATCCAATCTAAATCTCCCCTCCTCTAGTTTGCATCTATTTCCCCTAGTCCTATCACTACCTGACCTCCTAAAAAGTCCCTCCCCAGCTTTCTTGTAGCCCCCTTCAGAGAAGCATGACCATGTTAGTTGACTAGTATGCAGTAGGCTGCAGAAGGCAGCTGGAAAGAGAGACTTCTGGTCCTCACAGTCCTAGTTTTTAGAGGCTAGAGAAGGTCCTGACTCCTTGCAATAGGTTGTAGTATAGAAAATATCAACTCACTGGACTTTTGCTTCAAGTTCCCTGGAACCTTTGGGCAGCCCCACAGTGTGGCCCCTGAAAAGAGCCTTCTGGGCTGCACACTGTCCACTGGCACTCCTGGAAGTGTAAAGCCTAAGGTTGTTATCAACTTACTAGCAGTGCTACAGGACTCTCAAGACACCAGCCAAACACCAAGCAAAGAAATAAACCATACCTACAGCATCAGTTCTGCTGAACTGTTGTTGTCTACTGCTGGTGGGAACTGTGCTAGGCAGGACTCACTAGAATCACTGAATCATTAAGGCTGGAAGAGACCTCTAAGATCAAGTCCAACCATCAACCTATCACCATCATGCCACTAAACCATGGCCCTAAGTATCACATCTAGATGTTTTTTGAAGCCCTCCAGGGATGGTGACTTCACCACTGCCCTGGGCACTCAGGGTAGATCTCCTGGTGGGGTTATTAAGGGGTTAGACACTTTCCTTAGCCCTTGTTGGTGCTGAGAAGCTGCTTTCTCAGTTCAGCTATGATTAGGCCATGCAACCTCATTCATGTATCTGACCTAAATGGGGTGGTGGTCAGTTAATGAAGGATGTTAAGTGAAGTGGACTCCAGTGATGCACTGTCACGAGGCAATAGTCATTCTTCACATTCCACTTGAAGTTACTCACAAAGCCAGGCTGCTCCCTTCAGCCTGTGTTACTCCAAACAGCTCTAAAGGCACAGCTCATCCCCAGAGGGATTTCAAAAGAATAAACTTCTCACATTCTTGGAAAAAAACAGAAAAAAAAAGAAAGAGAACAAGACAGCCTGGATGAAATTTCCAAGGACAATTTCTCTCTGTGACTCAGTTTAGATTGAGGATTTACAGGCAATGTTAAAAGACTTGCAGTCAAGTTTCTTTCAAGCCTGTCACCCATGACCTCTACTAAAAAATCTTTTTGTTTCTTTCTTTTTTTTTTTTCATTTAATATTTTATAGGGCTACATTTTCCAAAGGAATAGAAAATACCAGATTATCAAAGTCAGCAGCCTTCCCAGAAACTTACTGATTTCAGTGAAGCCCTACTGAAAATTAGGCAGGTCTTGGAACAACTTTGCCTTTCTGTTTGGCTTCTGTGTAGTATCCTTTTGGCTTGTCCATTGAGCTGGTCTTTGGCAACCCACCTGGCAGGCTGACAAGGACTCAAGAGCCTGAAGACCTGAGATTGAGATTCCTCTAGTATCATTTTGGTCAGCTGAGCTCTGGATCACTTTGGTATAAAACTTTTCTGAGCCTTTTTCAGAGGTAACCCAAGATTGTTGGGGATTCCAACTTCCATCTCCACAAGCTGCTTTCTACCTGGTGAACTGCCAGGTGTCCTCTCAGGGGGTAAGCAGAACACTTCAGAAATACAAGAATAAGTAAAATGTGATGTCACTCTTGTTGAAAGAGGACCTGACCTGTATGAAATTTAGAAAGCTGGCTTGTCATTTCAATCAGGATGAAAATGTATCTGGCAATATTGACTCTACCTAGGGAAGGGAGGATCAATGCTTTGGTGAGCTGAAGGAGGACACACACCATGGAGACATGAAACAGAAAGAAACAGTCATTTTTCAACACCTTGTTTTAAAAAGGATCCTTGAAAGGATCCCTGAAAGCAAATTCTCCCTTCACTGACACCACAGACCAACCTTGGTGACCTTGGTGTGTTTGAGGAAGGACAACAGAAAGCAGAACTGGGCCTCTGGTGGACTTAAGAAATAGCACCCTGGCTTTGGGATGATGGTTGTGTTGAGTGGATCCATCATGGGCTGCCACCTCCCTGGAGTGTTGGTTACTGCTGACCAGCTGACCCATCCATCAGGCTGGCCTAGGTTACCTGTGGGACATGCAAAGGCTCCCATCTACCTGTCAGCACCAGTGTCACCCCAGGTGGGAATGAAAACAAACCATGCTTGGAGTGGAGGGGAGAAGTGAACCATGCAGAGTGGGGCAAGAGGTGCATCCTGTTGACTCCTCATCTTCCTTTACCTTCCTGGGACATCAGGAAACTTAAGGAGGTGTAAGAAGGGAGTTCCAGGAGGGAGCTTACAGCTGCACCTATACCAGGAAATGAAGCCATGGAAGATGTTCCCTGGTCATGGCATCTAACACTGGGGCAGGAATTGCTGACCTGGCCCAAATGTTAGAGTTGGCACTCTGAAATCCTCTCCAGGATCTAGACTCAATCACAGAATCATGAAGGTTGGAAGAGACTTCCAAGACCCTCAGTCCAACTATCAACCTATCACCCCCATGCCACTAGAACATGGCCCTAAGTACCACATCTGTACCTTTTATCAGCCCCTCCAGGGATGGTGACTCCACCACTGCCCTGGGCAGCCTGGGCAAATGCTTAACCACTCTTGCAGTGAATATTTTTTTCCTAATATCCAATTTAAATAGCTCATCTCCAAGCTTAGGGAAAAAGGCATTCCCATGGATGCATCCAAACACTGGGATCCTATAAGTATCTTCTGAATTGAGAAGTTACATGAATGCAATTGGTATAAGTAAAGGCAAGGAAAATGCCTGCTTTTGTTTATCTCTCTCTGGGAACAGGCTGCCCAGGGCAGTGGTGGAGTCACCATCCCTGGAGGTGCTTAAAAACTGTAGAGATGTGGTGCCCAGTGACATGGGTTAGTGGCAGTGGGGTGACAGGTTGAGGATTGGACTTGATCTTAGAGTTTCTCCCAACCCTAATGATTCTGTGATTCAGAGCACTCCAAGTACAGACTTTAGTACTAAAGAAACTAGTTTCTTGGGGTGTTTTCTCCTTTTTCCTATTGTACTAGAAAGAGTTCAAATGTCTGCTGAGGCACTTAGCATCTGTCTCTTATCATGTATAACTTTTCTTGATGATTTCTAGAGAGGCAGACTAAACATGCAGCTCTGACATAATGCAGCATCCCAGTTTTAGTCCTGCTTTGCTCAAAAGCCTGCACCAGCTGAACTAAGTCTCTAAAAAAAGATGATATTTATGCCCTTAGTCTGGCAGGCCTTGTGTCTAGAAGGAAAAGAAGGTATTATAGATTTCTGCCAATATTCTGATGCTCTACCAATAGGGTAAGGAGGGTTTTTTTGTACCAGTCACTACTGTCACCAAGCTTTGCACTGGCATCTAATTCTCTTAGCCTAAATGAGGTGGATTTGGGAACTCATCTAACTTTTTTTTCCTTTAACCACTTTTAGGAGAGATATAAAACTCCAAAACCCCCTTCAGAAGCCACCTTTAAAAAGCTCAGAGCAAGCTGGGTGAGAAAAGGTGACTTCTGCTAACTGCCAGCCTGGTGTAGATCACTTCCCATCCCAAGCAACATGAGTGGTTTTCTGCTTTGCTAAAGAGCTTTTGCTGCCCTGTCCTTGGAAGCTATACTCCAAGTTTCTAAGCTGTGGGTTCTTATAAGATGAAAGCTGCTATGTAATTAGAAAATTGCTGTTGTTAGCACAACATTAGTCCTCATTAAATCAAGGCTGCTAACAAATTCCCTGGGTCCCAACAGACAAGTGTAAAAGAAAGAAATCCCTACAGGCTCTGGTTGGAAGAGACAGCAGCAAATGTCTCCACAAAGAGCAAAGAGAATTCATTATAGAAATCCTCCTGCTCTGGCTGCTGCTTTGACTATCCTGCAGTCAAATGGTTCTTGTATTTTCAAGCTCTGGTAATGCCTTTTTTATGGCACAGGAAAGGCAGATCTAAGCCATTTCTGTTGCCAAGAGGTCATAGAATCATTCTGGTTGGAAAGGACCTCTGAGATCATTTAGTCCAACCATCCACCTAACACTGCCATGCTCACCACTAAACCATGGCCCCAAGCACCACATCTATACATTTTTTGACCTCTTCCAGGGATGGTGATTCCACCACCTCCCTGGGCAGCCTGGGCCAATGCCTGATAACCCTCTTGGGGAAGAAATTATTCCCAAGAACTCATCTGAACCTCCCCTGGTGCAACTTGAATCCATCTCCTCTTCTCCTATGACTTGTTACCTGGGAGAAGAGACCAACCTCCACCTTATTACAGCCTCCTCTCAGGGAGCTGCAGAGAGTGAGAAGGTCTCCCCTGAGCCTCCTCTTCTCCAGACTAACCAACCCCAGTTCCCTCAGCTGCTCCTCACTACATTTGCACTCTAAACTCTTCACCAGCTTGGTTGCCCTTCTTTGGACACACCATGAGGCTGTCCTCTTAACAGCAGGAGAACCAAATTAATTGCCCCTTGAATACCTTTGGACCTTAGCTCCTTTAAAAGGTGTACCCATATTCACTCCAGCAGTTGGTGCATCTTCAAGAGTAAATAAGGCCAGAGAGCACCCTGAGCCATGGAGCACCTAGGTAGTTCTGAAGTTATTGACTCTCACCACTTCTGGCCACCTGAAAAATCTATGGATTATAAAACAGGGCCACTACAACTAGGAAAGTTATAATTGCTGCTGAGAAAATCATGCTGTTTAAACTTCAAAAAGATCTACCAGATGAGTCAGTGGCTTGTGGATGAAAGGAGAGTGTCCTTTGCATCACTGGGCAGTTGTGAGTTTGGAGGTTTGCTGTCTTGGCAAGTCCAGTGAGTACATGTTACAGCCTTTCTTCCAGAAAAAAATGTCTCACTTTCCTTGAAAATGAGAGTCATCTTCTCTTTTGCAGAAGATGACACAGCTGTACTGGAGATGGAGCTGGAGTAAGTGGTTTCAGGACCTGGGGCATGATCTTCTTACTGGTGTCTTTGCTCAACCTGTGTCATACTGTTGTTTTTCAGGTCATGTCATAAGAAAAGAGTGACAGACTTTTCATCTAAGAGGGCTGAAACAAGTCTCTGAGAAGGTTGGGGGTAGATGGGAAGGAAGGTGCCACAGAGTGGTGGCACTTAGCCCTTGAGTTTTGCCCCCTGTAACTCACAGAGTACAGAGGTATTATTGAGGTGCTGCTACTGGTGCTGATGTTGCTCCTGAAGCTGGGAAAGTGCTGAAGAGGTCAGCTGAGGCTGTGAGGGGTGTGAAAGAACACTGGCATGTTACAGCTGTGGCTTGTGGTCTTTTATTATAGCTCTTCAGCTTATGACAGTGTAGTGAGGAGGATTTTGTGGTCCCTGGTGACATGTAGAGTAGAAGCACCAGAACCCTTCCAGATAGGAGCCTGTTAGGTCAGTGCCTGCAACCCCAACATGCACAGCCCAGTGACTTCTCCTCTCCTTTCTGCTCTCCCAGGGTCAAATTCTTGGTGGGAATGATCTCTCCAAATGACATAGAATCAACCCAAATGCTTCATGGCAGCTTCTCATCCCTTTGGGGTTTCTATGAGACCTGCCCTCCCATCAAAGCAAGGCAGTTTGCACAATTTGATGCCTTCCTGTGGTGCTTTGGCATTTGAGTGCCCAAGGAAGGAAGAAGTGGCCAAAGATGCTGCTCTGACTTCTCTCTAGTAACTACAGCTGAGTATAACAGGGTGAGACAAAGTGGCAATGCCTGAAGTCTGTAACCTCCAGTAGTCAATCCAAGTCAGTCATGATTTTTTCTGCAGCCCTTTCTCTTAAGTACCATGATCTCCCAAGTCATGGCCAACCTTTCCTCTCTTTACTCCACAAAATATAGCTCTAAATGGAGTGGAAATACCACATCTGATGCAATAATGCAAAGACTTCTCTGAAATCCAGAGTTAACAGAAGCATTAAGGTTGGAAGAGACCTCCAAGATCATCAAGTCCAACTATCAGCCTATCACCCCCATGCCACTAAACCATGTCCCTAAGTACCACATCTGGATGGTTTTTAAACCCCTCCAGGGATGGTGACTCCACCACTGCCTTGGGCAGCCTGGGCCAATGCCTAACCACTCTTTCTGTGAGTCCTGGCTTGCATACTTACAGATGTATTCAGACATGGATTGCACAAGTACAGATGCAGGGATTTCTTCAAGCAGGGGCTGTAAATTAAATTAACAAGAACTCAGCACCCTTAAGCTGATTTGACATGTAATTATATTGCTACTTGAATTAACTTCATGTCTGCATTTAATTTGAGCTACTGCACTTCTCAGAATTATAGTGTGTCTGTAGATTTTCTCCAACAGACCAAGTTGCTATTATTAGAAGGAGTAGAGTACCCCCTATCTACAAGAAAATTTACTGGCCAGTGTGTCTACAAATGAATTCTTCCCCTACAGTTGACTGTATGATAGCTTGGTTCTGGAATACAAGCTATTTTTATGCCAAATAATCCCTTTACAGAATGATTAGAATCTCATGAATCCAGATCTTCAGGAGCCAAATATTCTCTTGGAAGATATGTTATCATCTCCTATCCAAAATAACTTTTCCTCTTTAATTTTCTTTTTGATTTTCTTTTTACATTTTATTTCTGAAAGGTTTTGTGGAATCCATAAGAAGAGAGAAAGGTTAGGAGCATTAGTGCATCCCAAGGGAATTCTCTGTCCCACCAGGTACCAAGATGATATTCCCATGTTGTGGGACTGCACACTGCCTGTTTTATATCCTCTTCCTGGCATGCTGAAAGAAGTGCCTTGTGTGAAAAGGCACTGGCAGAGGTAGAGATACAGAGATAGAGATATAGATATAGGCAGATCTAGATTTAGATGAGATAGATAGGAATAGATATATAGATTTATAGATACATAGGTAATATCCATAAAATGTTACATATTCAAACACAGAAGGATTTTCTAACACCTCCACTCTTCACAAGGGAAATCAAACTGTCAGGAGGATCTTTTCTTCTAACTCACATCATGGCATGGTTGAGCTTCAGTTTTAATGCTGTCCTTGGCTTTTCTCCTTCTTCAAATGCAAAGTAGTTCAGAGATGAATTTGTCAAGGTAATGGCCCATCTAATATCTGTGCTTTTCATTTCACAGAGAGCCAAATGCCCAAATTCCCAATGAATTTCCACAACTTCTAGTGTCCAGCTCAATGTGCTGTTATGAAATGGGCTTCAGATAACAGTAGGAAGAAGAATAAATATTCAGGGGTGGTAGAATCTTTCCTTGGGTCTAAACTGAACCAAGGACTGATTGGATGTAATATTATATTGCCATATAAAAAAATCCCATTAAAATAGTAGTGAAAGGAACTACACAACCAGTCTGGACAAAGATGAGCCTCCTAGAACAGGTCTAGGGAGTAGATCCTCTCACAAGTGGCAACAGCATGGAGATGATGGCATTAAACTATGTATGAAAAAGCACAGAGGACCTGGTCTAGGGTATCCTGTTGTGGCAGGGGGGTTGGAGTAGATGATCTTTCAAGGTTCCTGCCATTCTGTGACTTCTAACTTGTTCTCCTCAAGGTAGAAAAGAATTAAGACTGAGTTTTAAGTATTTTCCAGAGATCAGTTTTGCTGGTTAACCAGCCTGGTTAAAACAGAAAGAGTAAAGCCAGACCTAGATAAGTCTCTAGTTAGACAGAGATAGTGTATGAGAAGTATATGCACACACACATATATAAATGCAGCTCTCTTGGTCCATGGCTGAAAGGAAAACCATTAAATGCCATTCCAAGACACTTAAAGAATTGTGGCTAGGAAGTCACAGCTGAAGGATTTTGGCTAATCCCCAAGTGAACAATGTCAAACACTGAAAGTCTGGACAGTTTCCATTCCAATAACATTTCATCTTGGGCCAAGTGTATTTACAAAGCACTGGAATGAAATCCCATACTGTCATTTATCCATTAGGAAGAGACAGCCCTGCAGCTGGCTTACTTCTGCATGGAGCTCTCCCAGTTCTTCCAGTGGTGGCAGCTCTTGCTGAGCCTCATGTGCTCACTCTACAGGTCTCCCTTGCCCACCTCTGCCCATCTTAGATGACATTGAAAAGTTCAGAGAGGGATTCTGCATGTCTCTAGGCATAGAGGGGGAGAATCTCTGACTGGTTACCTGAAAGTTAAGGTGCTATTTTACATTGAAAGCTTTACTGCCTGTTTTAGAAACAACAGAGGAGAGAGGTAGATGTTTGTCCCTACTTCATATGTGTATTTAAACCTTCCTTGCTCTCCTGTCTCAAGCAGTGATAGGAAGGAGTGAAGAAGCTGTAAAAGAAGTCCATAGAGGTACACAACAAGAAGGGGACACAGCATATCCTCACATCTTAGTCTGACCCCTTGCTTTCTGCCTTCTCTTCACCTCTTCTGAATCTGTCTCTCCCTTCATCTGGCCCACTCCCTCTTGGAAGGTCATCTGGTCTCAGAACAAAGTCACTGCCCCTACACCTAGTCCTCCACAGTGAGCTACTCTCACAGAGCCCATCAAAGCTCCAAAATCTCCCAGCTCTGCTTTGCAGTCTGGAATGGGCATAATATTCCCTGATATCAGCACCTTCAAACACAAGTGCTATTGCCAGGTTTGTATCATTCCCCCAAGGTTGGGGTAGGAGACTGGATTAGCTCTGCTGGTGTTTTTGCTGTACCAAAGCAGGATGGGATATTTTCAGGAGTATTGTTACCCAGACAGAATCCAACAGAGTTTGGCCAGGTGTTTTTCAGTACTCACCCAGGAATTTCTCCATGTAAGGAGGCATAGAGGGCAGTAACACATCGTGTCATGAAAGTCTCAGGTGAGGTCTTTTGAAGATACCACTGGGATTTATCTAACCCCAGGTGAATTTCAGCTTCACAGCTCAGCAGATGAACCAGTTCCACATGGAGAAAAATCTAAACTGTTTTAGGCTTGTGTGTGCATAGGACACAAGGCAAGGGACACAGACTGCAACCCAAGATGTTCCACCTGAAGCTGAGGAAGAACTTCTTTGCTGGGAGGGTGACTGAGCACTGGCCCAGGTTGTCCAGAGAGGTTGTGGAGTCTCCTTCCCTGGGGAAATTCCAAACCATCTGGACCCAATCCTGAGTGATGTGCTCTGGGAGACCCTGCTAGAGCAGGGAGGTTGGACTAGGTGACCTCTGGTGCTCCCTTCCAACCTGAACCAGTCTGGGATCCTGTGGATGTCATATCTGCACTGGTAAAGCAAATAAAAGGAACAGGCTCATAGAACCACAGAATGGTTTGGGTTGGAAGGGACCTTTGAAGATCATCTAGTCCAAACCCTCCCTGGCATGGGCAGGGACACCTTTCACTAGATCAGGTTGCTTCAAAGCCCCATCCAGCCTGGCCTTGAACACTTCCAATGGTGAGGCAGCCACAGCTTCTCTGGAGAACCTGTTCCAGTGTGTAACCACACTCAGGCACAAAGAATTTCTCCCTCATGTCCAAGCACAAATGCACTCCACAACATCATCTCCACAGCCAATACACCAAGTTTGAAGCTTCCTAAGGCAACAGGAAGCTTTACTGGAGAGGTTTGCAGCAGTAACTCAATCCCCAACATCTTAACCTTTCTTGAAGTATTTAAAGCAATCAAGTATTTGAAGATCTAATTTTGTAATGATGTTCTAAAGCTTGTCTGAGACTTGGAACACTACTTTTGAATCTGAAGAGGGTCACATACCTGTGTTGGAGCTGACACTTTGCAGTGGGATTGGTGTTGCAACACCAAGAATCCCCATGGATTTGGGATGTGGGAGGTTAAGGGAGGGGAGAGGGATTCTTAAAAGACATAGATGCTGAGCATTGGCAGTGCAAGGGAGGAACATGATGCTCAATTTCCTCTCAACATATGCTCTGGGTGCCAGCTTAAGATAAATGTAGACCAGTCAGTAGTGAACATTACCAAACCTCAGCCATAGATGTTCTCAACCCCTTGTGTTTTGGTGGAGCTCATGGAGCTGTGCCCCTGGCTGTGGGGCAGTGAATTTGGGAGATATTGATATTCAGGACTCCCCAGGAACTTCTCAGCTCTTTGCTCAGACTCAGACTGATGGGAGGTGCTAGTCCAGTGGCCAAATCTCATGGTCTGCTGAAGACTTGAACCCTTCTAAACACCAGTACCCAGTGTCCAGCTTCAACCAGGAGTTGCTAACCCAGGGATTGGTTTAGAGGCTATGGCAAAAAACAAGGGAGTGAAAAAACTGCACCACCCTGAGCAAACCTTCTAACCTGCCATCATTTTTGTTTTTTTCTTCCAGGAAAAAAAAATAGGGAGGAGAAAAGGAAAAAATCCAACAAAGAAGAAACTAAGGAGCCAAGACAGGAAAGCAAAGGGCGAGCAGCCCGGAGACAAAATCGAGACCAGAGGGAAAACAGCAACAAAACTCAGCCTAAGAAAAGAAAAGCCCCAAATAAAGAGCAGGACCTGGCCCCCATTGACACTGCACATTAACAGCCTTCCAGGATTGTTTTAAGTCTTATGATGATGCTGCTATCTCGACCAGATTGCCCTGAGAGGTGCTTCAACCTTTCAGGCTACAAGTGGACAGTGCTACCAGTTATAATTAAACTTTAAACAACATTCCAGATACTTCCTATATTCTCCAAGCCACCATAGTTTATTCAAGAGATTGACATGAGCCAAGAAAAGAGAAAAAAAAAAGTAATAAAAAGATCCAAAAATGGGATACTTTAAAACTGTTCTATTATATGCTTCCATGCATCTGTAAAAGGCAATTAAGAAATTGTGTATATATTAATAATAGGGTATAAAATATAGCAATATAATAATGAATGCCATTCAGATGAACAATGTTCTTCTTCTTTGTAAGATGTTTTTCAAGTTATTGTTTAAGTATGAGGCAAGAGATATGTCTAAATCAAAGACACAACTCCTATCCCTTCATATATTGTACATAAATATGCAGAGAAGGAGGAAAAGGTTTCTGAAGAGCCAGGAGGAACCCAAAGGTTTGTAGCCTCTGGTGGAGCAGGGTCTGTGGTCCATGTGTTGTGAAACACCAGGGGAAAGCCACCAGGGCTTCAGAAGCTGAGGGAAAAGAAACAGAAGCATCTGCAGCTTTAAAGACTGCATCCCTGAGGCAGAAGGTGATGGAGCTGAGCTTGAACTGTGCTCTTCTCTGGAGGACAACACAATGTTTTCTGGTCTAAACAGTGATGCTGTGTGTGCTGTTCTATGCTTTTTATACCTATGTGTAACTTAAGTCTACATTGCAAATCTGCTGGTGGATGACAAATGGTATTTGTAGGAGACAATGTTGAGTTAATAAAAAGAAGAAAAAAAAAAAGAAAGAAAAGAAAATTAAAAGTAGATCATGTAAGGATGTGTTTTTCACAGGGCTGGTATCACATCTTCTGCTAGGGGAGGGAATGATTTCAGAGCTTCACAGGCAGAAAAGGACCCAGCAAATGTGCACCTAGTGCAAGAGTGTTCACACAGCAGTGAATTTACTGCTGGACAACGTTTTTTCTCTCATTTCACTTCAATTCTTGTTCTCATGCTTTCTGACACAGCAGAGGAGAAAATTTCCACTGCTCAGGGGATAAAGCAAACCCCTTGATACCATCCTGGCTAGGTCAGTGGCTAGAGTGAGCCAGGAGTGAAGCATGTAGTTCAGAAATGGGTTTACCCTTTACAGAAACACACTGAGGAACCAACACACTTAGGTTTCAGAGAACCACAGAACTATCAAGGTTGAAAGAGACCTCCAAGATCATCAAGTTCAACCATCAACCTATCCCTGTCTTCTAAAACCATGTCCAAATGCCATGCTTCCCCCAAAAACAGCTCTCACAGGGGCAGCAGCCTGCCTAGAGTGCTGCCTGGACCAGAAACCATGGCAGGCAAACCTTCCCAAGCCAGTCCCTGGCTCTAGTCACTATTTCTGGTTTTCACAGTGACTTTGACCTTGAAAAGGGCTCTGCCCAACATGAAGGCTCTCTCTCTGGTTGTGGAAGCTTGAGCAGCAGGCTTCAGTGGCTTTTGGAGGGATGTCCTAATCAGGCAGGCAGTGATCGTACAATCATAGAATTGTCAGAGTTGGAAGGGACCTCAAAGATCAGCTAGTTCCAACCCCCCTGCCTGGCAGGGACACCTCCCACTAGATCAGGTTGCCCAGGGCCCCATCAAGCCTTGTCTTACAAGCTTCCAGGGATGAGGCTTCCAAAAGAGCTTTGTCTCTCTAATGATCCACGTATAGATGCAGTAGTCTAATGACATGGGTGCTTAAGGCACCCACAGCTTGCCTCCAATTTTCATGAGAACTAGTCAAAACTTTCTGTAACCAGTCTCTGGTTATCACAGATTCATTCAATTCCTAAGATTGGAAAAGATCACTTAGGATCAAGTCCCATCCATCAACCTATTACCACCCTTCCACTAAACCACATCACCAAGTGCCACCTCTCTATGGTTTTGGAACCCCTCCAGGGATGGTGACTCCACCACTGCCCTGGGCAGCCTGGGCCAATGTCTAACTACTCTTGCAGGGAAGAAATTGTTCCTAAAATCCAATTATATGCATGTTTGTGCTGGTGAGAAGACCTAAAGGCTGAATTTGCCAGAGATGAGCATCATGCACACGCAACACTCATCACATCCAGTGAAATAGGAATGGGTGAATGCCTGTGAGAGGCACACAGCAGTGGGAAACTGGAGTCTCCCACCACTGAACCTGGCAGCAGGAGTCATCTTCCTCCACTGACACTGTCCCACCTTCTTGGCAGCAGCAGCAGCTGAGGAGAAGCTGGTCTCAGAGAACTGCAGGACCTGTGGTAAGCCTGGAGGTTCTGAGGGATGCTGAAGGAGGGCAGAGAGAAGAAAAGAGAAATCCTGCTGCTGCCAGCCTCAGAGGTTGGCACCTCTGAGATGAGGTGCAAGCAGCAGTTCTGGGTTGGGAGGGGTTGGTATCACAACAGAAAGCAGCATTGGGTTCTTCAAACCCTCTCCTGAAGCTGCAGTCACTCACCTGCCTGGGGTGCTGGTGGGAAGTTGGGCATCTTCAGCTGCTCAGGAAAGATTTATTGCTCTAATTGCTTCCTCCAGGACCAAGCTGTTGGCCAGCTGAAGTATCTCCAGCTGGATTCAGCAAACTAGACCATCATCAGTTGGATGGCAGAGATAACTGAACACAGGAGAGCTTTGGCTAGTAGCAGGATTGTGTCTTTTCCCTGCCTTAATTAATTACAGGAGTTAAATGGCAAGGGGAAAGGGGGGGGGTCAGATGGAAGACAGCTCTGAGAAAAGCACAAGCAACAGCACAAGGCTGTTGAGAGGGGAATTCAAAAGAGGAAACAGCAAAAGAAGGAGGGAAACCCAGAATGTCTCTGGTCTCAGCTATTCTCTGCTGCAACACTTGGAGGAACCAAAGGGATGCCATTTCTCTGGCAAAGGTAGAAGACTGGAATAGCAGTATCAAGTGGTTCAAGAGCTACAAATCAAAGGGAAAAAAAAAGAGGTGAAAATAAGAGAATTTGGGATACAAATATGAGCTCTGTTACACATGGCCATAGAAAACTTTATTACCAGCTCCAGTGTGCCTCTTCCTGCTTTTGTAGGTGGCAGTGAGAAGAGAGATGGTTTGTCTTGCCAAAAGCAGGACTTGGGATATGTCAGTATTCCAATATTCAGCAAGGGATGAAAATGTGAAGGGAATTTGGCTCATGGCAATAATAATGGATAGCAGTAACACCTGAAAAGCCATGATACAACTTTTCCTGCACATGACCAAGGAAGCTGCTGTCATCTTGTTACCTCCCACATGGGATAGTGTTTGATAGCATTTCCTGAAGCCATGGGGAAGCATTAAAAAGTCCATCCAGCTCCTCTGGGCAACCAAATGTTTCTCCAGTCCTGGCTCTGAGTGTAGATTGCCCTGATGGTAGGTGAACTATTCCATTGAGACCCCCAAGAAACTGCAGAAGAATATGGACCTTTGTAGGTCAAACATATAATGCAGTGGCACTGTTTGCCCACCCAGCAATAAATATGTACAATCAGGAGTCAGTCATCTTACAAGCTAAGTGAGAGCTAAGAAGGAAGAGTTGGAAGGGACCTTCAAGTTCACCTAGTTCCAACCCCCCTACCTGCCAGGGACACCTCCCACTAGAGCAGGTTGCCCACAGCCCCAGCCAGCCTGGCCTTCAAAGCTTCCAGGGATGGAGCTTCCACAGCCTCTCTGGGCAACCTGTGCCACTGTCATAGATCATCAAAGATCATCATAGATCATACAATGGTTTGAGTTAGAAGAGACCTTAAAGATGTCCTATAGGAGGAAATCAGAGATGAGACAAAGGAATGCAGAGATGGGAAAAGAGGGCTGGCTGGCTGCAGGTAAGCAAGAAGCTGAAAAATGTGCTGTCACTCTTCTTTAATCTAGGCATGAAATAATCTCTACTCATTCCTAGTCTGCTCCAGTGCACCTATGGCTAAACAGGTTCATCTACAGCAGTTCATACAAGGGCAGCCAGTGCAGTAACCCAGACCTTGCACTGCTAAAATAAGTATTTTCCCAGAGTAGGAGATTACAGAATGGGTTTTGTGGTCTTGGGTTTTTGGTTTGTTGTTTGGGTGTTTTTTTTTTTATTCTGTGGCTGAAAAACTTGAAGCTCTAGCACCAAAAGGGCTGGTTTGACAAATGGGTTGATCCTCACTACATTAGGAATGCACTGCAAAAGATATCCAGTAGTCTATCACAGGGACTTGTATGAGAAAGAACAATGGGAATCAAATTTCTTAGGCAAAACACAACCTGCTCAAGGGCATGTTCTTCTTTTTGGGGTGTTTTGTTATTAGCAATGACATATTGTTTTATTCTGCTGTCAGAGCTGAGCAATGATAGAAACTTTGAGAAGCATCTTCCAGCCAAAGCATAATTCAACATGATAAAGGAAGTTATTTTTCAGGGGGATGCTTTGTTCATCAAAGAAGCCTCCAGTGAGTAAATGACAATGAAATCTGTCATAGAGCTACTCTACTGATTCTGTCCTCTGTGTTTACACTTCCAGACAGCAGGAGGGGACTGAAAATGAATAAATCATCTCCACATGACACTGTCAGATATCAGTGTCCCCCTGCTAGTTATTGGGAAAGTATTGTCCAAGACAATAAACAAACCCAAGGTCATCCTTTTAACACCACTTTCTCCCCACTGTTAATCCTCAACTAGCTGATAGAAGAGCAAGTGACTTTACAAGCTAGAGGTGGAACAAGGGCAAGATCATCTAGTTCCAACCTCCCTGCCTGCCAGGGACACCTCCCACTAGATCAGCTTGCCCACAGCCCCAGCCAGCCTGGCCTTCAAATCTTCCAGGGATGAGGCTTCCACAGCCTCTCTGGGCAACCTGTGCCAGTGTCTCCCCACCCTAACAGGGAAGAACTTCCTCCTGGGATCCAATCTAAATCTCCCCTCCTCTAGTTTGCATCTATTCCCCCTAGTCCTATCACTACCTGACCTCCTAAAAGGTCCCTCCCCAGCTTTCTTGTAGCCCCCTTCAGATCCTGGAAGTAATGCAAGGCTGAACTCTGTACCTATTGTTCTAGCTGCTTGGAGGGAAGGAGAAAAAAGGAGGCAGGATTCTCATGGCAGTGGAAATCTTGCTTGAGAGTTCAATTTCTTCTTTTGTTTTGCCTTTTTGTGGTTTAGTTTTTTCTTTATACCAGGGAGAAATGTCAACCTGAGACAACTCCTTAAGCACAGACACCCTGAGACTTACCCTTTCCAAACTTAATCCCAGGGGAAAGAAAAGCATGATAATTAAAAGGGAGTATTTGAAAGTCAGCTGGGCACCTTAAGCTGAGATTCTGGGGCACCCCTGGGGGCCCCAACTCAATATAAGGTCTGAAGAATGAAGCTTTTAGAAAGACTTAGGAGCTGTATTCAGCTGAGGCACACTTGCTCAGGGAGAAGGAAGAATTCCTTGCAATTTTCTCATGGGTCCTGCAGAATCCTAGGAGCAATTTCATAACTTTAGGAAATGCAGGTCCACTGCACTTCAGTGCCTGCCAGTGGGTGGTTAGAAAACACAATGTCCATATTGTCCAGGAGTTGTAATTAAAGAGGTATCAACTGGGGGTTTTTTTCAGTCTAGGAAGCTTTGTCTTCTGACTACAAGAATAAAGAAGCCATTAGCCAGGAATGTTGGAGAGTCATCATTTCAGGTCTATAAATCATACTTGCTGTGTTTTGGGGCCAGATTTAACTGAAATGTTGCTACATCAAAGACAAAAATCCCACCAGCAGCACCATGCACTGTATTATTTATTACTACAAGTGGGAGCTGCAGAAGCATCCTCACCATCCTACAGCTTTCTCTCCCTGGGAGGGGAGGGTGGTGGGGGGAAGAAAACTGCTCTCTTTTGAAACAGAAGTGGTAATATCATAAGGAATTTCAAGATGAATTTGACAAGTGGACATGTTTTGATTGTTATAAGGCACCAGACAGTGCAAAGTATCTTGATAAAGCAGCTTGGAAGGGTGCATTGCCACCACTGCATCTTGTCTGGAACAGCTTTTAACTTGGTTTTGGAATACAGTGCTAGAGAAATGCAGTCAAGGTGTCTTTGCATATCATTTTCTGTGTAAAGAAGAAGAATTCCATCTAAAGCTGTTGCCACAAGCCACCTGTTCCTTTGCACAGGTAGCCAACCTGAAGCTCCCTCAGCCTCTGTGCTCAGCTCAGCACAAGAACAAGCCTCTCAGAAGGTTGCAGCCAAAGGCTTAGAAGGTTCCCATGGGCTTCTGTGAAGCAGCAAGATGACATTCAAAGGAGAGAATGCATAGCATGAAGGGAGGGATATCCAAATTTACAGACTAATAAGTCCCTTTAGGCAGCAGTGGTAATTCACAGCTGAGTACAAACACTGTCAATGATATCAGAAGCATCAGCCTGGGACATGCAGGAATAGAGCAAGGATATACATGAAGCAAGTCTCAGCTGAAGTAGTGTCCCCTTAAGGCACCACTGTTCAAGAAAGAGGGGGTCTAAAGAGAAATGGTTGAGGCAAAACCACTGAGAATGATCAAAGCTCCCCCAAAAAATGAGCTCCAGAAAAATAGTCCCACACCTAACTGGTTTTTAGGCATTGATCCAGGCTGCCCAAGGCAGTGGTAGAGTCACCATCCCTGGAGGGATTTAAAAAGCATAGAGATGTGGTACTCAGGGACATGGTTTAGTGGTGTGAGGGTGATAGGTTGATGGTTGGACTTGATCTGAAAGGTCTTTTCCAACCTTAGTACTTCTGTAGTTCTGTGATTCTGTATCTATCAAGCAGAAAACAGATATGCAGCAACACTGCCAAGGAGGAAAAGGATATGGCCACAAGTGTAGGAATCAGAAGGAAAGAGAACTAAGGAATTCTTCATATATATGCATTTCCCTCTTTGTGGATATAATGGGGCCCTGAGCAACCTGATCTAGTGGATGATGTCCCTCCCAGGCAGAGGGGTTGGAACTAGATGATCTTTGAGGTCCCTTCCAACTCTGATCATTCTATGATTCTATAATAAGCAGTAACACTCACTGAGGGTAGATGGCAAAAAAACCCAAACAAACAAACCAACCTCAAAATCACAACAAAACAAACAAACAAATATCTCCAAACCACAAACAAACACAAAACCCCCAGAATATGTCAAACAGACAGAGAAATCCAGGGAGACAAAAACTAAACTAGCCCTTCCATCCTATCATCTGTAGGCAGCTCATCAGCTGACCCCCTTCTCAGGATACACAGTGCTTGCATTCCTAGCTTCCATATTCACACTTTGAAACCAGAACAAAACCTTTCCTGGGTGAGGAAACTGGGGTTGGTTGGTCTGGAGAAGAGGAGGCTCAAAGGAGACCTTCTCACTCTCTGCAACTCCCTGAAAGGAGTTGGAGCCAGGTGGGGCTTGGTCCCTGGGGGAGCTGGGCTTGGTTAGCCTGGAGAAGAGGAGACTTCTCCATGGAGAGAAGGGTCTGAAGGGAGGGTGTTAAGAGGATAGAACCAGGGTCTTCTCCATGGGGCCAAGCAATAGGAAAGGAGGCAATGAGCACAAAGTGGAAGCCAGGAAGTTCCACCTGCAGCTGAGGAAGAACTTCTTTAGTGGGAGGGTGGCTGGGCAGTGTCCCATGTTACCCAGAGAGGTTGTGGAGTCTCCTTCCCTGGAGAGATTCCAACCCCAGCTGGCCCCAATCCTGAGTGCTGTGCTGTAGGGACCCTGCTGAAGCAGGGAGGTTGGAGTAGCTGAGCTCTGGTGCTCCCTTCCAACCTGAACCAGTCTGGGATGCTGTTGTCCTCTGTTACCCTCACCAGCAAAACACGAGTGTGCAGAGCAGAATGGGATGTGGCTGGAGAGCTGATCTGGGCAGAAGGAAGGAGCAGTTTTGAGAAAGGCAGTGGTTAAAGGAGCCACTTCAAAGGCACCACAGGGAGGCAAACAAGAGCCTAGTTACTGGTTTCCAGGCTGTGCTGTTCACAGCTCACTGCAGAGGCTCCTAGATGTTGGCAGTGCACAGTGCTAGTGGGAGGCAGCAGAGCCCAGGGATGGATGTGTTTATGCACTGGAGCAATCACTGGTTTTTCACAGCCCTCTGAAGAGATTACAACCTCTCTAACACACCAAGCTTCCTGGGAATGCATCCTCTGCCAAAAGACATTTCCTTACATCATAACTGAAGGATATGGATCACAGGAGAGAGCCAGTGTCCCAGATCAATACTTATCAGCTCTTTGGCTAGAGGAAGCATTGAGGAAGAATGAAGCTACATGAATAACAGATGGGAGAGAAATTTTGCTGATGACAATATGCCAGTAAAACATATTTTTACCTAGAACTTCTTTACTACTTGCTCTGGATCATGGTTTTGCCTCAAAGTTTCTATTATAAAACCAAACCACCCTAGTCGTCTTGCTTTATTTTCTGATCCTCCCCATGTAGGCTACCCCAGACTCCTTGTTCAATCAGTTTCAGCCTTCAACCCAGAGACAGGATGCCAATGAGTCAGATGAACATTCTTCCCTATATTTGCTGACTCACTGCAGTTTTGGGTTTCCAACCTGGAAGTGGTTTTTGCACCCTCAGCCATCTCAGATAATGCAGTAAATTCCTCAGCTCTAGTGTTCTCACTCTTTTTGTTTTCTGGAGAAGATAAGACAAGACTGAAGGCCAAGCATGAGACTTTTTCCTGCCTGTTACTGTTTGTCACTCTGTCCAGGTGATCTGAGCAATGTCTTCTTTCCAAATTCAGTGGTGCACTAATAACAGACATGAAACATCAGATTTGTGAAGATCTTGGCATTAAGATGTGACAATAATAAGGGTGGGGACAGGTAGCTACATTCCCCCCCCCCCCCCCATAGATTCTCAGTTGTGAGTTAGAGGCTGCTTTGGGGTAAAAACCTTGCAAGATCACCTTTGTCTTCTTTGTTACTTTATTTTCCATGATTCTTTTTAAAGAACAAGAGCAAGATGGAAACTTCCAGCCATAGCCAAAGGAAAGTGAAATGCAGCCCTGAAGAAGGGCATGAGAAGTGAGCTCAGCTTATTAGCTCAAAAGCAATATCTGGGACCACTCTTTCCCAGTCCTCTCCTAGTTTTCTCATTTCCAGTAACTGACAGAGCCTAAGCCACCTCTTAGGGTATTTGAACATCCCAGGCAGACTTTTGCCTTTCCTGGCAGTGTCCTGATTGGCAGGTGGGTGGTGGGAGAAGCCTTCCAGTAACTTCAGCTGGCCCATGGGGTGATGCCTCCATAAGTGACACAGAGAGAGTCAGATGAAGCAATTCTTACATGGGAAAAGTCTGAAGCACTGATTCAGGGGTTGCTAATTGAGGATCTGAGCCTCAGAGGGGGGCTAACACTATCATTTTCTTCATTCTTGTGTTGTGGACTCATAATAATAGCTTAATTATGGTTTTAATTTTGGAAATATAGCTGATTGTTCTTCAACACACAGGCCAGCCAGATAATGACTTCTTTGTTGCCAGTCTGGCAGAACACAATGCTTCTTGTTTAGAACAGCAACTGGAGAATTTATTTGCATGCAGTTTGCTCCACTGGATACCCTTTAGCCTTTATTTCCCTATTGTTTAGAAATAGCTGTATATTACAATTGCAATCATATCACAATAAGCCTTCAGTTGCTGGGTAAAGCAATTTTAATCAAACAAGAACATGGTTTATCCATAGCTGCAATTCCCTGTGAGGTGATGGGTACTGGCAGGTAGCAATCTTGTCTTTTTCTGCATCATGAGAAGCAGCATCTCCTAATTTAAATAGGCTCAGCTCTCAGTGAGTCTTCCATTGTTCAAGAATATGATGTTAATTATTCTATTCTGGTTTTATTCCACCTTAATGACCACAGATGGACAGTGAAAAACTAAAAGAAAGCTCTGGTGTCCCTTGTCTATGTTGTACAGTCACTGCCTCCCTGCCACCCTGCAGCAGAAACTGTTGTGAATGGATTCAGAAATGCTTCCAACTGTACTGTCCAGGAGCTCAATGCAGCTGCCTGAACATCACATGGAGTGCCACTTAATATGCCCTGGGACAGCCTACCTGGAGTCCAGCTACCCCTGCAGAAGGACATGGGTACCCTAAAGGCCCTGTGTCAGAAATACTAGTCCCAAGGGGGTGTCTCAGAAACTCTACAGCAAGGGAAGCAAAGGCATGGTGGGGTTAGGCTGTGCAGAACAGAGCCCTGCACCCTCAGGCTTTCTCCACAGTGTTTCATGCTGCTGTGGAAAGTGGGGGCACTGTGAGAAACTGTTATGAAAGCTTCAGATAACACTGCCCACCATAATGATAAGGGTCTCTCACCCAGAAAACCACAGAGCTGAAGCACAGGAGAGACCAAAGGAATGTCAAAAGCACAAACCACCAAAGTAGCCTCTTTTTTTTCCTAAAATCACTTAGAAAAATTTGGCTCCTATATGGAATGGGAGAAAATCAGATTCAACTGTGGAATTGTGTCTATAAATCTGGCTTGTCTGACCCTTTCCCCACAAGTAAAACCTAGAGGACAAAGTCATCCAAAGAAGTTTAGATTTTGAATGGCTCATTTTCAAACTAAAATGGCACTGCCATCACTGGAAAGTGGGAATAGCTCCATTTAGGTTGTTGAACTGTTCACCCAAATGGAACAGCATAAAAATGCTCTTGGTTCTTTCATAAAGTGAGAATAAAACCATCACACTTGTTGATCATTGGTAGGCTTGTCAGCTCCTGTTAGAAGACTTCTGTGTCCTGGTTGTTACCAGGTCCAGGCTCAGGCAAAGAAGATTTTTTGAGTCATGTCAGTCTTATAATCATGGAATTGACAGAGTTGGAAGGGACCTTCAAGATCATCTAGTCCCAACACCCCTGCCTGCCAGGGACACCTCCCACTAGATCAGGTTGCCCACAGCCCCAGCCAGTCTGGCCTTAAAAGCTTGCAGGGATGGAGCTTCCACAGCCTCTCTGGGCAACCTGTTCCAGTCTCTCCCCACCCTAAGAGGGAAGAACTTCTTCCTAAGATCCAATCTAAATCTCCTCTCATGTAGTTTGCACCCATTCCCCCTAGTCCTATCACTACCTGACCTCCTAAAAGGTCCCTCCCCAGCTTTCTTGTAGCTCCCTTCAGATCCTGGAAGGCCACAAGGAGGTCTCCTCAGAGCCTTCTCTTCTCCATATATCTCTCCTGCTATATGCAGTTTGAAGACTTTTCTAGCAAAGTCTGGGTGTTTTCAAGTGTTTCAATACAGATTTTCTCTTTGTTCCATCTAACCCTGAGTTAGTTTGCAGTTCCTCAGAAAGCAGAAGCACAGAACCACTCTACAAGTTTTCCAAGTGACTGCAGTAGGACCAAGGTTTGGATACAAGAAGCAGGAGGTTTAGTTGTCAGGAATAGTTTTGTGGGCACTTTTTCTGGAAGGTAGGAGTCTGGTCAGTGGAACAACTGAATCAGGAGAGAGAGCACTACCTATAGTCTAGCAAAAACTGTTTGAAGAGCTTTGCTTGCCTGCAGTTACCATATACCATCTAGTGATACAAATGGAAATTGCAATCTCTCATTCATTACTCTTGAACTGAAACATGGTTCTGATGGTTTGCTTTCCTTCCACTAAAATGAAATGTTGTCATGAGTGCACTACATCCTGCCTGCAACTAACAGTATTTCAGCCTATCATGAATCTGTGGCTGCAGCTGATTTTCAAGATTTTATTTCTGGAGATATGTTTCAGTCACAACAACTCCATGCAATCAATGCTCCAGGCTTGGGGCAGAGTGGCTGGAAAGCTGCCCAGTGGAAAAGGACCTGGGGGTGCTGGGTGACAGCAGCTGAAGATGAGGCAGCAGAGTGCCCAGGTGGCCAAGGTCAACAGCAATCCTGGCTTGGATCAGCACTAGGGTGGCAGCAGGATTAGGGCAGGGATTGTCCTCCTGGACTCTGCACTGATTTTCACCTTCAATAAAGTTAAAACAAAGTCTGCCTTAGAGCTACAAACCTACATTTGGTATCTAGTTCCAAGTTACAAGTAAAACTCAGGGCTAAATTTCAAAGAAAGCCCAAATCTAACCTTGTCATTTTTGTAACTTCATGATTTTGACTATCACAAATACATATATGGGGTCTTTTTTAATATGAGGTTCATATTCCTTTGTTGATGGAAATCAAAGAGAGATTCTAGTGGCCTTGAGACCAAGACACAAGATTCACTACTGAGGAAAAAAAGGATTTAATAGTGGAAAACTAAACTATTTAAACCCACTGTATTGTAAGACAGTAACTGTTCTGTGGTGCTTGCTTTCTTCTTGTCTGCATCACCATATGGATGACTTCAATTCAACAGCAACATACACTGTGATATGCTTCTGACAGCTGGGATAATGGAAAAAGTCAATGTTTACTTATTGGCAGAAGAAAATTTTACCTTGCCTGCCAACTGGGGCAATAAAATAAATTTGTTTTGTATGCTGTGTGGAATTTTTTTTTTCTTTTTACTGCCACTAAATGAAAGCAAAACAATCAGGAACTCTCCCTGGGAGTTCACAGGCAGAATGGGGAGAGCTCCAGCAAAAGAAACAGACTGAAAGAACTGAGGAAGAACTTACCCTCAGCTCCTCTTCCCCCACATTTCCTCCTCAGCTTGCTGTTTTTAAAGCAAAAGAGGATTGTTCTCATGACTAACCAGCACAATCCTTCCCAAACTGTTAAATAACACTAAATAAATAATAAGAGAATATAATAAATAACAGTATTTTTGGCAAAGGTTGCTGCCTATCTAGATTGGCCCAGGTTGCCCAGAGAGGTTGTGGAGTCTCCTTCCCTGGAGAGATTCCAACCCCAGCTGTCCCCAATCCTGAGTGCTGTGCTGTAGGGACCCTGCTGGAGCAGGGAGGTTGGACTAGCTGACTTCTAGTGGTCCCTTCCAATCTGAACCACTCTGGGATGCTGTAATACCTCTGAAGGAAGCCACCATTGGAAGAGGTGAGATGTGTTCATGCCAAGACCAGCAACACAAAACAGATATGCAAATAATACCCACTCTGACTGAAAGAAGAGCTGGTTATAAGGATTGATAACAGTGTAGGGAACATTTTGGGAGGTCTAATGTCACTAGAACTTCAGCAGATTAACTTCTTAACCCCTTACTATTCTATCTATTCTACTAGATAGCTGTGTGCTCCTTTCTTTCACCCAGTAAGGTGCAATGCATGAATTCTTTGGTTCAGCACTGACCATGCCTTTCACTGCCATGCTTGCTCCACATCCTATGGAGTGTAAAATACAATCTTGCCTCCACTAGTGCACTTTCTCAGTTGACCTGCAGATGCAGTGAACAGTCCCAAACCCAGCTACAGAGAGCCATGGACTCTCTTTTTTATCCAGTACAGTTTTCCAGGGTGCTGCTTCTCTTACAAAGCTGCATGCATTGAGAGCAGCTTTCCTTGAGCTCTTTGCATCACTTAGAGTCCAAGCCCCTTAGTTTTAGGTCAGATTCTAACCAAAAACCAGGAGGAATTTGTCCTCAATAGCTTCCACAGGATCAAGGTCTGGTTCAGTAAAGGATTAAGCCTATTGTTGGCTGAACATACACTGCCAGTAAGGGACCTTTCCTTTAATCTCTATTCTTTGACTCAGCCTCACACAGAACTCTTTACAGAGCAGTGTGAGTTGTCCTTGGATGCAACCATCTCACCTTTGTCTAAAACCAGTGCTAATTATGGGTAGGTTCCTGGTTACATTTAGAGTTTAGTAATGTTAAGGCTTTAATGTTGCCTGCTTGTGTTTTTTTGCCCCAGGTGTTAAAATACCAAGAAGAAAGAGGTCAAAAAGTACTTCTAGGCCTAGTCTACTTTTAGGCAGGTTGAAATATTTAGTTTTCCATTTGTGTACAGCAAGTACCTGGACACAGAACCTCTCTTCCCTCATCTAAATGCATTATCAGTCCAGCTTAAATTCGTGTGATTATTGTTTCCCACCCTGGTTCATCCAGGAATTCATACAGCATCCTTTATTTCTGACAGCAGCAGGCAAGACAAATTTCTCCCTTCACCCCATCTCAAAGGGAGTAGCTGCCCAAGGTGAGTCTGTCTTGCCCACGATGGGAACTGGTGAGTGACCTCTCCCTGTCCTTAGCTCAACCTCTGAGACAATTTTATTATACTTTATTATATTTTTCTCCCCTCTGCCCAGCTGAGGAGAAGAGTGATAGAGTGACTTGAGTGGGTAACTGCTGTCCAGCCAGGGTCAAGACACCAAAAATGAGCTTCTTCCTGAGCAGGGGCCCTGGGAAGGAAAGGGGGAATAAAAGAAGGGAGAGGGCAGGGGAGAAGAAGGGAAGGTGGGTGAAAAGGGGGGGGGGAAGAAAGGGGGAACTAAAAAAGCGGGGAAGGGGCAAAAGGGCGGAGAACAAAACGGGGGAGGGGGAACTAAAAAGGGAGAGCGACCAAAAAGGGGGAAGGGACGGGAAAAAAGCGGTGGAAAGGGGGAAGAAAAGAGAAAGGCAAGGCCTCCCGCCGCGCTCAGCCGAAAGGTGAGACTCCCCGGGCACTCCCGCGCACCTCGCCTCGGCCTCAAGCACAGGCAGCCCGAAGGTGCCGAAATCTCCCCTTCCCCTTAGCCCACGGCTACGCAGGCGGCACAAGGCCTTGTAGGCCCCGTCGCCATGCCGGGGACCGGAGAGGAAGAGGCGACGTCATGGCGTCACGTAGCCGCGGCCAGCTCGCCCCACCCAGAGCCGCCGCTGCTCCTCCTTCGTTCTCCTGCCTCGCCCTCGCCGCGGCGTGTGACGTCGGCGCGTCCCGCTGTCCCGGCGGCGGGGCCGGAGGAAGGCAGCGGCGGCAGCTGACGGGGTTAAGCGGTGTGGTGAGGCTCGACCCGGTCCGGTTCGGTCCGGCGGGTGAGTCCCTAGCGCCCCCGCGGGGTGGGCGGGAGGAGGCCGCTGCCGCTCACGATAACGGTCGTTTCAACAGCGCCTCCCCTTCCGCGGCCTTACGGGGCCCGGCGTTGCTGCAACCCCTCCTCGTCAACCGGCGGAGGGTGCAGAGGCCTCACCGGGCACCCTAAACAAAAGGTCGGTGAGCGGCGCAGGGCGGTGTGGGCCTCCCGCGGCCGCGTTGAGGGGTGGCTCGTCCCGGTAGGGAGCGGTGCCCGGTATTGTTTGGGTGAGGGGTTGAGGGAGGGGAATTGCTGACACTCGCCCCGCCTGCGACGGGCGTTGGGGCCGCGGCGACACAGGGCTCTGCCAGTCGTTCTCTGAGCCCCGTCGAGAAGGCCTCTGTCTGCTCCCCGCGGCTGAGGGGAAGCACGGAGCGGGCTCCGTCCAACCTGCGGTCCCCCGGCCCTCCCTGCCGGATCCCTTCTGCCGGGCCGCGGCCCTGCTCCGAGTCCGGGAGGTTGCAGCCTTGTGCCCTGGGTAGAACCGGGTGTGCCGGCTCGGAGCCCTGGTTTCCAGGCTTCGTTGGGTTCGATAGTAAAATAGGTCAGAAGCGGTAGCCGTAGCGTCGTCACGCGTGGCAGAATCCCCTGAGCGAACGGGCGCAGCGCTCTAGTTCTCGACGCCTTCAGTCGCTCTCTGCTGCGTGTTGTCACTCGCCTTTCCTCATGTCATTGCTGTCGCTGGCTTAGGGTGCGAACAGCCACAGGAGCGCAGTGCAAAGCACGTCAAAAAAAAAGAGGTAACTTTCTTTTTAAGGCAAGGGCTGTTGTTTCTTTGTGCTCTATAGGGTCTCGCTAAGTGCTTGGATCGCATCCCTCTGGAATGTGAACACGGGCTGTGAGGACAGGTCTGCCTTTTGGTGCAGTGCATACTGCCAGCACTGAAAAAACACTGCAGAATGTTTATTGAAAGCCAGGTTTTCCTGCAAGCAAGATGATCAGAATGGTGAAACAGTTCAAAGTGTGGGGTTTTGAATCTTAGTATAACTTTCTTGAGATTTGAATACCGTAGGTCTTGTTACCAGTGATGTAGTATGCAGGTATTCATTGAGTAACTACAAGGTGGAGTAGGGAGCAGAGCTTTGAAACGTTTTGCTTTTGTCCTGTTTCTTTGTTAGCTGCAGCCTCTGGACAGTGAGGTACTTAAAAATAATTCCTAAAGCATCTTTGAAAATGCTCTACCAGAAAGACAGTCTGTGATAGTATTGAAGACACAGTGAAATCTGAATGTTGATTTGGTCCTTTTGAGTAAATCTGGGATATTGAATGTTTGCAAGAACTTGCTTTCTAGACCTGTGTGATTTCTTTCCTAGAGAATCAAAGCACCAGTTGTTGACATTGCTGTGGTGCAGAATCTGTGTGGAGTAAAAGAAGAAGTTCTGCTCTTCTCAGTTCCTTCAAAATGCACTGCTTCAATTTAAGATGTAATTGAGTTGTCATTTATTTAGAGAGCTGGAACTGCAGCATTTGGAAAGGTGAACTCCTGGAATTGGGGAGGGGGAAAGTCTTTGTGTTGAAATGGATTGGGGTTTTTTTCTCTCTTCTGTGCATGTTAATCATGTCTGTATATGTGAAGAGATGTTCTTGGACTTTCTTTTTCTGAAGCATTGATAACTGCTTCATTTTCCACCTAATATCACTTTATTGAAATGAGAAAAGAACATTGTGCTCTGTTCAATAAATTAAAAGAGGAGCTGTGCTCAAAATTCAAATTCAGTGCTCCAAATGGAGCCTGGGAGAAGAAATTCATTGGGAAGGAATCTGTAGCAGTTCAGTACAGAAAGGGGTGACTGTTGTGTGCTGGATTGTTTTGCTGTGATTCCAAATGTACATCCTGGGGTTGGTTTTTATTAATTTGTAATAGCAAATGACAGGCTCATCACCATCAGCAATTACTGGTGAGAATTCTAAGTTTAAGCAACAGCTACAGAACAGTAAGAACAGGAAATGGTGAGGTTATTTCTCTCTTGTGCTATCCAGTGCCCAGAGACAGCTTGAAAAACCCCTGATAGGCTCAGTACCTTGATGCTATATTGACAGGAGCAGATCATCAGGCAAGAGAGTGATTCTTCCTTGTTTTCTTGTTTAAAACCCCAGCTGCCTGCCTTCTTTCTTCCCACAACAGTTGGCTTGTAAGGAAGAGCAGAATTCTAGGGTTCTTTTTCCCCTCCTGCCTCCCCCCACTGTAATTTAGTTATGAGTTAGGGAGCTTGAGGGAAAAACCCAAGTGTTTTATTACAGAAGAACATTTACTCTCTTGAAGTAATGCTGTAGGTGCTGAGCTTTCAACCTAGGGGGGTGGGAAATGATGATTTATGGTAGCTATTTTAATCTGGAGAGAGCTGCAGAGTTTGAGATCATTTCTTATTTGAGGTAGAACTCAAAGAATAGTCTTTGGCTTGGAGTAGTTAAAACCTAGTGATAGTTGACTTTACCTTGTGCTTGTTTGGTTCCTTGTTTGGTTCAGCAAGCATCCTGAGAGACTTCCAGGGGGGACAGAGAGAGCAGTTAAATGCTGGCTGAGCCTCATTTGAGGAGGGGATGTTGTCCAGTTGAAATTCTTGTTCCTCCTCAGTGGGATTCTCCTTTATCTGTTGCATCTGGAGTGGAAGTACAATCAGTGTGTGATGGGATGCATGGATTTAGGGAAGGGATACTGGCAGGTTGCTGCAGGTAGCATAACTACAGCCATGCCACATGTAATATATGCAATGATTGAGTATTGAACACAGCTCTTACCCACTTGACTTGAAAGGAGGAGTCATCACCCAGGGAAGGGGGGCTTGTATGTAACCACAAGTGACTTTTATCCCATTCAGTAAAATTCTAAAGACTGACTGACTAAAGAAATAACAGTGTCATGACATGTGGAGTTTACCTGGAGTCAGCTTGGGAACTAGTTCTTCTCCAGAGCTATGCAGCAATTAGAAAGTTGCCTTCCCATAATCCTATAATTAGCCCTAAGTGGATTCTTCTAGGTATAATTACATACCTTGAATATGTGCATGCACTTTTTATTTCCTAAGCAACCAGACCCAAGCTTTTTCTCCCATCTTCACATAATATTTGGGTTGATGATGTGCTGCCTCTAAGAGTGGATGGCAAGAGGTAGCAGATAAAAGGTTTCAAGTGATACCTACAGAAGTAGGAAGAGAAAGGCAGCTCCTCAAATGAAAGACTGAACACCACACCCACAGCATCAAGCTTGTTGCAACTGTCTCTTTGATCATAGCAAAGAGAGTATCTTGTTTTGAGTGGGATTAGTGGAGCTAAAATTTTCATCTGATGCCATCTCCTGGTTTCAGATGGAGGTGTGAAGAAGAGGGAAGCTGCTGGAAGGTTGAGGGCAGGAAAGGTGTGGATAGGCTTGTTCATTTTTGCTGTTTTTTCTCTTAGCTCTTTCTAAGAATAGCTGCATGGGATGTTATGTGTTGCTCAGCTGGAAAGAAAATAGCCTAGTTGAGTAATGTGTCTTCTACTGAAGCCATCTGAGCATTTCACTCTGATGTTAGTGATGATAAATGTTGGAGCATTTGATGAAGGACTGCAGCACAGAATGCTATCATGCCAAAGGCTCCAGCTTCTTGCAGTGATTTATCACTCACTCCTTGAGTTGGCTTGACTCTGTACATATATTTATACTGAAATGGTTCTTTCCTTCAGCAAATTAAAAGACAAGACATGACAACCTCCAGGCTGCTTCCTACCATTCCTATATAGAACTGGAAGTTGTAGTTCAAGATGCTTAAGAATCATCTTTGCCCTGAGAGGTTGTGGCTGCTCCATCCCTGGCAGTGTTCAAGGCCAGGCTGGATGTGGCCCTGGGCAGCCTGATCTAGTGGGTGGTGTCCCTGCCCATGGCAGAGGGGTTGGAACTAGATGATCTTGAAGGTCCCTTCCAACCTGGGCCAGTCCAGGATCCTATGATCTTGAAAGCTACAGCCCATAAGGCAGACAGAACTCTGTGGCTCATCAGTCCTTCTCCAGAGGATTCCCAAATATTTTCTGTAACTAAGGCTGGCTCTTTTAGGTCAAGACTTTCCTGTTTAAGGAGTGAGAAGGCAGCAGTGAGATTGTGATGGTTCCTCTGGGTCACTCTTGAGTTTGCAGACCCCCTTTTCCCTCCTGTAGAGTCATTCAGGTATGTGTTAGACAGTTAATGTGATTTGTGAAAGGACTTAGCTCAGATTCAGGTTGATGACACATCCAAACTGTGCTGTGACTTACAGTACCTGCTAGCCTGGAGAGGGCTGTATGACTTCAGAGGTGTGTAGGCTGAGTGACATCCTTGTCCTCTTTTCAGAGACTATATTTATTTATTCCATGAATGAACCTCAGAGCCCTTCAGCACTCTAGAAAGAAATAAAGGAAGATGCTAATTAATCCTTCTTTTGTTTACCTTAAGTATCAAATCTAGGTCATAGAGTTTGTTTAGAGGCAAGTAATGAGGACATACATGGGTAGCTTTTTGAAGGGAAAACAGTGTTGAAGGGTTCTGAGGTTCATTCATAAAGTGACTGCAAGTGATCTCTGAAAAAGAGGCCAAGGATGCAAGGCTCTGTGCTACAGACTGCTTGAAATTGGAGAGGGCCTAGAGGAAATCAGTTGTTTAAATGCACTGTTTTCTTCTCAAGCATCTGATACTGGCCCCTCTTAAGAGACAAGGTGGAAGCCTAGATTGTCTTTTGGACCTGTATGATCTGATGCTATTTTCACTGGAAGTATAGCCTGCATCAGGTCAATGACAGTAAAGCAGAGTCATTTCTGTACCAGGACCACAACATTGTCTTTTGCTTTCTTCTACCTCTGTACACCATTGTCATGGTGGTGTTTTATTGGCTTTCCATCAGTTGGCAGAGGAGCTGGAAGGCTGGGGTGTCCTGTTGGGCAGGAGAAGCAAGGAATGAGCCAGCTTTGGGAAGGAGAACCTGCCATCCTAGCTGGAGAGATCTGAAGAGAGGACAGCTGAGTCTTGTGGCATGCTTCAGTAGACAGTACTCACAAAAGGTAAGCTCTTGTGTTCTTAATGGACTTCCATGTGGCACCTTCTTGACAGACTGCTCAGTTGCAGTTACAGTTTGACCTGGAGTTTGAAAAATGACCCAATTTTGAGGTGGTTTTGTAGCAATTTCCTTTTGTCTTCCTGGAGAGTCTTAGAAGAGCCAGGACCTTCTCATACTGGTTTGATATATGACCCCTTCCATACTTTGTGTGTTGATGAAGGTGCTCTGGGCTGTGTACCCTAAGCTTACAAATGAAGGATATACTTTCAAAAAGATCTAAAAAAAACCCAATAAAGAGCCATAAAATGAGACTGGAGAGGTGAGATCTGGCAAGATTGGGGACTAGCTCCTTCTCAGTTGGCTTTAGGCTGTGTTTCTGTTGAAATGCAGTGTTCAGATGCTTCCTGTTCCCTTATACCCAAAGTGAGGCTCTCAATACTTCAAGTAAAACTATGTTTAGAGCTTGTCCTAGAGTTTGCTTCATTTTCAGCCTCACTATTCAATAATGTGATACTCCCAGTTGCCAGGAGTTACTTAGGGGGAGCCCCACAGTGCAAAACCCAGAGCTTCACTGTTATCAAACAGTTCTAACATGTTTTGGTTAATCCTTGTTAAAAACATTATTCTTCATTTCAGGAAAACTATTCTGTGGTCAGTTTGGGTTAGTTTTTAATACCCTGATGATAGGAAACATCCAAGTGCATAACTGTCCTGCATTCTGAGCACATGCAACTGCAGTTGTGCTTATCTTTGAAGAGTTTTATGTTGCTGGCTAGCACTTGCTTTGAGATAAGGGTTTACTCCTCCAGCTGTATTCATTTTATACCTCACAGTTTCCTCTGAGCCATTAAAAATCACATCAGAATTTCAAGATAAGGCATTTACTCTTTTTTCTTTTTTTTGCCATATCCTGCATTATTGCCTTGATCCAGTAAGGAATCAAAGAAGCCTCAGCTTAGTGGGTGACCTCTTGAGCACAGTTCCCATCTTGATGTTTTTGTGCTTTCAGTGAACTGGTGAAAACTTTTCACTCTTTGGCTTTTACTTTACCAATAAATAAGCTCCTGATAATCAGTATTGGATATGCCAGAATGCATTGCATTTTTAATGCCACCATTGCCTTTTAATTCCTTCCAAAATCTTCATTCTGCTCTGTGACCTGGATCCAAGTTTTTTATCTGCAGGTGGTTTTAATCCTTGACTCTGAAAAGGGTAACATAATAATAATGTATTCAGGGAGAAGCAGCCTTTGGTAAAGCTATAGTGTGGAAGTCAAAACCTTTGCTGCTCTCCCTTTTTGCACAGCTTGGAAATTCAGACCTAGCACAAATTAATCCATCAATCCATGGGTTTCTTCTTCAGTTTTTCAGCTGGGAGGTACTGCTTGGGTTGTATTTGTGAGGATGTTGAAATCTCCATAGCTTATCTTCTCCCCTCTTTTCCTTCTAAGCTTCTTGGGACAAAAGCCTAATTTTGGTGTCAAATTCTGTTGTAAAATATAACCTAGAAAGTGTGAGGCTCCCAGAAAGCAACTTGTTCCCAACACTTTTGGGGTGGATCTCAGACTAATGTGTAGTGTCCAGGAAAAAGACAGTTTCCAGGTGGGAGGTGATGCTGTGTTTGTATCTGCCATGGTGATAGAAGAATTAATGTCTTTAAATGCAGAGTGCTACTTCAGTGTGTTGGGTTTGTGGCTGGTAGGGTTTTGGGAGCAGGGGAGGGGAGTTACAGGAGTGGCTCCTGTAAGAAGCTTCTAGAAGGTGCTCCAGCAGTAACAGATTTAAGAGGGGAAGAACCTTCTGGGCAACTTTGGAGAGGAAGGGGAGGTGACAGCCACAACTGTGTGGACACCAAGGTAGTGAGAAAGGAGGCAGGGAGGTGTCCTGGAGCAGCCATTCCCCTCCAGCCTGGGGTGAGGTGTCAGGTTGAACCCTTTGAGCCCATGAAGGTTAGTGGTGGAGCAGATGCTCACCTGCAGCCCATGGAGGACCCAGTGCTGGGGCAGCTCCATGGGCTGGACTCATACTGGAGCAGTTGGTGGAGGACTGGCTCCTGTAGGAGGGACCCCACACTGAAGCAGGGGAAGAGGGTGAGGAGTCCTTCCCCTGAGGAGGAAGGAGTAGCAGAGACAAGGTGTGATGAGCTGCTCCCAACTCCCATTCCCTGTCCTCCTGTGCTGTTCACAGGGCAGAGCTGAGCCCATGAAGAAGGGAAGGGTGGGAGGAAGGTGTTTCTTAAGATCTCCTCATATTGATTGCTAAATTGGTGGTGGTTTCAATGAAATGAAAGTTGTTTCCCCAAGCTGAGTCTCTCTCTCTCTCTTGCCCATGACCATACTTGTCCTTTGTCTTGACCCTCAAGCCTTCTGTTGTCTTTTCTCCTCCCCATCCCACCAGAGGGGGGTAGGAGGAAGAGAGAGGCTGAGTGGTGTTTAATTGCCAGCTGGGTTGGCCTAAACCACAACAGTCAAGGGAAAAACAATAACTATTTGAGCTGTAGAGCTTTTGGAAGAATGATTGGATAAAAACTGGATTAAAGAGGGGAAATGATAGTGATAGAAGGGAACAGGCAGCAATACATTGTCAAGTAAACAGCACTTAATACATGCTTGCAAAGATAAATACAGATCCTGAAGCCTAAATATACAGTTTATTTATAAGCCCAGCATGCCTTCATAAGATGTTGCAATCAGTGGAAGCTTTTACAGTAACACTAGGCATTTTCTCTTGAGGTGCCACATTCTGCTAGACATGTGTGTAACACTAGGCCAGGCCATCCAGAGAGCCTGTGGCATCTGCATCCTTGAAGGTTTCCAAACCAACTCAGCTAGACAAGGCTATGGCTGAGC
This sequence comes from Galbula dea, assembly GCA_013399015.1. Taxonomy (NCBI): domain Eukaryota; kingdom Metazoa; phylum Chordata; class Aves; order Piciformes; family Galbulidae; genus Galbula; species Galbula dea. Next base: position 1,253,049 of record VWZX01000699.1, read on the forward strand.
TGATCCCTGTGGAGCAGGAGATTAGGCTCCATGACATCTAAAGATCCCTTTTGGCCCACATGCCTGGGCTAGGTTTGCATCAACTATTCCTAGCTGCTTGTAGAGCAAAGCCTAGTTTCATTGAAAGGCTGCTTTGCTGCATAGCAGCCTCCAAGCTCCTTGGGGGATATAAAGGAACAAAGGCACCTTTTTAGGCCCCATCCCCTAAAGCCTCTTCTTCTCCCTCATTTGATATCTGGTCTTTGATGGCTAATAAATAAGAACATAAAAGGGAAATGACTATGAAACAGAGCCTGTGGAAGATTGCTGGGGCAAAGATGTAGTTCAGAAGGCATTTGCATATTTGGGCTAGAGTTTGTCAACAACAGAAAGCCTTCACAGTGCCAAAGTGACAGAGTTCTGCATTTCCTGCTCTCTTACAGCTGGTTCCAAAATCATTTACAAAATTTCTAATGACAGGAAGAAGATATGGCCAGAGAAGGCCACAGAGGCAGTGGCCTCACCAACCAATCCACTCATGGTTGTGTGTCTTCTGTGATACACTGCTCCTTCTGCTGGGCTGCAGAGATTCCTTTGGAGATGCACTCAGCTCTCTCTTAATCAAATGGATGATCAGTGCTGTGAAGAGAGATTGTTTTAAGTTGTGTTTGCAGCTAGATCACCTCTAGAGGAGAGAACCAGAGCTGCTTTCCATTTCTTGTGGAGGTTCCACAGTAACTGCCTGGCTGAAGGTTCATTAGTCAACACTACTTCAGAAAAGAACAGGGGAAATTCCCAAACTTGTTTTCTAACCTGGCATAGAATCATGAAGGTTGGAAGAGACCTCTAAGATCATTAAGTCCAGCTTCAATCTGTCAGCCCCATGCCACTAAACCATGGCCCTAAGTACATCTATGTGTTTTCTGAAGCCCTCCAGGCATGGTGACTCCACCACTGCCCTGGACAGCCTGGGCCTGACAAGTCTGGCAGGGAAGAAATTGTTCCCAATATCCAACCTAAACCTCCCCTGGTGCAACTTGAGGCCATTTCCTCTTATCCTCTCACTGGTAACCTGGGAGAAGAGCCCAAGCCCCACCTGGCTCCATCCTCTTTTCAGGGAGTTGCAGAGAGTGAACAGGTCTCCCCTGAGCCTCCTCCAGCCTAACCAACCCCAGTGCCCTCAGCTGCTCTTCAGAAGCTTGCCATAAGCGTTGCCTGCTTCTGGACACACTCCAGCACCTCAGTGCCTTTCTTGTAGTTAGGAGCCCAAAAGTGAACCCAGAATTCAAGGTGTGACCTCCCCAGTGCCAAGTACAGGGAGATGATCACTTCTCTGGTCCTGCTGGCCCCACTACTGCTGATCCAAGCCAGGATGCTGCTGGCCCTCTTGGCTACCTGGGCACACTGCTTGCCTCATCTAGGACCCTAGGTCCTTCTCTGCCAGGCAGCTTTCTGTGGTAATGAGCTGAAAACTAAATAGCTAAAGATAGGTGATTAGCAAAAGGAATTGTCCCAGCAGTTGATTTAAGTCTGTCAGCTCAGGAAACAGAATGTTAACCTGTTGGGTTGTTGGAGTTGAGCTTCAGAAATGATCATGTACCTTCATTGAGGGTAAGCATCTTGATCTAGTGGGAGGTGTCCCTGCCAGGCAAGGGGGGTTGGAACTGGATGATCTTGAAGGTCCCTTCCAACTGTTAACCATTCCATGATTCTATGTTGAGGTCAAAGGTGATGTAAAGTGCCAGTTTGGGTGGAGAGGATAAACTGCCTGACATCTCTCTTTGCTCTCCTGCAGGATGGCTGGCTGTGGCGAAATAGATCATTCCATCAACATGCTTCCAACCAACAGGAAAACAAACGAATCCTGTGCTAACCCAACACCTTCCCTGACAGTCCCTGAATGTGCTATCTGTCTACAAACCTGTGTCCATCCAGTAAGTCTGCCTTGTAAACACGTTTTCTGCTATCTGTGTGTGAAGGGAGCCTCGTGGCTGGGGAAACGTTGTGCCCTCTGCCGGCAGGAGATCCCAGAGGATTTTCTGGACAAGCCAACCTTGCTCTCCCCAGAAGAACTGAAAGCTGCAAGCAGAGGGAATGGAGAATATGCTTGGTACTATGAAGGTAGAAATGGTTGGTGGCAGTATGATGAACGTACCAGCAGGGAGCTGGAAGATGCCTTTTCCAAGGGTAAAAAGAGCACAGAGATGCTGATTGCTGGCTTCTTGTATGTAGCAGACCTGGAGAACATGGTGCAGTACAGGAGGAACGAGCACGGCCGCCGCAGGAAGATCAAAAGGGACATCATAGATATACCAAAGAAGGGAGTGGCTGGGCTGAGGTTGGACTGTGACACTGTCAACCTGGCAAGGGAGAGCTCTGCTGATGGTGCAGACAGCACCCCCCCAACAGGGGCTGCAGCTCTGCAACCTCTAGCCTCTGTTTCTGCCAGGCCTCTGCCCTCGCTCGACGGGCAGCTGCTGAGTCCTTCCACGCCGTCGCCAGATGCAAGCGATTCCTTAGAGAACTCTTTTGCCCACTTGCAAATCAATGGAGACACTATGGCTGAAAGGAGTCACAGAGGAGAAGGAGAAGAAGACCATGAATCATCCTCTTCTGGTAGGCTGCCAGCCCCTGACACCTCTGTGGAAGAGACCGAATCAGATGCTAGCAGCGATAGCGAGGATGCCTCTGCCCACCTTCAGCACCGCCTGTCCTCTGTCCAGCAGAGACACTCGAATGCAAATGCAAGCCAGTCAGGAGCAGATAGACCAGGGGCAGGGGCTGGGGTGGTAAACACAAGTGTCAGATCTAGAAGGCCAGATGGCCAGTGCACAGTCACTGAAGTTTAAATCTAGAGCCATGAGATTGACCTGTACCTGTAAATTTCCTGTCTGCGTTGGCATTGCACTCAAACCTAGCAGTGTGTGTGGTGGGGGGGGGGGGGGGGGGGTGAAGGGGAGGAACAGATTGGGCCTCTTTAAGTCTCTTAACAAGCCTCAGCTGGAAGGCTCTTAACTGCAGGAAACTGGGTTGGCCTGTTGATGGTTTGAAAGCTGCTTAGCAATGCCCAGTTTTCTTGAAGATGTCTTGTGTTTCTTTTGTAGCATTTTCCCCTCAGAGATACTCAGATCCCATTTTGGCCAATGTATATCTACTGTACAACTTGGAACTGTCTTCATGATCTGACTGTTGCATTAAGTGTCTTACTACTTTCTGCATGGATTGATGTATGAACAGAACACTAAAGCAAGGTGGGGAGCAGGCAAAGATGTTGGGTGTGAGCAGGATGCTTAATTTAATGTGAGAAAAATAGATGTGAGTTTGGAGTTCAAATGTGTTTTTATTAGACAAGAGCAATCATTTTACTTTCCTTCCATGGACATGGAAAAATGCTGTTAAACTTTTGTTGCAGTTTCTTAACCTAGAACACTCTTCATGGCATTTTTTTTTCAGTGGCTTTGCCATCTAGTCCTTGTAGCTTTGTTTTTTGAGGTCTTTCTGGAGCTGTCTCGTTTTTGTTACTGAATTTATAATTTAATAAAACTACATTTTATCAGGAACCAGCTCAGCTGTGGCTCCAGTTTTTCATGGAACTTCACTGGAGGAACCTGAAAGCATGAAACAGCTGCTTTTGTGCTTAGCAAAAAGGGAGGACTGGCTCTGAGTGATACCTTGAAGTTCTTGCAGCATTTTCTGGCTGACAGCACTGGAGGAGGATGTCTTTCTGCTGGGAAAAGCAGAGTTGGAGGCTTAATGCTCACACAGGGTTGACACTCCTCCCCTGAAAAGCTGAGCAGCTTGCTTCACTGGGGTGCTGGGCAGAAGTATCCACACACACACAGAGCCTTCTTTTAGCAGCAGCAATGTGGAAAGAAAAGTGCCTAAATTATATTGCTGGTTTATGTTCTTCATAGCAAAACTGACAGCACAGAAGAGGTGGCTTTTGTGCTTGTATTAGCCATCTGTGAATTAGAGAAGGTTAGAAGGCAGACCTCAAAAAACCCAGCTTGTCTTTTCTGGCTGGGGGAGTTGTTTGAGAAACAGCAGTAGTTAATTCTCAGTCTTTAAAGTAAAGCTAATTCAACTCCAGTCCTTACTGCAGCTATCCCTGAGTAGAAAGGGACAGTGGCTGATAGGTAACTCCATGTCTTCAGACAAAAGCTGCTGTAGGCAACCAACCACCTGAGAAGGGCTGATTTTTAAATCCAATAGGTTTAAACAGCTAAAGTGTCATAGAATCCTAGAATGGTTTGGGTTGGAAAGGACCTTAAAGATCATCTAGTTCCAACCCCCCTGCCACAGGCAGGGATGCCACCCACTAGAGCAGGTTGCCCAGGGCCACATCCAGCCTGGCCTTGAACACTGCCAGGGATGGGGCAGCCACAACCTCTCTGGGCAACCTGTTCCAGTGCCTAACCACTCTCTAGGTAAAGAACCTTCTAATCTCCAGTCTAAATATCCCTCCTTCAGCTTGTATCTGCTTCCCCTTGTCCTGTTGCAATCTGAGCAGCTGAAAAGTCTCTCCCCTTCTATCTTGTAATCCCCTTTAGGCACTGAAAGGCTGCTAGAAGGTCCCCTGGAAGCCTTCTCTTTTCCAGGCTGAACAACCCCATCTCCTTCAGCCAATCCTCCTAGGGGAGGTGCTCCAGCCCTCTGATCATCTTTGTGGCCTCCTCTGGACCTGCTCTAACAGGTCCTCATCCTTTCTTTGCTGAGGAGCCCAGATCTGGCTGCAGTTCTCCAGATGGGGCCTCACTAGGGCAGAGTAGAGAGGCAGAATCAGCTCCCTAGACCTGCTGTCATGCCTCTCCTGCTGCAGCCCAGGATACTGTTGGCTTTCTGGGCTGTGAGTACACATTGCAGGCTCATCTCCAGCTTTCCATCTAGCAGGACCCCCAAGTCCTTCTCTGCACAGCTGCTTTCAAGGAGTGCCTCTCCCAGTCTGTACTTGTATCTTGGCTTGCCACTGCCATTGTGCTTCTCACTGTACTGATGGCTGATGTGGCAAAGCTGTGCCAGCCTTCCAGGTCGTTTCCTCTGCTCCCAGGTGAGGTCAGTGGGTCTGGAACCACAGGAGAAGTGCAGGGGGGAGACTGAAATAAGGAGGATTTCCTTCTTTCCCAGCTAGGAATGGATTCTCTTGCTCACAGCTTTTTACTGTCACCTTCCATCAGGAAACAAGGCAGTAAGGTGGACTTCAGAAGGAAACAGGATGGGATGTTTTTAATTCTATTTGCTAATTGCCAGCTGTCATTGCTTCTCCAGCTTGAGTTAGCACACAGTGGCTCTAATCCTTCAGGAAGAACATTGCTGCTGTGTGCACACACAGTTTGCTTCATGTGAGAGTGTCTACTGCTGAAGAAAGCAAGAAGCAAACTACAAGAACTTGACTCATGATACACTTAATTCAGGCTTTGCAGCCCAAAACAGTCCCCAAAAATCATCTGATCAGTGATGATCCTTGAGGGCTCTAGACCAAAGTAGAGAGGCAGACCTGTCTACACCCATGCTGCTGCTTTTGGCTCCTGGCTGAGTGCAACTGTGAAGCACTAAAATTACTTAGGAGAGCTTAATAACCAGGCCCTAGAGTGGTAAATGCACTCCTGAGCTCCAGCTAAGAGGAAGCAGTAAGCAGTAATTCCCCTCTCTTCTTTAAACCATTACCTTCAGCAGGAGCTGTGTCCTCTGTCAGCTTTAGCTGAGCCACAGCCAGGCTGCATTATGTGGTTTCTCTCTGGAACTCCATGCATGAAGAGATTTTTTTACATGGCTAAGAATGCTCTCCAGTAGCCAACCTTTAACCACTTGCTGCAGAATCCACTTCCCCCTGAAGCACTCAGGCTTGGCCCAGGACCAGGGCAGAAGAGAAGCATTTCACAAGGTCATAGGAAACCTCCTTTTGCTGAGGAGGGAGCTGGCAAACAAGCCCCTAGGAAATACAAAAGCTAGCAAGCCCTTTCCTGAGGAGCCTGGGAGCATCAATTTGGAGGTTTCTAATTGATTTTGTACATGTAATGCTTGTCTGGGTTTAGGCCATTTCTGAAGAGGAACCAAAACTTGAGATGAAGCTTAAAGAATCTTAACTAAACCATAACTGCTTCTCAGCTGCAGGGTGCAGGTATTTGGCACTTCCAGATGATAAGCAAGCAGTCTAGGAAAGAAAGAATTGAGGTTTGCAGTTGGGAAAATGGGATTCCAACAAAAAAAAAACCAACCCAAAATCAAAACCATAATCTGTTAATAGCAGCAGATTTATTCTTGGTACTAGCAAAGACATAATCAATTCTTTGGGCAGTGGTGCCCAGGGACAGGACAAGAGGGAACAGGCACAGACTGCAACAGAGGAAGTTCCAGCTCAACATCAGGAGGAACTGCTTGACTTTGAGGGTGGTGGAGCCCTGGCCCAAGCTGCCCAGAGAGGTGGTGGAGTCTCCATCTCTGGAGACATTCCAACCCCAGCTGGATGCCATCCTGTGCAAGCTGCTGTAGGTGACCCTGCTGTGGCAGGGGGGTTGGACTAGATGATCTCCAGAGAGGTCCCTTCCAACTCCTAACAAACAGGTTGGGACTCTGTAATTGCCCTTTTAGTGCACAACCTCTTGGACTCCTGACAACATGATGTGCTACTGCTTCAGGAAATGGGATGAGTATGGAGTGGAGCATGCTCTGAAGGTTCAGGAGGGTTGGCAGTCTGCAATCCCTCCCAAGTCTTCAGGCACTTCATGGAAAGCAGAACAGCTTCATTCCTAAGCAGTCAAGTACTGCCTGACTACACTAAACCACCCAGACATCAGAAGGAATGGGGTTGAAGTCCCTTAGAGCCCAGGAAAGAATCCAGGAGCCCAGGGGACCAACAACCACTGAGCTCCTGGATAAAAAGGGACAGGAGGTGGAAAAGGCACAATCCAGAACGCTGCTCTCTCCCTATGTTCCCATTCCTCTCTCTAACCTTGGAGTAAAAAAACCTGAACTTTACTTTTGGGGAGGAAAGGTTTGAAATCTTCCTCCAGCAGCAGGTTCAGGTGTGAAGGCAAAGAGCCAGGATCAACAGGGCAAAGTTAGGTCCTCAGCCTCCCTGAGGTACCAGCCCTTAGTGCAGCCTCTCCTTTGGTTGCTGCAGGCTATACAGGCTGCCTGCTGTGAAAGCAACTGAGTGAAACATCCCCAGCAGAGCACAGCATCTGCTCCAAAGCTGCAGAATCTTAACAGGTAATCCAGGCCTAATTCCCTTCACTGATCTATCCCCAAATCCTCAAAACATATGTACAGTTACCTCACTATTTGATGAATCATCTGCCCAAGCTGGGACTTGGTGTCAGTTTCTGGTTTCCAAAGGGAAACCCCTCCCCACTGAGCACAGTCACTGGCATGAAGTGGAGACCAAGTTCCAAACCAGGTCATCCCCAATATGCCTTCCCCATAAAAAGACTCTGAATTAAGACACAAATCCACACACAAGTCCTTCCAGAATGCTCAAGTCCTCAGACCACCCAGTCAGTGAAGGATATCCCATCTGGGGGCAAGAAACATCAGGGTCTTGCAAGATTCCAACTAGATTCTATGTAAGAAATCAGGTCAGCAGCTTTGCAGGTGCTCAGCAGCACAGATGCAGGCAATGGGGATGTGCAGATGTCTAGGTAAGTAGTTGGTTCCTCAAGCCCAGAGGAGACACCTAAATGCCCTTGAAGACTGGAATCAGTGTCACTGAATGAGGGCTACAAGCTCTTTCAGTGAGTTAGAGCTTCTCCTGTAAAAATCAGCATTAAAACTGAAGCATCCTTGGGTACTCTCTCAGCAATTATGCAAAGACCTGACTGAAGATGAAAAGAAACCTCTCATCTCACCAGTTATCATCCCTTCAAAGCTGCTTAAAAGACACCAGTCTCATGCTGAGGAACTCCTATCTTGCAGCTTTAGATGCACCTGTTCTGCAAACAAATAAAACTTCACATCTTGCAAGCAATTCATTTCCATTCCAGAGAGAAAACCAAAAGTAACTCCCAAGAAAATCATCTTCATCCTCATTCCAAAAGTATTTTAGTGCTGTTTTCAGCACAGTCTTTACCTTTACAGCCTCATTTCACTAATCTCCATTCAGTGATTAGGGCAGGAAAGAATCTGCCAGGGATTTCTCTGTGGTTGCACAACAAAGCACAGAATCACAGAATCATAAAGGTTGGAAGAGACCTCCAAGATCATCCAGTCCAACTATCAATCTCTCACCCCCAGGACACTAAACCATGGCACCAAGTGCCACATCTAGATGTTTTTTGCTCCCCTCCAGGGATGGTGACTCCACCACTGCCCTGGGCAGCCTGGGCCAATGCCTAACCACTCTGGCAGCCAAGAAATTGTTCCTAAGATCCAATCTCAACCTCCCTTGGTGCAACTTGAAGCCTTGTCCTCTCACTGGTAACCCAGGAGAAGAGCCCAAGCCCCACCTGGCTCCAACCTCCTTTCAGGGAGTTGGAGAGAGTGAGAAGGTCTCCCCTGAGCCTCCTCTTCTCCAGACTAACCAACCCCAGTTCCCTCAGCTGCTCCTCACAAGACTTATTCCCCAGAGCCCTCCCCAGCCTCACTGCCCTTCTCTGGACACGACTATGTCTGCCTGACATCAACAACAGCAACGTCAATGCCAGTTTAAAGGACCAAGCCCTTAAATTATTGACAACAATGCCTCCTTCAGTGAAAGCTTCCTTTGCCAAAAGGTCAAGAAGGGTTCTTCTTGATGGTCATTTATGTTTGGGTCTTCTGAGCAATGCCTGCAAGTTGGCAGGTCCCCCCCAGACAGTTCCAAACACATCTTTCTCTGTCCTTAGGGCAGCTTCCAGCGGCAACTCTCTTCCTGCTACCACCACCTTCTTCACAGCTTGAATCACACTGCCTGGCCCTTCTGTATACTGCCTCAGCCAGGCTTGGGCTTCTTTTAATGCTTCAGTTTCATCTGATGAGGACAAGGTCTGCTCTGAGAGCCCAAGGTGCAGAGCTGTCTCAGGATCCACCCTGAGGGCTCCGCTCAGCAGGCGCAGAGCCGCCCTGCTCCCGAGGAGTGTCCCCAGCCGGGCTCCTCCTCCCCAGCCTGGTACCAGCCCCATCTGCTTGTGGACGAATCGAATTTCACTCCCAGGTGTCATCAACCTGTCAAGGAAGAAGAAGAAACAAGCAGAAAGGTCAAGCCCTGCATCAACTTCTGGTTTCTGTTCCCCCACACTCCCATTTGCTGTTTGCTTCTCTTCTCTTGGATGCCACTTGACAGCATGTGGATGGCAGCCAGGGCTGGAGCATCTGAACTGCCCATCCCCTGGTGCCTTAGCTGCTACACATAACCCATCACAGAATGGAAGGGGCTGGAAGGGACCTCTGGGGATCAGCTAGTCCAATGGCCTTGCTAAAGCAGGGTCACCCAGAGTAGGTTGCCCAGGATCACCTCCAAGTGGCTTTTGAAAGTCTCCACAACCTCTCTGGGCAGCCTGGGCCAGGGCTCTGGCACCCTCACAGGAAAGTTCTTCCTTATGTTTAGGTGGAACTTCTTCTGTTCTACTTTGTGCCCATTCTCTCTCAGCACCCTGCTTCTTGAGTATTGAACAGTTGGGGTTTTTTTTTTTGTCCTGTGCTTTAGAAGGTCTATGTGAGTTTGATTTCTTACTGCTCAGTACAGCAAGGTCTCTCAGGATGGAGGTATCACAGGATACTAGCATCACCTGAGTTGGAAAGACCCACAAGGATCATTGAGTCCAACTCCTGTCTCTGCACAGGACAACCCCAGCTATTACACCATGTGTCTGAAAGCTTTGTCCAAGTGCTTCTTAATTCTGTCAGGCTCAATGCCGTGACTGCATCCCTGGGGAGCCTGTTCCAGTGCTCCACCAACCTCTGGGTGAAGAACCTTTGCCTAATACCTAACCTGACCCTCCCCTGGCACAGCTTCATGCCATTCCCTCAGGTCCTGTTCCCAGAGAGAAGAGATCAGCTCTGCCCTCTGCTTCCCCTCCTCAGGAACCTGTAGACCATGATGAGACCTCCCTTCAGATCACAGAATCATGAAGGTTGGAAGAGATCTCTAAGATCATCAAGTCCAACCATCAACCTATCACCCCCATGGCCACTAAACCATGGCCCACATGCTCAGCTCATGGCTCAAACTGCTTCTGTTTATGCTCAGTGTGTAACAGAATTGCTCCTCTCCAGAAGGTAAAGCCACATTCCTCTTCTGAAAGCTTTCACCTGCAGACCAGTACTTAAGATGCTGTTCTGAGGTGTGGTTCTCTGCTGCTATTTAGAAGAACATGAGGAGGAACTTTACTTTGAGGGTAGTGAAGTCTCCATCTCTGGAGACATTCCAGCCCCAGCTGGATACCATCCTGTGCAAGCTGCTGGAGGTGACCCTGCTGTGCCAGGGGGGTTGGACTAGATGATCTCCAAAGGTCCCTTCCAACCCCTAACAGGCTGTGATTCTGTGACAAAGGATGTAAATTACATTTGTGAAGTAGATTAGCTTCTACTTCAAGCCTGAACTGGCTTCCTGAAGAGAAACCTTGTCATCCTGAGCTCTTCTTGTCATCCTGAGATCTCCACACAACCTGCTCCCCAACAATGCAGTTTTCCACCATGAAAACACAGAGGTGAAGAGCTTTAAAAAGGGAAAGGAAAAAGAAAACCTTTCCAAATGCTTCTAGGAACTCCCAGATCCCAATCCTGCTTCATTAGTGTTAACTGTAAGTTGGGTTGGTTGCTTTTGCTCTCCACCAGAGCACCATCAGCATTCATGTGATGCTACAAAGAGCTTATGCTTTATCCCAGAGCCAACACAATGCACAAAGGCAAGAGCTGACAGGCCAGATTGCATGAAAGCCTGCTTTGTAGAGAGAGTGGAGGAAGGTTGGGTGACAAAAGGAAGAGAGCAGAGCACTCCAGAGGAGGAAAGGCTTTTAGCTAACACTAACAAGGGTTTCCCAAACCCCAAACATCCCTGGGAGCTCAGGTATCTCTTCTCCAAAAGGAAGACTCAGTTTACTTTGCAGTTTACTGATACCCAGTGTCCCTCTTCCACCTTCCAAGCACTGCAACCACCCTAGGAAGAAAACAGAGCCACCATGGGGGTGGCATCCAAGCTTGGGTTAGCCACCTCAAGGAAACACAGAGCAACCTAACAAATCCCAGCCTTCAAAAGAGCAACTGCCTTCTTCAAAAAGCTCCACTTGCTGTGAGCCACCAGCTATGCTTTCATTTCCTAAAGCATCTCCCAGCTACTTGAAGCTGGAGCATCTACAGTGAGAGCAGAAAATGCCAGCAAGAAATGTATCTTCTGAGATTTTTCATCCCTCATTTTGACAGTACTGAACTGTTCCACAGGAATAATCAGTTCCTTGGGCAGAATTAAGGTCCATAAGGGTTTGTGCTGCTCCTTACTTCATCATTTCCTAGACTTAACATTCTGGCAAGGCAAAGGCACACATAAAATGTACCAGAGATGGTCAACTACCATCCTCTACTCTATGTATTTGGAAAGTTCCTACCCCTGTGCTTCTGAAACACAGGATGGGGAAAAAGAAAGGATGCTAAGATGTTGTCAGCAACCTGCATTTCATTCTCATCCTTCTTTGACTCCCAATGTCACATAAGGACACAGCTCCTGACTTCCACTCTTCTCCTTCTAGCTGGCCAAGACTGGCACACCATGGAAGGAGGCAGCTGGCCTCACACAGGGCTGCAGCACCTGCTGCTCAGTTACAGTCATCATGAGAGAGGGCAGCCAGAACTGCCAGAAGAGGAGGCTCAGGGGAGACCTTCTCACTCTCTGCAACTCCCTGAGAGGAGGCTGGAGCCAGGTGGGGCTTGGGCTCTTCTCCCAGGTGACTAGTGAGAGGACAAGAGGCACTGGCCTCAAGTTACACCATGACTCCACTGGGTTCTAACAGTGCCAACCTGTCTAAACACTTAGTCTCTCAAAGTATTCTTAGGATCATGACTGTTACTGGAATACTTTCATCAATATTCAACTGCAGGCTGTAGAGAGGCTTAGTTTTAATCAACCTCCCCCTAGTTCTAGTCTTGTTCAATATTCCAAGCCACAGGCCTTCCATGAGCTCACCTTAAACCAACTGCAGGAACCCTTTTGGCAAGAGAAATTCCTTTTGCAGCAGCAAGGGACTGTGGGAAGAATATTCTGCAGAAGAAACAGGCAGTGCTACACTAGTCAGGAAAGCTGCTGAGGAGCAACTTCCAGTCCTCCCTCCCAATTGCTGTGACAGATGCTGGCAGAATGAGACCCTCAAGAATAAAAGAGTCTCCTCCAAAAAGCAAGTTGGGACTAATGAATCAGTCCTTGCCTAGCCAAGGCAGTGTCTTGTCAGTCTTTGGATCACTCCACCATCAAGTAATTACCTAGGCACTCTGTAAAGGGATTATCCAGACTAACCAGGTCTGAAATTCAGCTCTTTTACTACCCCCTCAGTCACCCCAAATCCCTCACTCTAGTTCTCTGAAAGCATGAACAAGCTGGATTCATCCTGAGAAGAGTTAGTCCTAATTTCACTTCTCTTTCAATCTCACTTGATTCATTGGCTAATTTCAAAGCATCCCAAAAAAAGCCCTAATTAAACAGTTAATCAATAACTCCTTGCTAATTATATTTAGCAGCTTTGTGAGCTGCAGCAAGGCAGTGAATACAGGAGAGCCACAACTGTTCTGTGCTTCCCCACACACTATTAACCCTGGTAGTATTAATTCCCCTTGCTCCTCTCCCACAGAGAGCTTCTCATGTTTCTGCCCTTTGCAGAGCAAGAGCAAGGCTATTAGACATCACAGCACTTGCTGCAACATAAAGGGAGACTTCCAAAGTGAAAAACCTCCTAAAACTAAGAATTTGGCCTCCATGCTCTTGGTGAAGGACTGGGTAGGCAGGCAGCATACAAACCAACCCCCAAATCTCTGCTCCCTCTGAAAACCCTTGAGTCACACACACTCAGTTGCCAGGTGCCTAAATGGTGACCACTGAAGAAGGTAAAAATGAAGACAAGGTGATGGAATCATACAGTCAGAGAATGGTTGGGGTTGGAAGAGGTCTTAAAGATCATCTAGTTCCAAGCCATAGGTTAGAACACCTTCCACTCCAGCAGAGCTGTTCAGAAGTTGAATGCTTGTAGGGGTGGAGCAGCCACAAGTTCTGTTCCAGTGCCCTAGACCAGCTCACACAGAAGCACATCCAGATGGGTTTGGAATCTCTCCAGAGAAGGAGACTCCCCAAGCTCTCTGGGCAGTCTGGGCCAGGGCTCTGGCACCTCAACTGGGAAAACATTTGGTCTTGTATTCACATGGAACCTCCTGTGCTTCAGCTTACAGCCACTGCCCCTTGTCCTGTCCCTGGGCTCCACTGGCAAGAGCCTGACCTCATCCTCCTGACCCCTACCCTTCAGATATTTATAAGCACAGATGAGGTCACCCCTTAGCCTCCTCTTCTCCAAGCTCAAGAGACCCAGCTCCCTCAGCCTTTCCTCCTCAGGAAGATGTTCCAGCCCCTTCAGCATCTTGGTGGCTCTGGGCTGGACTCTTTCCAGCAGTTCCCTCTCCTTCTTCAGCTGAGGGGCCCAGAACTGGACACAAGATTCCAGCTGTGGCCTCCCCAGGTGACTTTACTACAGAACTGCCAACAAAAAGGAAAAGGCCCAGCTGCTATTTGCAAAAGCCCACCAGAAAGTCACCCCTCTCAAATCCCTTCACTGCTTAAAACAAAACAACTTCTTCACTTGAGGTTTAAATAAATTCAAATGACACCCAAGAAAAAAAACATAAAAAAACCTAGAAAATAAGAATTAATAATGCAGTAAGCCACCCAAGTACAGAGTGTTCTAGGCACACTCTCAAACTCAGTGTCAAAGGAGTAGGCTTGATGCCAGGCTGAGAAATCTCACCACCATGGGACCTCACTTTTCTCACAGCTCTTTGCAAATTGCCTTTCCAGATGATATGGAGTTTTATTTATAGTTACTGAGTTCTTTGGCAACACTCTTGACACATCCATTCCCCCTCCCTCACAACAAAAGCTGAGATAAGGTTTACACCAAGCAGCCTAGAAACACATCTCCAATCTCCCTAGCACATGTTGCCTTTCCCACCTCCCCCTTTGCTGCCTTCCAGTCAAATGTTCCAAGGAAGGTTATGGAAACCTAAGGAGCAGGGTTAAAAATCAAATTAAAAAAGAAAATAGACACCTAATGACATTATTTCTCTTCTTCAGAGGAGTTATGTTCTTCTGGTTTGGCTGGGAAAGCCCAGGGCCCTTCCCAGAGGACCCCAATAAGGAGAGATGCCCTCATCAAAGGGAACCCTAAAATAATCCTTTCTAGCATCAGTCTATCATGCTTCCCTACATCACCCAGAGGCAAAATGCAGAATGACACAGTCAAGAGACTCATGAAGGTTGGAAGAGACCTCCAAGATCAAGTCCAACCATCAACCTCTCAGCCCCATGCCACTAAACCATGGCACCAAGTGCTATCTCCACATGGATTTTGCTCCCCTCCAGGGATGGTGACTCCACCACTGCCCTGGGCAGCCTGGGCCAATGCCTGACCACTCTGGCAGCCTTTCTTTCTTCCCTTCTCCCCTCCTTTCTTCCTTCCCTTCTTCTTCTCCCCTCCTTTCTCACTTTCTCCCTTTCCTTTTCCATTCCTTCCTTCATTTCTTACAATGATCCCAGGGGCTGTGACCTTCATGTTAAGCTTCCCAGCTCTGATCTATGATTTCAGAGCTTATATTTTTTTGGTGTGGGAGAGAGGGAGGAGCACAATCACATGTCTCAAAACAAAAAGGTACAAATGGGATAGAGAATTTACCATTCAATTGCTCCTGAGTGGTTCAGATAATGCAGGTGCTGTGTCAGAATCACAGACTGGTTAGGGTTGGAAGGGAGCACCAGAGCTCACCTAGTCCAACCTCCCTGCTCTACCAGGGTCCCCTACAGCACAGCACTCAGGATTGGGGCCAGATGGGTTGGAATCTCTCCAGGGAAGGAGACTCCACAACCTCTCTGGGCAACCTGGGCCAGGGCTCAGCCACCCTCCCACCAAAGAAGTTCTCCTCAGCTTTAGGTGGAGCTTCCTGGCTTCCAGTCTGTGCTCATTGCCTCCTGTCCTCTTGCTTGGCCCCATGGAGAAGAGCCTGGCTTCATCCTCCTGCCAGCCTCCCTTCAGCTCCTTCTCTCCATGGGGGAGGTTCCCTCTCAGCCTCCTCTTCTGCAGGCTGCCCAAGCCCAGCTCCCTCAGCCTTTCCTCCCAAGGGAGATGCTCCAGCCCCTGAAGCATCTTTGGAGCTCTCTGCTGGACTCACTCCAGGATCTCCATGTGTGTCTTGTCCTGAGGAGCCCAGAACCAAATCTCTTCCATCCAAAGGCTGTTCCTGATAACTGGAACAGCACTGTCACACTCTAGTTAACTTTGCTTAGTATTACTTTTGAATTAAAGCACTTTCAGCTTGTTCTGGACAATTCCCTTCCCACTTCAGGCACTGAGGCCCTTCTTCAAGGGCACCTTTGCTTCTCTTAGATTAAAATCTTCACTGCAAGCTCCTCATTTTCAGAGAGGCTGTGCACACTGCTTCCCCTGTTACACCTGGGAGCTGTTTACACATTAACAACTGTTTAAATAAAGTAGCAGCTCCTGCTCTGCATTCAGCCTCTCTAATTAAAGCCCTCTGCTTTTTGCTAGTTGTTTCATGCTGCCAAATCCCTGTATGGAAGAAAACCAGGGAGAGAATCTCACTTGCTCTCCCTCTTGCACCTCAAACTCATTTCCAAAACTCTACAGCACAAAGTTCTGTTCCAAATAACAAACCCAGAACATGAAATACCTTGGAATTGTGGGATATGATTCCTGGTACCTCCAGCTTCCCACATTTCCTAGGTACAAGGATGAAATCACTCAGCCAACATGGCAGCTACTCCAACTCTTGATCTTACCTGAAATCACATGCTGTGGTAAGCTCTGCTCCTCCTCCAACAGCTCTTCCTTGGACTAGTGCAACACTGATCAAAGGCAACCTACAGCAGGGAGTTTTGGGAAGCAAAATGCATGCTTTTAGTCTTTTTAGAGTTGAAGAGCAGAAAAAGAAACTCTTCCAATTCATTCCCATACACTGCACCTTGGTGGGGAAGGATTCTACTTAAGCCACTTAGTCTGTAATTGCTGCTGAATCCTAAAATGACCTAAAATGACCCAGTAAGACAGAGAGAGCAAAGGGAAGCAAAAGATCATGTACTGTTATGAAAAATACCTGCTCTAGATGATACTTAAAAAAGCCTAGCTGCAAGCAGTGCCAGAACTGCTTTCACACAAGCACCAACCATTGCTTATGGCCCAAGTTCCCTCAGGGAGTGACAGGACTAGGGGGAATGGATGCAAACTAGAGGAGGGGAGATTTAGATTGGATATGAGGAGGAAGTTCTTCCCTGTTAGGGTGGGGAGAGACTGGAACAGGTTGCCCAGAGAGGCTGTGGAAGCTCCAGCCCTGGAAACTTTGAAGGCCAGGCTGGCTGGGGCTGTGGGCAACCTGATCTAGTGGGAGGTGTCCCTGGCAGGCAGGGGTGTTGGAACTAGATGATCTTGAAGGTCCCTTCCAGCTCTGACCATTCTAGGATTCTAAGACCCCTACATCCCCAAGCCAATCTATCTGAGGCTTCTCCTTCAGGATCCCAGCCAGCCCCAGCTTGCCTCTAAGGGAGACTGATCCCACCTACAACAGATGTCCCCAGGCAGCAGTTCAGAGCTCCCCCTGAACCACAGCTTCAACATAATCCAAGTTAAAGACACCTGAGGTGTGGGCTTAATCTTCTACATGCTCCTCTTCTCCTAACACTCTCTCATAGAGATTATTTGGGGAAGAAGAAGAGACTCTATCACACATGGATTGAAGTGAAATGTCATTTCTTAAGGGAAATTAATCTAAAGGAAAGAAGACAAATGTGTTTCAGAAGTACCAGATGGTAGAACTGAATGCACTCCTCTTAGGAAGTGGGAAGCTTCAATAAATATATTCACTAAATGGTACCTGTGTGGGCTGCATCAGCTGGCCCTGATTGTTTGTTAAGAGCTACCAATTCCCACTGCCTTACAGAAGTTAGCATCAGAAAGCTGAAGGTCTGGATTTCCTTAACTCTAGCTATCTCCTGGCCCTCCATATATCACAGAATGTTAGGAGTTGGAAGGGACCAGGAAAGATCATCTAGTCCAACCTCCCTGCCACAGCAGGATTCCCTACACCAGGTCACACAGAAGCACATCCAGATGGGTTTGGAATCTCTCCAGAGAAGGAGACTCCCCAAGCTCTCTGGGCAGTCTGGGCCAGGGCTCTGGCACCTCAACTGGGAAACATTTGGTCTTCTATTCACATGGAACCTCCTGTGCTTCAGCTTACAGCCACTGCCCCTTGTCCTGTCACTGGGCTCCATGGAGAAGAGCCTGACCCCATCCTCCTGACCCCTACCCTTCAGATATTTATAAGCACAGATGAGTTCATCCCTTAGTCTCCTTTTCTCCAAGCTCAAGAGACCCAGCTCCCTCAGCCTTTCCTCCTCAGGAAGATGTTCCAGCCCCTTCAGCATCTTGGTGGCTCTGGGCTGGACTCTTTCCAGCAGTTCCCTCTCCTTCTTCAGCTGAGGGGCCCAGAACTGGACACAAGATTCCAGCTGTGGCCTCCCCAGGGCCCATAGGGTTTTACTTTTCCCCTGTTTCAACCTCTGGAAAGTCTAAGAGTTGCAAAATGAAAAGGCCTAATTTCAATCCATAAATACCTACCTGACTAACATGTGAGAATACAAGGGCTGGGATTCAAAATTACATACTTTACAACTATAGATTTCATTTTCAACCTCTTGTTAAAGAGTTAGCCAAAACATATTCCAATCCTAGTAATGACTTCCTCAAGAAAGGTAAAGAAAATACATTACCTCATCAGTCTGGTTAAGGTGTTCTGCATAAACATGCACATATTCATCCCATCCTACAAATAATAGGAAATTAAAAGAAATGTTCAATGATCCTAGTGGGAAACAATTAAACACCCAGATGGAGTAGGCAGGCAGTAGTCATTGTATTTATTCTACTTGGTTTTTTACTCTTTGGTTAATCTTGCCCAAATTCCAGCCCAACTCCACTAGGTACTAATAAAAAACCCCTAGTTTAAATTAGGCTAATAAAAAAGCAAATAGAACTGCAGCCATTTCTCTGCATTGCTGTTCTAATCAAGCCACTGCTGAAGGAATTGCAACACTGCATTCTGATGATGTGAAATTTGACATCCTTTTCTCTTCAGTTCCCCTCCTCACTCCCAGTTAAACCAGCCCTTAGATGTCTGTAGGTGACCACAGAGTGCTGCCTCTGTTTCACTCTTCCAAATCCATCAAGTTTTCTCCAAGATCCAATCTACCAACTTCAGTTTTTATTGTTTTGGGGCCAAAAGCATTTCAGCCAAAAGGAAAAAAACAACCCCAAAACAACAAAAAAGCCCAACCAAAACCAGAAGGAAGATTCTTCTTGTGGAAGCTCCACCCCTGGAAGCTTTGAAGACCAGGCTGGATGTGGCCCTGGGCAACCTGATCTAGTGGGAGGTGTCCCTGACAGGCAGGGGGGGGTTGGAACTAGATGATCTTGAATCAAACTTTCCAGTAACAGCAGCCAGGCTCCTTAAAATTGTTCTTGACTTGAGAAATGGATGAGAAATGATTACTTGGGGCTGCTTCTAAAGGTCAAGCTACTGAAGCACAATTTATCTGATGTGCAAATTCCCCATAGATTGCTCTGAGAAATTGGCAATGACATTTCTAAAGAGAAGGCTAAAAAGACAACAGAATGCAGGAATTCAGAGTTAGGAGTCAACTACAACAACCCTTAAGCCATGGCTTAATGGGGCTGCCAGTGTTTTACCAACCATTTCCTGTGTGACCTTATCTAAGGTGTCCTGTTGTGGCAGGGGGGTTGGACTTGATGATCTTTCTAGGTCCCTTCCAACCCCAAACATTCTATGATTTAAAGCTCCATTTTTTGACCTGCATGGAAACTTGCAGCAGAAGCACTGTGCAACACCTCTGCCTGAAAAGGATCTCAGAAAGCACATTTTTCAGTCCAAAAACTACTTGCCTGGGGGTTGGACATTGCTTTGACAGCATTTAAATCAGAGCCTGAGCAAAAGGTGTTTCCTGCACCACAGATGATAAGGCCTTTGCCATCCTTCCAGTTTTCCAGTTCAGTTACCCTCTCCTGGAGTTCCAGCATCATAGTACCTGGCACAAGAGGAGAAAAGCAAAAGTTTTAAGAGGAAATTCTTATCACCATCATGGTTTTTTCACCATCAAACCCAAGTTCTCATTACTAAGAACCAGGAAAGGAAAGCATCACCTTAAATCCCACACAGAAGCACTGACATTCCTTTCTTCCTCAAGGATGCATTTCCCAAAATCATAGAATCCTAGAATTGCCAGAGTGGGAAGGGACCTTAAAGACCATCTAGTTCCAACCCCCCTGCCTGCCAGGGACACCTCCCACTAGGTCAGGTTGCCCACAGCCCCAGCCAGCCTGGCCTTAAAAGCTTCTAGGAATGGAGCTTCCAGGCAACCTGTGCCAGTGTCTCCCCACCCTCATAATCCTGAAGAATATTCTGGATGAAAGATATTTATGTTACACTCCAAAAGAACCCAAAGTCCCAAGCAACAAAATGCATGGAGGGAAATGCAAAAGGAGGCAAGAATAAATTCTCCCTGCAAGGAGGCAAGCACAAATCCTTCCAGACTTCTTCTTGTCTGCAATTGTACACATTCAGGACCCAGGAACTTAGCTGGGTTGATCCAGATCTGTCCATCCAGGCATTTTGATGTGACTCTCATTTCACCTGGCCCAAAGAACCAGCAGAGTGGGCTCAGGCACTGCATGCTAATAAAGATTCCTAAAGAAAGGCTAAAGAGCAAACTGGGTTGGAGGCCAAGGGCATTTGGAAGTCTCCATTCAAAAGTAAATGACAAGGTAGTTGAAAAGAGGAGCAAAGGGTCTTTTCTCTTTAAAAAGGACAAGGAAAGAAAAGGAAACAATCTTTCTAAAACACCTTTGATCTCTCCCCTGGTACCTTGCTGGAAAGGCTCTTTACAAACCATGTCCTGGCCTCCAAATACAATGGTTATTCTTAAACCATTCACAGAAACTAATTGCTGTAAATACAGACTGATGACACTTTCAGCTTTATCCTCCTGTGACAAGAATTTAGCTGGACAGATCTACCTCCTTCAGCTAGAAACCTAGCTCAGATTACTATCTTCAAGGGCTCTTTTCTGCCCAGTGTCTCACAGTGTTGGGGTTTTGACCCTACACCTGCATGCACAGAATTTATTCTGTTTGGAAATTGTCTCCCTCTCATGTGGGAGATTTTTTTTGGTCTTCCTTCCTGCTTCTTCTCCTAGTAGTTCCTTAGGAAGTAATCTTCCCAGCAGCAGCAGCAGCTCAGGAATGAATGTTTAGTCAAGCACTTCCACCTTAGGCTTGGTTCCAGCCACTGGAATAGCACATTTTGATAATGCTCCTAAGGAGGGCAGGAATGAAGTGGATTTTCCATACCAGATACCAGGATGAGACTGGCTTTTTGGTTTTCTTTCCCACTGCCAGGTCCAGGGTATGATCCTCTAACAAACCTCAGCACTTTAACCAGTTCCTTTCCCTCCTGTGTTTATAATCTGGTCATTGGGTTCCTTTGCTTTTGTTGAATTTCACCTTGCTGAGCTGGAGCTTTTTGGAGCAGTGAATCAAGACCACTCTGAATCCCACTCCTTTGCTCCAAATACCAATCTTCTTGCAAGCTCTCCCAATTTGGGGTCAAGATAGAGCACAACCACTGCCTGTGGTGCTTTTCACACTCAAAGCAGTGCTGAAGAGGCCTCTCACAGAGCCAAAAATCTAACTGAAAAAAATGAAGTTTACACAAAGGAACCATGAGGCAGTTCCATGCAGTAGCAGGGGAGAAGAGACACTGGCCAGAGCTTGTCCTGTCCTGCTGGAAGAGGATTCCTTCCAGTATGGACAACACTAAGCTACCATCTCACCAACAAATACAGTCCATGCTGTTTGATACCATGATGAGGACATCATTCTGCCAATCTTGGTCCTTCAGTGTTTGGTACCAGGAAATTCCTGCTCTTCTCAGAACTCTCCAGAAGCTCTGAGACACAGAAGCAACAGAATTTATGTGAGGGTGTTATCTACAAGCTCTGGCTGATGAAGTCACCCAGGTCCTGCTTGGGTAATTGAGGGGTTGCACATCCCATCCTTTCTCATCCTTCTCCTGAAGGGTATTACTTGATGCACAACAAAAGGAAAAGGATCAAGAGCTTGCTAGTTCCTCAGCAGCTACAGTTTATAGACAATGAAGTTAAAAGGAAATGAAGAGTAGTATTAATGAATATGCCAACCATCCTCTGCAGTGGCCAAGGACCCAGCATGATTTTGCTCCTCCTCTCCTTCCTCGAACAACAAAAGTCTCTAGCAGAGGTGCACAGCAGAAAGGTGCAGTAACCTCTTCAACTGCTAGGGTTAAGATTTTCCAGATCCTGTTTTTGTGGCTAGAATGTAGCAAGATGGAGTATTGCTCTCTACAGGGCTCCACACACAACCAGAAACCAGAAGTGCCTGATCCCATGGCTCATTTGCTCTATGCTAATCAGGCTCTGCAACAAAGACAGAACTATTCATGTCCTCCCAGGATTTTGTAGCTCCTCTGTGCTACTAGAGCATCTAATTCACATACACTAATCATTTCTTCTCCCAGCAGTTCTCTAAGGAGAGAAGAGATTATTTTACAGACCACTAAATGAGTGAGAGAGAAAATAGCTCCTGAAGTTGGGTGCTCAACTTGAGATGTGTGAGCTGATTTCAGTACATTAACATTAACACAGCACTTTGTGTAGTCAAAGCACAGCTCCCAGTAGCCAAAACAGCAGCTGCAACTGCTCAGCACTTCACAGATCTCTTCTGATCCCCTCCTGCCAAGCACTGAGAAAACAGAGGACATAGCTGCCAGTTTATATGAAAGGTTAGTTTAAGCACTTGGATTCGTATTCCACCTGGTCTCCAGGAGAAGTTTGGGCTTTATCTGTTCTTCCTCCATCCCATTTTTCATGCCCCTTTCAACTTCCACAACAAATAAGCTAAGAGTCTGCAAGCTGTACCTTGCCCAACCCTATCCTGTGTCAAAACTAAACCCCAATCTGTAGAGAGAAAAAGAGCAAACAAAAAGGTAATTATGACTGGATAATAAGCTGCATGCTGACAGGGAGGCATTCAGCAGGACAATCTCTATGCTAACATCTTTTAGCAGTGATTTTAGCCATGAGCTTTTAAAGGGAAACAAAAGAGAAACTGCAGACACATCGAGGTGCTTTACCACCACTTCTGGTGTTATGTGAGGTTCTCTTCCTTTCAGCTAACAATCAGTAGTGGAAGGAGGAGGTTGACAGTCTTCATGTAAACACATCTAGGCTTTGCTAGTGGGTTGCAAACCTTTGCTGACAGCAAAGGAAGAGTGAGAAAGGGGCAAGAAAAAGCAGCAAAAAATAGAAATGAACCAGATGACACAAAGGTATCCAGTTCAAAATTTGTTAAGTAGCAGCAGTTCCATGAAGGAATTAATACCTGTAAAGGCATTCATGAACTTTGGGTTGTTCAAAGTAAGTATCCCAATGCCATTGTCCTCTTTGGAAAGGTTGATGGATCCACCAGCAAACTGCTGAAGTTTCTTCTTTATTACCTCCTCCTCATAGCCATGAGCACCACTGTACACTGACATCCTTCTCTGTTTCAGTAGCCCTCTCTGAGGAGTCTGAAGTAAGATCTTGCACAGAGAAATAGCCATGTCTGAAATAAACAGGGAAAGAAACACAACCAAATCAGGAAGTTGTCTCAGCACCATGCCTGGGGGAGTTCAAGAAGTATTTGGGTAATGCTCTCAGGCACATAGTGTGATTCTTGGGGTGTCCTGCATGGGTTTAGGAGCTGGACTTGATGACTCTAGTGGGTCCCTTCCAGCTCAGTTGGTACTATGATACTAACTACTGATGCACTCCAACACTATGCACATCCCAATGTTAGAGAATCCTAGAATTGCCAGAGTTGGAAAGGACCTTCAAGATCATCTAGTTCCAACCCCCCTGCCTGCCAGGGACACCTCCCACTAGATCAGGTTGCCCACAGCCCCAGCCAGCCTGGCCTTCAAAGCTTCCAGGGATGAGGCTTCCACAGCCTCTCTGGGCAACCTGTGCCAGTGTCTCCCCACCCTAACAGTGAAGAACTTCCTCCTAAGATCTAACCTAAATCCCCCCTCCTCTAGTTTGCATCCATTCCCCCTGGTTCTGTCACTACCTGACCTCCTAAAAAGTCCCTCCCCAGCTTTCCTGTAGCCCCCTTCAGATCCTGGAAGGCCACTAGAAGGTCTCCTCAGCAAACATCAGAAGCATGGATAGTGCTGGTTCTCCTTGCAAAGTGTAGCTGGAACAATAAGCTCCCAATTTTTAATGAACACAAAGCCTCCCCCATCCTCAGGTGAAGGCAGACTAGATTGAATCCTCTAGGAAGCCACAATGATTGGCTTGAGAGCAAAGGGGGTGTGGGAGTCTGCTGTGTTAACCTAACTCCCTGCCAAATAATATTTGATCACCTTCCTATTACCTGGGAAAAAAAATGTCCAGAGCAAAACAGACTTCAACTATGGAAATTGGATTCCACTGCAAGAAGAGGCTGTCATTGCCAGCTCTGGGCTTATAAGCATTAACAGCTCTTTAATATTATCACTATGGTAATAAAGAGCACTAGCAAGAGCAGGATTAGAAACCAAATTGGACATCACTGCCTGCTGATCATGACTCATGATTAATGACTCATGCAAGGTATTAGCATTGAATTATTCTCTTGCAAACCATCTCTTCCTGTACTGGGCAGGAGTACCCAGTCCTTTTTGTTGTTGTTGTTTAATCAAAACAAGATGATTTTAGCAGCTCAGGTTGAGAAAGCTAAACCTGCAGGAGAAGCAGGATATTTCAGCTACAGCTCTCTCCAACTAAAGGGATTTCTGCTGATCTCTGACAACCAACATGCACAACTGCAAGCAGGATGGAGCACTCACAATCCACAGCATGCCTGAGATTGATTTTTTTTTTTCCTACTGGAATCAAAAGCAGTGCATGAAAGAGATGTTGCAGTAACCTGCACTGTGTTAGTGCTGAAGGACAAGCCAAGAGATATTCATTACACTGAGATCTGCAGAGGTTTTCAGTGTAACACAATTACACCTGCTTAGAGAAATGAAGTCTTAGTCTAATTTGAAGTCAGAGATTAACATCTGTAGCACAGACAGTTTAAGCACAGCTTTTACAGTGGAAAAACACAACTGAGACAGGGTGGGAATAACAAACACTGCCATTAGCATCTTTTAGCCTCTCTCTTACAGAATCTTCCAAATGTTTTCAGTGCTACAGCTTCACACATCACTGGGAACAACTAAGAGATAAGGCAATAGCAGGGACATCAATACTGTACCTCTTACATAAAAACCTCTTTAAATCTCATTTGGCAGCCAAGTGATTCTAGCCTGTGGGCTAGCAGAGTGGGGGTTCATAGGAACACACATCCAATACCAACACTTCAATAGCAAAGGAATGACACACTCCAAGAGCAATATCTGTACCCACATGCACTCACCAGATAAAGATTTGTGTGTGTGCACAGGTAGCAAGACACCTCCCAAAAGCCTCTGGTAACTGCTTAGCTCCAATTTAGCTCTCACAACAATAATAAACCAGAAAATAACAACATCAGCACCAATGTTCCCTAACTGAGCTGATTCTTTGGGTAACTAAGCAGCCCCAACTCACTTTTGCCCTTGCCACTGACCACTACTGCTGTAACTGCAGCTTTTCCTCTTCACTTTGTATCAAACAGCAACCTCCAGCAACGTTGCAATTGCCAGAGCAATGGGAAAGGGATGTAGGTACCTACCTGGATGGGTAGAAGAACAGAGACAAACAAGAGAACTGGATGTTGGGAGCCCATCCAAGCACAACACAAACAAGAAATGCTGCACTCCAGAGCAGCTCCACCAAAATTAATCAGCAAGCTCAAATACAGGAGCAGAGAAGAATTCAGACTCAAAGGTAGCACTTGAATTATTGACCTAAGTCAGGGAAAAAGAAAATGGGGAGAGAAAAGATGAAGACTTTTCAGTACATCAGGGAAAAGCATGAGCTTTCACCTGGGGCAGGAGGTGAGAGGTGTAATGTGCACATACAGGCTTGTGAGTCACCTGCAAAGATAAAATCAGCTGAATTTCTGGGTTTGGAGGAAGAATGTAGCAGAAATACATTGGCTAAGGAATGCAAAGCAAGTGGGGACCCAGTGCTGAGGACTGGCACAACTGAGCCTGGAACTTGAAAGCAGATAGAAGAGTAGAGAGTGAAGGAGAAATGGAACAGAAGCATAAACACAGTCCATCTGTACAACATAAAAGGGGGCTGAAAAGGAGTAAAAAGCATTCCCACCAACTGCCTGGAAGCTGGGCCAGTGCTGAGTGATTGGCAGGGGAGGGAAAAGAAGAAGAAAATAAATGCCAGTGATGGACAGAGAGGAGGAGTTCAGGAGCAGGATGCAAATGAAGACAAGAAGACAGGTCTCAACGAGGAGGAGTCACTGGACTCTGCCTTCAGACAGAAGCAAGCTGCAGGAGGGAGGTCTCACCTGCAGGGTTCCTCCCTTGTCACCACCTTCAGCTCACCTGAAGGTTACAGAGCCCTCCACCTACCCCATCTGCTCATGCATCTCTCTTCCCTTCAGTGATGAGTGGGTTAGGTGAATTTAAACACCTTACCTGACAGGTTCTTCCCACTCTAATTACCAGCTGAAGCAAGCTGAAAGCACTCACCTCTCCAGCTTGCTCTCCCTTCAGCTAGAAGCAAGCAGCTCTTAAGCACAGGAAGGGAAGAGCAGCAGCAAACACAGACAAAACAGAACTTTAGAGCCTGAGAAAGAAACTCTGCCTTCCCAAGAAGGAAAAGGCACCTCCTGTATGGCCTCTCTACACAGGGCAGGAACTCCTCCCTAGTTCAACAGGAACCCACCTCAAGCTCCTGGGGCTCTCAAACCTGCTGAACTCTCTGAAGGTTTTTAGTACATTGGCTTTGGCAGCTGTATTGTAGGCAGCTGGGATGGGATCAATAGTCTCTTCAGTTCACTCTGAAGATACTTCAATTGCTTTGTGACTGCTCTAAAAATGGAGCTTGTATTGTAAAGGACAGGGTTTCAGCCTCTCTTACAACTACTGTTGAGAAAGAACAAAAAGTTGGGGCCTTGTAGTTTCAAAATGTCAGCAATTCACCTGGCTGGAAGCTGAGAGAACAAGAAGTGAGATGACTTCCAAATTAACTCCCTGAAATAGCTGCAAATCATGCACATGTGCAAAATTCCCTTCAATATTGTACACAAAACCTCCTCTTGGCTCTGGCCACACTTTTAAGCTGAAACCTTCACACCTCTTTTCCCCCCCCCCACCTCCCTTTTATTTTCATTGTTTCTGAGTAGCTCAATTCTGGGGATAGCAAGCTCTGTGCTTTCCAAATGATTGGTTCTTTGTTTAGTTCTGTATTTTTTAATGGTCCCTGCAGGCTAAGGTTTAGATGTGAATTCTCTCTCTGCTTCTTCTTTCTTTTAATCACATTTTAATTACTGTGAAGACTCAGTAAGCAAATCACTCAGAAACATACCCAAGTCCAGTGAAAAACAATGGCATTCACAGATGCAAACCAGCTGTCAAAAGAAGTCTTTCCATAAATACACATGACACTACCTGAAAACATTTGGGTTTGGTCAGATGGTGAGTATAAGATCTAGAGTTTTACAGCAGAGGGTGAGAACAAAGATCTCTTATCTCCTGCAAAAAAACCATGCAGGCCTTTTATTTGTTAATGCTTTGATCTGAAGAGATTCTCTTTGCCTCTGTCAGCAAAGGACCTCCTAGAACAGTGCCAGAAACCACTTGTAGGTTCACATAAAGCTAACTTCCCACCTGATGTATTTTAGGCACCTTTAAATAAGATGAGCTACTGCATAGGAAAGGAAATGACCACAAGCAACTCACCCTTTGCTTTTTAGCCACCAAATCCTAACCCATCAAATGTATAAGGATGAATTCACTCCAGCTGTAACTGCAAACACTGATGT
Source organism: Galbula dea (assembly GCA_013399015.1). Lineage (NCBI taxonomy): Eukaryota > Metazoa > Chordata > Aves > Piciformes > Galbulidae > Galbula > Galbula dea. The sequence goes on from VWZX01000699.1 coordinate 1,280,261, forward strand.
TGTCTCAATTATGAGTTTGCCTTCAAAGCTTTAAAAACTTTCATAGTTAAGTAGTGCTCTGAACTCCACTGCTCTCTACTCTTGCTCTCCTTACCACCATCAGTAAGTGCTCTTAGAATCAGGGAATCAGTAAGGTTGGAAAAGACCTCCAAGATCTTCCAAGTCCAACTGCTGATCCAACACCTCCATGTCACTAAACCAAGTCACCAAATGCCACATCTACAAGATGATCACTTCTCTCTTCCTGCTGGCCATGCTGTTTCAAATAGAAGCTAAGATGCTGGTGGTGTTCTTGGCCACCTGGGCACACTGCTGGCTCATCTTCAGTCACTGCAGACCAACACTCTCAGCTCCTTTTCCACTGGGCAACTTTCCAGCCACTCTACCCCAAGTGTATAGCACTTCATGAGACTTTGTGACCCAAATGCAGGACTTGGCATATTGTTGCCAGCAACAGAAAAACTGCATACTGATGTCAGAACTGGCAGCATGATTCTCAGGGGCATATCTCCTACTCCCCTGTAATCCACTGGAAACTAGTAGAAGCACACCAAGACAGAGTGAAACTTGGCTCCTTGGCTTTACACACTGAATTTCAGGCAATAAAGGCATCTTGCATGGTATCACCCTGAGAAGAACATAAAGACTCAAGAGGGAGAGGTGAGGAAACTTCTTTACCATCAGAGGTTTCTTGCTGCTGACCCTGTGCAATGTCAAAATCCTGACAAATGCACTGTAGCACCCAGTCTGACCTAGGCAACCACTGTAAACCACTGGGGAAAGGAGGGCTCCAAGCCCAGCAGGGCCAAAAGGGGTGGTAACTGGGGCTGTCCTCAACATAAGACCCGAGGTCTCCGTGCTGAGGCTAAGCAAGTGATGGGAGCTCATAGCACGTAACATTTCCAGGCATAAACAGCACCGGCCGTTCCAACACCTACGAGGCCTCACTGCCTGCACCCAGCGGCCCCGCAGCCGCCGGGCCGGGCCGGGCCGGGCCTCCCGCCTGCCCCCACTCTAGCTGCTGCCTCTAGGCCCGGACCTGCTCCGAGGCCCCTTCTCTTCTCCACCACAAGCCCCAGGGTTCCACAGAGACCCCCAATCTCCACAGCAGGCAGGCAAGAGCATCCCCCGAGAACAACAGGCCCCTAAACCCAGCACTGACCTAAAGGCGCCGCTCCCCTTCCGGTCGCCGGTCGGTGCTGCGGGGAAAGCGACCCCCCGGGAACCGCCGCCGCGACGGACCGGGCCGGGGGCGGGGGGTGGGGATGGCAGGGTCCGGGCTCTGCCCGGGGAAAGGCCGAGGCCTTTGGGCTGTGGCTGCCGCGGGGAGCAGAGGATGCCAGGCAGCTGCCGGGGACAGAGGTGGTTAATTGAGCCCCTGCGAGCTCCAGGCAGGCTTAATGCAGCCGGAGCGGCGGTGGGGAAGCAGTATCCTGTGCTCCGTGTCACATCTACTTAGGAGTATCCCCGAGCACCAAAAACTCGGTCTAAATTTAAGCATTTTTTCTCCAGAAGATGCTTTGTTAGCTTCGAGGTTGCAAAGTACTATGAGAAATCACAGTACCACACGAGCAGGTCATTGTTATTTTTGGTTGCTTACACTGGTCACCTTAATCACTAAAAAAACAAGCCCAGTATTTCTGCCTCAGCCAGTGTAGTTCGAGATGCTAATTTCTCTGCCATCCCTGAACAGCATCTCAGTGGCAGTCACTCAGGTTAGGATACGAACCTCTACCAGGAGGAGGTACCTTGGAGCAAAGAGGCTGCTCACTGACCTCTCACCTTGCTTGCTTTCCTCAGGGAGGAGAGCCATTAATGCCCTATTACCATGCTGCTGCAAGAAGAGGCTCAGATTCCCCATGTTCACATATATCTGCTTCCCTTTTCAGCCCAAGTGTGAGCCCTTTCCAGCAGGCCTGCTCCTGGCCACTGTCTCCCCAGTTTTTCACAGAATCATAGAATCATTGTAGTGAGAAAAGATCTCTGAGATCGAGTGCATCTGCTAACCTGACATTACCATGCTCACTACTAAACTGGGTTGCCAAGTGCCATCTCTACATGTTTTTTGAACACTTCCAGGGATGGTGACTCCACCACTGCCCTGGGCAGCCTGGGCCAGTGCCTGATAATCCTCTCAGTGAAGAAGTTCTTCCTAATATCTAAGCTGAACCTCCCCTGATGCAAGTTGAGGTCATTTCCTCATGTCCTATCACTAGTCACCTAGGAGAAGAGATTGAGCCCTACCTCACTACAACCTCCTTTCAGGGAGCTGCAGAGAGTGAGAAGGTCTCCCCTGAGCCTCCTCTTCTCCAGGCTAACCAACCCCAGTTCCCTCAGCTACTCCTCACAACACTTGTGCTCTAGACCCTTCACCACCTCTGTTGTCCTTCTCTGGACATCCTTCAGCATCTCAATGTCTTTCATGTAGTGAGAGGCCCCAAAATGAACCCAGGATTTGAGGTGTGTCCTCAACAGTGCCCAGACCAGGAGGACAAACCCTGCCCTAGTCCTGCTGCCATAGTAGTGCTGATCCAAGCCAGGATGCTGCTGACCTTCTTGGCCACCTGGGCACACTTCTAGCTCATCTTCAGCTGCTGTCAACCAGCACCACCAGGTCCTTTTCCTCTGGGCAGCTTTCCAGCCACTCTGCCCCAAGCTTGTAGTGTTGGATGGGGTTGTTATGACCCAAGTGCAGGACCTGACACTTGTCTTTGTTGAACCTCATCCCATTGGCCTCAGCCCATGGATCCAGCCTGGTCAGATCCCTCTGCAAAGCTTCCCTACTCTCAAGCAGATCAATACTCCCACCCAACTTGGTATTTTCTGCCAACTTACTAAGGGTGCACTTGATTCCCTCATACAGATTGACAATAAAGATCTTAAGCAGGACTGGCCCAAAATAACTAATGTTTGAAGGAAAAGAAACAATTAACATTTTAACCATCAGCTCTAGTTTCAACTATCAATATGTCTGCTGCATCAAACTAGCTATACTGCATAAACTCACCTTCTTTGCTAAGCTGCCAGTCCTTCAAGGGGGAGCTACAAGGCTGAAGAACAAGGAACATCCTGCCCTGGAAGGAACTAAAGATAGGATAACTGTCCAAGGGTCTGAAGTCAGCAGAAAACAACTGTAACTGGGGAGAAAAGTAAAAGTGCCAGGGGGAGATTGTCACCTCCAACACAAAAGAAGCCCCCAAGCCACTTAGAGTCAGCCCTCTGAGCATGTGCTGAAATAAAAAGCATCATAGTTTTAAATGCAAAATAACAGAAGAACCAGTATTGACCAAGGACTGATTTACTAACCAATAAATGGAAACTCAGGTGGGTTTTTGCTAATCATCTCACAGAATAAATATGCAGCAGTTTGGGTACAAAACCAGCTGAAGTATCACCTGGCTCCCAGCTTGGTGCACACCTGGGAGAAAGAAATACCACGAGCCTGTGTGCATTGGCTGCATCCTGAGTCAAGAACTCACATTTTGAGGCCAAAAGTTTCAGGTGTTCACCTGCACCCATGCTCTGGCCACGGGGCCAAAGTGCCAAGCCAGCTGCAAACTACCCCAGCATCCCAAGGGAGTAATCCTTAAGCTGTAATTTTGTGTAAATTTAACAGTTGGCATAAAATGGCACAGTCACACACAGCCCTGCCCTCTCTGCCCTTCCCCTTGCTGTTGGTTTCTCCTCCTGGAAGAACCTGTGCTGCCATGCCAGGAGCCAGATCAAAGGAAAGAAATGGTTGGTTGAATGCAAATCTCTTTGTGTATTCAAAGCAATATGCAAAGAGGAGCCAGTAATTCATTACTATGTTCTTTTTCATGCACATACATAAGATGACTCAGGTTTAAGTGTTTGTAGCATGGCTGAAAAGATGTAACTAGAAATACATCTTCCCTACCTTTATTAAAGCTGGTTTTCAACTCAACTCTCAATACAAAGGTCCTGAAGTTGGTCTGGTTGATTAAATATCATTTAATTTCAATTAACCATACTTTTGGAATGCCAAAATCTTTGCACTCTGAGCAGATATTTTCTATTTGGTGTTGTTAAGAGAATAGGAACTATTCTACTCCCCAGAGGCAGTGCCTTCATACAACAGAAGGATTCATTCCCTCATTACAATGCTCCCAGTCTAAACAGAAATGCTGCAACAGGAAAGCTTGCCTTTTCTTTTTCCTCTTGGCTTCCCAGAGATTTTTCTTCCAGTAGAATTCAGTCCTGCATTTGTTTTTGGAGAACAGTCCTGACTTAGAAACCTGTGTGAGTCAAGCAGCTCTCAGCAGTTCCTGCCCCAAGGCTTTGGCCTCTTTGGAAGCAGAGCAATGCCCAGACATGTCCCAGCTAGGTCTGAAGCAGAGGAGAGTGATGGTGGTTGGAAGCTCTTGGTTTGCTAGGTAACATATTGCCACCTAGCAGCACTAAGGGAAAGTAGCACAAACCTGACCTCTGGTTCCAGAAATAAGTTTGTCTCACTTTTATATCATTTCCAACGTGATTAGAGTAGGATAAACTCAGAGTGCAGAATGAGGACTGCAGGAAAATTAAGAGAAGAGGAGGATCCTCTTTAAAACCAGGCACTAAAGACCCCTTCTGGGTTGGAACAGCCAGGAAATTGGTGACACTGGTCCCTGTGTGTTTGACTCTGCAATAAGAATGAAAAAAAAAAGAAAAAGAAAAAAATGAACAAAACCCATCATAATCCTGCAAAGTTTCTTATGCTCATTCATGCAAAGAATGATTTAAATACATTGTTAAAAATAAACTGATTAATTATTATATATTATTTTTATAATATCTAATTATTATATATTAATAAACTGATTTAAATACATTGTTAAAGCAGTACTACCCTAGGAGAGTCAGGTCACCACTTGAATTATTTGTTTAGGAATGATCCCATTCCCCATCACTGCCCCATCACCAGAAGCTGCTGATGGTGTACTGGCTAAAAGACCAATACTTCCCTCTCAGCTCCAAGGCTGCCAGACTGAACTATTGAATTCCAATAGCTACAGAGTTCCCTGGTGCTATTTTTTACAAGCTCCTTTCAGAGCCATGGAACAAACCAATGTCAAATCTGGGCTTAGATCTCAGGAATTATTGGATGCTAAGTGACACATAGCCCCATAGAAAGTTCAGGAAGGATCCATTAGCTGTAATTGTTAGGAGGCAAATATTGTCAACTCTGGATGGAAGTGGAGCAGGCTAAAAGATGGCTTACTGCATACTCCAAAGACTAGATCCACAAAAAAAGAGGCAGATAACTGCATTCTAAATTTCTGAAAATCTTCCTACAATTTAGATTTCTGGTTCTAAAATCATGATATTCAGTTTCTTTCCCAGCCTAACCCTGCAGACTCTCAAATGCCACTGGTGCCTGGCAGCTGTGAATCCCAGGAAGAGACAATTTCTAGCAGGCTAGCTAACAAACCCACCACCCCAGCTGTCCCTCCTCTCCCCTCTGTGGGTATCTGAAGTATTCCTGAGCTGCCACAGCTTTCCAAACTCAGCCTTGCATGCCAAGTTAAATTTGGGTTGATAATGTTAGGCAAAGGCTGGCTGGGGACAGGGCAGTCACCATTGCATGCCTCAGGACTCCCATGGCAGCCCATCCACCTCACAAATCAAAGCCTCCAGCATGCAGGACTGAGGTTCTTTCCTACAAAATATTTGGTCACTGGACATGTCTGCAAAGGGCTCAGCTCTTCCCAGGTATCTCCATACCCATCCTACCCTGTTCAAAGGGCTCAGCTCTTCCCAGGGAGCTCCAAACCCTTCCTACCATGACCTGTTGATTTTGTTTTCTCTGCCCACATCATCTAAGGGTTTCCTCCTTGTAGGCCCAGTGAAAACCAGCAGAGCTGACTCCAGGTTCCACCAAGACATAGCTGGAAGAAGAGGCAAAGAAACACCCACCTCTGTAGCTGGCATGGGAAGTGCCACCTTCAGCCAGGCTGAATGCCTTCTTCTGCCCAAGCAAAGCAGCTCATTTCCCTGGGGAAGATGCTCTGATCAGTGGGCTGCAGTGATTCTGGGAAAGCTGAAGGAAAGGAGCCCAAAAGCTCTTTCACTTGTTATAGCATAATGAACTATTCCCCAGGCCAGAGAGCAGGAGAGAGGTCTGCCATGACCTCAGCTTGGGGATTGCTCATACTCTCAAGTGGCCCAGCAAATACTGATGTATTTAAACAGTTATTGCATGCCATTACAGAGCAGTTTGAACAGGTAGGGTAAGGCATGCTAGGTAGCAGGTAGGATAAAGCATGTTCTTGCTCTGCAAAGTCCTGGAAGAATGGGCTCAGTCCAAAGAAAAGGAGCAACAGACCCCTGCCATGTGCTCCCACCTATCACTCTACCACTCCTATCATTTGATTAAACATTAGTTTTCTGGCAGGAAATGTTGTACAGAGCAAAAACCCTTATTTTCCTACACAAGGTAAGATCTGGCTTCACAAGATTGCTCACCTTACACTGCAGGTACCAGCTCTTCTCCACTGAGGGGTGGTAGTCCTACACTTCTTCCTTCTCCTTCCTGGCAGTAAGGACCAAGGGAGACTGCACAGTGAGTGGGTTGAGCTCACCAAGCTGGCAGGAAACTGCTTGAGCACAACAACTAGTTATTGTTTTGATCTCAGGGTTGAGGAACTGAACTAGCCTGGCTTGCTCCCAGGTGAGCCTCAGGGACACAAAAGAGAGGGAAAACAGATGGAGGAAACCACAAGAAGAAGGCCATCCTGTTTTAGCAGCACTGAGCTATCCAGTGGGCTTGGCTGGATTATTATTCCATTATTCTCCCCATGGTGCTCAGGACACTGCTAGCATCATAGAAAATCCCAAGTTGGAAGGGACCCACAGGGATCATCTAGTCCAACTCCTGCCTATGCACAGGACAACCCCAAAGTCACCCCATGTGTCTAAGAGCATTGGCCAAGTGCTTCTTAAACTCCATGAGAGTTGGTGCCATGGCTGCACCCCTGGGGAGCCTGTTCCAGTGCTCCACCACTCTCTGGGTGAAGAACCTTTGCCTAATACCTAACCTGAACCTCCCTGGCACAGCTTCATGCCAGTCCCTGGGGTCCTGTTGCTGGTCCCCAGAGAGAATAGATCAGCTCCTGCCCATCCTTCATCTCTGGTGAAGAAGTTCTAAACTGAAATGAGGTCTCCCCTCAGTCTCCTCTTTTCCAAGAGAAGAACTGGGTTAGAAATATGTGACCCAAGGCAAAGCTGAGAGATGTATGAGTGGATGCCCTCCCTTTGAGGGGGAAGCCAGTCACTGAGTCAAGCTAATTGTACAGGAAATCTCCACCCTCTAGCCCTTTGAAGGTGCAGCTGTGATTCCTCTCTTCTCAGTTCTCTGCAGCCACTCTGTTCTGTAAAACTTCTAGGGAAAAGAAGAAGGAAAACAAAAACCCCAAACCAAACCAACCCAACCCCCAACTTTATGCCTTTTCCTGCAAGAGCTAGTGGATCACCCAGAAGTAGGCCAGCTGATAATTGCCCAGCACCTTGTAGTGCTGCTTAAATGTCAGCTGTTAATTAAAGCCTCTCCTGAAAATGGGCCATTAATTAGGGCAAATGCAACCACTCTGTGTGGCTTCTGCCTAAGCAGTGAATATCAGCAGGATTTCAACAGTGGGAGTGGAATTGTTCATGTATTTTTTTGTCTGAGGTGTGTTTACTACTGAAAGACAACCCACTGCAAAAAGAAAATGCCCCTTACAGCAGTTCACACCAGGGAAACCTCTGGTTTTTCTTACCAGCAGTCAGATACACCAGATAATAGCACTATTTCTGGGATATATAGCTTTCCTCTGACACCAGACTCTACCCTCAGAAGGCCTGGGTTAAATCATGGCAACTAGATGTGTACCTGTCACCTGCAAGCAGCAGGAGCTCAGAGAAGAATGTTTATTGTTGTACCATCATCACCTGGCCAAGAAATTGAAGGCTTCCTGACAGAGTCTCAGGTTTTCTAGCTCATATGGGTAGCTTCAGGACTTTAGCTGCCTTTTCTGACTCTCCCAGGAACACAATGGCAGGGTGGGAGCCTGCAGCCTGGAAGCAGTGGAGATTTCATCCTCTCATAGTCATAACATTTCTTTCTTTCCAAGGGGGCTGCTGCTTTCTTCTTGCCTTATAAAGTCAAGGCAGGAAGGAACAAGGAGCAAGGCATTAATAACAATGGAAAGTTTATACAGTGAAGACAGAAGGGTATTGTCAGGAAAGTAACAAAAAAAGAGGAGGAGGGGAAGAAGATGAGTGAGGTGTTGCATGCAAAGACCTTACTTGGCCTCACCAGGGCAGGGGAAGATCCAATCTATTTGCAGAGATCATATTGGCAGCTCAAGACTTTTGGCATAGAATCATAGAGTCATTAAGGTTGGAGAAGACCTCGAAGAAGATGACTCAGTATTGATGTGATGACAGTCTGGAAAGGGCCATGGTTGCAGAGTGCACACCTTCTGGCCAAAAGAAGCCAGGGAATGGCTGCTCTCAGATCACCTAGGGACATGGCAATGAAGGGCAGCAATGATGAAAGATCTAGAGCACAAGTCTTCTGAGGAACAGCTGAGGGAACTGGGGTTGGTTAGTCTGGAGAAAGGGAGGCTCAGGGGAGACCTTCTCACTCTCTGCAACTCCCTGAAAGGAGGTTGGAGCCAGGTGGGGCTTGGGCTCTGCTCCCAGGTGACTAGTGATAGGAGAAGAGGAAATGGCCTCAAGTTGCACCAGGGGAGGTTTAACTTGGACATCAGGAACAATTTCCTCCCTGTAACAGTGGGTAGGCATTGGAACAGGCTTCCTGAATTTCTTTAGACAATGGTGACCCAGCTGGAGAAGAAACTAGGAAGCCACCATCCCTGGAGGTAATCTAAAGCCTTTAGAAATAAAAGGAAGAATGAAGGAGCTGTTGGTTGCCTCAGCATTTCTTCCAGATGAACCAATGTTATTAATCATTAATAGTACTTAATATGCACTCCTGAAGTAGGTGAGCAACACTTTGACCAAACTAGATGGAACTACAGTGTTCCTACAGTAGTAAACCAGTTCAGATTCCCCCTAGGGTAAGACAAAGGGGGAGACCCAATGTTTACAGCAGGACAGAAGAACACAGGACATCTTACCTGGCACTTTTGATGATATTAGTGGTACAGCTCCAGAGAAGGGAACACAACAGTCAATATGCATTATAATTTGGTCTGGTATTCCCAAGACAGGCTTGACACCAAGAAGGAAATAACCCAAGGCCATGCACCTGAGACCTACCTCAGAGTGGAGGCTTGAAGAATTGAGGTTTCTTGGTAGGAAAACACCTCAGCTCCTCATTTACTGCTGTCTTCACCTAGCTCTGAGGTGTGGCCACAGTTCCTGCAGAGGAGATACTAGAGTAATGACACTGACAGGCAGGTCCTCAGGTCCTGCTAAGGGTGAGCAGGTGAGGCAGGCAGCCTACACCTGCCCCCCTTGGCTGCATCAGGAGAGGCTCACAGATGCTTTGGCTTGATTTTGTCATCCTCATGCTTGCACCAGGAGGAGGTACCAGCTTCTACACAAACCTTGGTGCCAGCAGAGAGGAAGTCATGTTGTGAACCACCCAGAGGGTGGTGGAGCACTGGAACAGGCTCCCTAGGGAAGTTGTCTCAGCACCAAGGCTGAGAGAATTCCAGAAGCATCTGGACAATCCTCCTAGACACATGGGGTGATTTTTAGGGTTGTCTTATGCATAGACAGGAGTTGGACTCCATGATCCTTGTGGGTCCCTTGCAGCTCAGGACATTCTATGATTCTGGGAACCACTGTGAGCCAGTCAATAGCAGGTGAGATATATCTCATGGTTTTCAGTAAGAAAATACACATCCATTTTTTGAATCAAAAGTGAGAATCAACCCTGGGAATGAATGCCAAGGGAACTAGGGGTGGGGGTTGAGCTCTTGGTGTGCATTTGACTCAAATGTCTTCCAGTCCAATTCCCAGATAATTAGGTTTGATGTAGGAATAAATAGGGGAAATATAATGCTCTGCTTTGTTCAGGTGGTCAGCTGAAATGGTTCCCAGACAGTCCTGACCCCAGAGCTTATAAATCATGTCCAGGAGTGAGTGCTGTCCTGAGTACACTGGGAGGAGGCCAAATGCTCCCTGTGGATAAAAAGAAACCTTTAATAAATATCAGTGTGGGCAGGGACTGTTTGATGATATAACCTGAACTGCAGTCAGTGGTGTCCCAAACTGCAAAGCAGGACTGTCTTGCAAAGCCTAGGTACAGCTGTGGCAGCCAGAGCTGTTTCTCTGTAATCCAATAATCCAATATCACCACCCCCCCACCCCCAGCTGGTCTGGCTTCATTCCTGCCCTCCCAGGCAGGCAGTAGAAGTTACATCACCACAATTATCAAATGGCCCAGTCACAGACATCAGCCAGAGGCAGATATGTGCTGATCTGTCTGTGCTATAACCCAACACATGCTCCATGAAATGTGATTTCAGCTGTCCTGTAGGAAACTGGTTCCCAGTCCTGCTGTGGGAAGGAACCAGCTGCCTGCTGGCCATGAGCTGCTTTTCCAAGGTGCTCTGTAGAAGAAGTGCCTAGCTCTGATCAGTAGTGCAGGGATAACCCTGCCAAAGTTGGCTTTTATTAGGGATTTGCAAGATGACCATGCTTTGAGCACCAGTTCCACAGACCTAAAGTGAATCACAGAATTGTAGAGTCATTAATGACAGGAGAAGCCCTCTGAGATCAGCCAGTCCAACCAGCCACCCAACACTGCCATGCTCACCACTCAACCATGGCCCCAAGCACCACAGCTCCATGGGTTTGGAACACCTCCAGGGATGGTGACTCCACCACTGCCCTGGGCAGCCTGGGCCAATGCCTGATAATCCTCTTGGGGAAGAAATTCTTCCAGAAATCTTCACTGAGCTCCAGAGCATCTTGCCCAGAGAGGTTGTGGAAGCTCCATCCCTGGAAGCTTTGAAGGCCAGGCTGGCTGGGGCTGTGGGCAACCTGACCTAGTGGGAGGTGTCCCTGGCAGGCAGGGGGGTTGGAACTAGATGATCTTGAAGGTCCCTTCCAACTCTGGCAATTCCATGATTCAAATGAATGTTGGGGAATCAGGGTGGAGAAGAAGAGGTTGGTTGTTAGCTACTGCTGTGGAGTGACTCTTTCCTGCAGGGACATGCTACCTTGGCTGACTCCTCTGGGTGTTAAAAGGTGTCACTGGAAGAACATGAGAACCACCCAAAACAGAATAGCCTCTCTGCAGAGCCTGACACTGTCCTGTCAAGTCATACATCACAGGGCAGTCAATGTCACCACATGTCCCCTGAACTCATGTCAAAAGTGACAAAAATCATCTTCAGATGCTGCTTCAGATCTCTGCTCTCCTCCTCCATCTCCTTGCCTCTAGCTACCAGTGAAACACAAGGGTTTGTGTCTGTCAGCTTTGCAAAATATTTTAGCCTAAAGATCCCAAATGCTGATTTTTGCTGACATGCCACAAGAGGGAAGAATAGTGTTATTTCCAGGGCAGCCTCCCCTCAAATACTAGGTTCACTCAGTTCAGTTAAGGCTGGGACTGTTTTGCAAACCCTTTGTTGGCTGAGGCAGGGAGAAGAAGAGGAGAATCATTTCATAGAAGCATAGAATCCCAGACTGGTTCAGGTTGGAAAGGATCACCAGAGCTCAGCTAGTCCAACCTCCCTGCTCTAGCAGGGTCCCCTACAGCACAGCACTCAGGCTTCCAGATGGGTTTGCAATATCTGCAGGGAAGGAGACTCCACAACCTCTCTGGACAACCTGGGACAGGGCTCAGCCACCCTCCCACCAAAGAAGTTCTTCCTCAGCTGCAGGTGGAACTTCCTGGCTTCCAGTCTGTTCTCATTGCCTCCTGTCCTAGTGCTTGGCCCCATGGAGAAGAGCCTGGCTCCAGCCTCCTGCCACCCTCCCTTCAGCTCCTTCTCTCCATGGGGAAGGTTCCCTCTCAGCCTCCTTATTCTGCAGGCTGCCCAAGCCCAGCTCCCTCAGCCTTTCCTCCCAAGGCAGATGCTCCAGCCCCTGGATCATCTTTGGAGCTCTCTGCTGGACTCACTCCAGGATCTCCATGTCTCTGTTGTGCTGAGGAGCCCAGAACTGACCTCAGTTCTCCAAGTGTGGCCTCCCCAGGGCTGTGGAGAGGAGCAGGATCACCTCCCTCCACCTGCTACCAATGTTCTTACCAATGAAGCCTTCCTGGCCACAAGGGCACATTGCTACCTCATGGTGCACTTCTTGTCCACCAGAACCCTCAGGTCCTTCTCTGCAGAGCTCCTTTCCAGCAGGTCAATCCCCAAAGAAGCAGAGAGCTGACAGAGAGTTGAGCAGTTCCATGAGACAACATAATGAAATACAGAGTGTGAATGGCTTTAAAATAATCTTAGGTGTTCCCAAACTTTCTCCCTGAGTGGTTGGACTTTAAGAAGGGAAACAGAGAATCACTGAATGAGCATTCCTGGGAAATGAATAAACTGTTGCAGCCTGGTCAGGAAGGCAGACACTAACCTTTCCTCTCCTCAGGAAGTAATGAAAGCTGTGTTCATACCACAAAAAATAACCAGGGCTGTTAGTCATAGGTTAAAAATCAATGAACTCCAGCTGTTCCCAGAGCCCTGGAAGGTTCTTTTTCAATGAAGAAATATTTACTCTTGCAGGAGCATTCCAGAGAATGGACTTCACCCTCAGTGACAGTGTGGAAAAGCAAATGGGATGGCACAAAGCTTGCAGAAAGGCTGCCTGATGAGCCCTTAAAAACAAACTAAAATGAAATGAAATTAAAAAATGCCCAGTGAGGATTTTAGCCCAATTTCTCCAAGGAGTAAATCAGCAGAATGAGACTTGTCTCTTCCTTTGGACAGAGGTTCTGCCTCTGGTTTGGAAGCTATCTCCTGGCTTGCCAAGGAGCACTGTCTAATACCAATCCATCAAGCTCAAGTAGGCAGAGGACAAACCAAGTTCTGGCACAAACCAGACTAACCAGAAGGTGGTTATCCAGTGAAACATTGACTTCTCTAACCAAGGAAGTATCTCACTAACCAGAACAGATGGATTACATAGGATTTTGGCTTCTCCAACTTCCAGTCCAAATCCACATCCTCTTTATCACTCAGGAAAGTCTTTTGGTTAAGTGTCTTGCCTCCATGAAGGGATTAAAGATGTTTTAAGTCCCCTTTGAATGGGAGGAGTTGTCTCAGTGGTAGAATTCATGTCAGGGAATCTGCATCTCCAGTTCTTCTGGTTATTCCTCATGGAGATGGCAATAAACCCATGGGATGGTGAAGAGGGAAAATGAAATGCAAACTCTGCACCCAGGCAATAAATCTGACAGAACCCTCTTTACTGTTGGAAAAAATGTCCTACATACAGCCTGTTTGGGTGGAAAAGAAATGATTTCATCATTTCCTGGAGTTCCTCATGCCTGTTTATGTCTGTGGCTCCCCAAAAAACCCCCAATCCAAATTGCAGTGAGATGTTGAAGCCAGAGTTGGAGCCAGGCAGCCATCAGAAGAGATCATGGCACTCCTGAGAGCAAGTACAGCAAGAAACAGAGTCAGGGGGAATGGTTTCTGTGCCCAGAGAGGCATTAACCCATGGACCTGACATGCTTTTTTTTGGTGGTGTCTCTTTTTCACTGTGGCTTCTGAAGTGGTTTGGGGTGGCAGTGTGGGCTGAGTGAGCCAGAGCACTGCCTACTGAAGGGCAGGAGAGTGCACCCAGCTTTATTTTTGTACAAGAATGTCTTTCTAACAGCTATTATTACTGCATATTGAGTCAATAAAAGAGAGAGACATGTGAAAAGCAGATCCCCCAGCATAGTTTTGTGGAATCTAAACAACTTTCCCATTTAGATGGTTGAGGAGCATGTGGAGAAAGACCAAAAAGAAAAAGCCAAGGAGATAGATTCTAAACTCTATCATCCTCAGTGTGGTACTAATAAAGCTTTCTGCAGGGATCCTTTCTGCCTATTCCCTTCATGACTTGTAATAGCAACAGTAAGCCTGTTCTTCACTTGCACATTTCAAATGCAAAATAACATATCCTAGGCCAGTGAGTTGAAGCTTTTATGGCTTCCTGACTCTTCATTTTACTCTTTTTTAAGCACTTAGCCTGCCACTGAATTTAAACCTAGTGACAATAGACTTGCCTCCTGACAGCTTGCCTAGCTGATGGTTGGACTTGATGATCTTAGAGGTCTTTTCCAATCTGAATGATTCTGTGACAGCAGGCTTCTTTCTAGAAGTAGTCTATAAATGCTGGAGCAAAAATTCACTGCTGAAGGCAGTAGGAGCACTCTGAGTGGTTAGTTAGGGCTTGGTGAATTTATCTTCACACTGTATAATGCCAATCATAGCAGAGTAAGAGAACCCAGAACTGCTGGTGCCTGCTGGAATCAGGGAGCTCCAAGCATTCAGGAGAGCTCTTCTCCATCCCCCACACTCAGCTGCAAGTGGTCAATTCTTGGTGATACCTATGTGCAGCAATGTGGGTAGAAGGCTGGAACATCTGCTGGGAGATGACCATAACCCTCAATGGGGCACATACAGATGATGGCTCTAAGAAGGCTGAAGTGTAAAGGTTAAGAAAATCCCAGGTGCAAAAAGAGACTAGAATCTTTCTTCATGCAGGCAACAGGATTGCAAGTGCAGCAGCCAACACCATCTAGACATCCAAGCTATCATGCACCAGGATGCCTGCTAGTGTCTTCCAATACTGCCTTAGCACTGCTCTGGATTTGGCCATGCTGGAGAAGTCAGCTTAGATGGGAGAAGCCAGAGTATGGTATAAAGAAGACTTTAGCAGGGTAGGAGGGAAAGCCCAGGGTTAAAGTTGGATTTCAGAGGCAGACAATAAAAGCCAGCAGCCAGGAGATAAGAGTCAGTTCAGAGCTTGCTTCTCCATGCCCTGATTTTCCTGGCTGCAGGCAAAATGCTAACAAGGGAACTAATCCAGCTGCAAAAGGCAGAAAGGAGCAGTTTGGCTTGTGATGAAGCCCAGATACATAGTAAAACTGTCAAACTTCTCTTGAGCTATCCCACCTTCACCAGGTCCCACCTCCTTCTCTATTTTACACTGCAGAACACACAAGTTCACTAATCCTTTGACACACCTCACACATCAAGGGAGCCTCCCTCCTTTGAGGTCATTTCCACAATGCAAATATCAGCTGCCAGTTGCAGAGATCCTTATTTATAGGGAGCTGTCAAGGAGTGAGGGGGAAATGATGCAGGGAGCTCCCTTCTGTCTTGTTAGCTCTCAGGAAAGGTCAGCAGAGCCCTTCAAAAAGGACACACTGTCAGAAATCAAACCATCTTCCCAAATCTGCTCTGGAGAAACAGTGCAAGAAAGCACATGATCTAAAGCCAGCCAAGATAACACTAAAATGCTCTGTGGGCTTTTGGGTTTGGGTTTTGTTTTGGTGGGGTTTTTTTTGTTGGTTGGTTGGTTTTGGTTTGGGTTGGGTTTTTTGTGTTGTCAAAAAGCTCCATGAGTGACTACTGGTGGTGTAAGAACTCCAAGTGGCCAGCAAATGGTCAGAGCTTATGCCAGTAATTGCATCCAGCTGCATTTTGTTTGCTTTGGGGATTACTTTTCTCAGCCTTCTGTTTGATCTAACTTCCATCTGAGCAAGTGTCATCCACTGAGGAAGATCCTCACATATCCCCATTTCATCCTCTCCACAAAGCAGCTCTTCACCCCATGACCTGGATGGGAGCAGAAGAAAACCTTCCTACCCATGGACCATTTCTCATCAAGCTGCACAGCTCCTTGCTCTGACAACTCAGGGTAGATTTTGTCCTGGAAAACTCAGCATAGGAATATGGGAGATATCATAGAATCATCTGGGTTGGAAGGGACCTCAGAGGTCATCTAGTCCAACCCCCCCTATAGTGAGCAGGGATATATGGCTGGGAACACTTAGATTCAAGGCAGATTATGGCATTTAGCTGCAGACAGACTGACCAGAAATCTTCTAAGTGCAAAAAAGAGGTTTGCCTCAAATCCCCCAAATACTTAGGTGCCTAATTCCCAAAGAAATCAATAGCAATCAAAGGGTAGATGTCCTGCCTATCACACAAAAGCAGCAGAAAGGATTTACTTTAGCTCTCCTATCAGAATTACTAATGCAATTCTGAGAACACCCCCCCCCAAAAAAAAAAGGGACAGGATTAAAGGATGATTGCCATCAACAACCTTGGTATCCAGAGGTGCTCTCCCAAGATCACCCCAGCCCAGATATTCTCTGGAAGAGTTTCAAACATGTTGGCTTTCAAACTATTAAATCCAGTTAATTAAATCAGTTTGCTGCTTCAACCCCTCAGAACCTCCCTCTATGTCCCTGGAGGCATCCAAAAGAGAAGAGAGAGCCACTTGCTACACACCATACTTCAAGAAAACAAAGATGAGGAGAAGCTTCATGACCTCTGCCCACAGCAAGATTTACTCTTCTAGCTCCTCCTTAGCTAAATCCACATTGGTAAAGAAATGGGAGGTGGGTGAAGCTGTATAGGAAGTGTTAGTCCCTTCCTCCCACTCCCAATTTTCCACTCCAAGGGCAAAGCTGAGCTGGATTGCATGGAAGCAGAGAGCTTTGCCCCTCTTGGCATGGTTACTATGTCTATTTTTATTTTATGGGTGTGCTCAGCTGTTCTTTTTCCCCTTGGCCCACACTGTGCTGGGATCTCAGCTCCTGAGCCCTGCCTCCAAAATTCACAGGCAGAAAGCACTGAGACAGGGAAGCATTAAAATGTAGAAGTAGGTTCAGGCTACTGTTACTATGGAGCCAAGTCCTTTAAGAGAGCACTGTGGCAGACTTAAAGCAGAGACTGAGGAGTTTGTTTCCACTGCTGTTGCTGATTCTGCCATAGGAGGTCCTCAGAAGCAGAAGCAAGTGAACTATTCCAGAAAGCAGATACATTTTCCTGAGATTAAAGCAGCTTGACCAGTGAAGTTGTTCTCATTTTTCTTGTATGCAACCTCAGGGTACCTGGAAGTTTCCCATGTGCTAATAATTTCAGTGGCATTTGCTTTTGTGCAGAAATACCTGTAATTCCCTGGGAATTCCTGCCTTAGCAGGTAGTTCTATATCCCTCAGGGAGCACAAGGCCATAGAAACTATGCTTTTAGAGTCATGGTGTCATTTTGGGGGTGGTCCTGTGCCTAGAGAGGAGTTGGACTCAATGATCCTTGTGAGTCCCTTCCAGATCAGGACATTTTGGGACTTTAAGCATAGCTAATGTCCATGTCACCTATATATATATATATCTGGCCACATAGCTAATAGGAAAATAAACCCCAGGAGAAACATGGCACCTCTATAGTTTAACTGTGCCAAAGCTCAGAGGCAGCTCTCACTGAAGAGAAGCTAAGCTAGCCCAGTGCTTTCCACCTGACTTTGTTTCCAGAGCACCAGAGGAGAAGGAGACCTTTTCTTTTTCACCTTCCCTCCCTTGCTTTTCCTTCTCTGAACCCCTCAAGGATCAATCCATGCACACAGTTGACCACAGATGCTGCCATGAGAGAGACAGCTAGCTCAGGCTGCATTTCTGAGCTCATTGGGAATGCCAAGATGCAGAAGGAGAAGAAAAGGACTGGCAGTTTCCATGGCAATTCACTACCTGATTAAAAATAATCAATCTAATGGCAGGAAGAAGCAAGCAATTTGTTGCCACAGAGCAGGGAAGCAAGGAGCAGGTTCCTGTTGTCCACACCATACCAAGATGTTGGTCCTGAGGTGCTGAGGTGAAACCAGCAAACCAGACAACTACATTTGACCCAAATTTTAGGAAGCTGGTCAATCCAGAAAGGCTCTTGACATGAGCAGGAGTTGCATGTGTCAGCATCTCTGACAAAAAAACTCCAAGTAGAGACATGAATGCATCTATCAGGCTATGAACCATGGCAAGAAAGAGCTTGCTCACACCCAGGCTTGTTTACAATCTGGTTCAGTCAGTGCAATTCTGTTTCTAATGAGCTAGCAGAGCCAGCCCATTTCCTGAGAGCACTTACATCACTAAAGAAAAGACCTATAAAACCAGATGAAGATCTCTGGAGCCTTGTTTTGAGGCCTTAGAACCTTGACAGTTATGAAGTAAACAAAAGCTGCTTTCACATCTGTAAGAGTCAAACATGCTGAGAATTTTTACTCTGAGTGCCAAGGTATTTGGGCTATTTTCTCTTGTTCCATAGAGTTCATCAAGTGCATGCTTTGGTTTTCTGGTGCTGGGTGCTTCTCATTACCTCTTCATGGAACAAATGCCATTCCTTCCAGCTGGATTTCCAAAAGGCTTTGCTGCTTGGGCACATCTGATTTTTACCAGAAGTTTACTTTCCTCCTGGCTTGAA
The DNA here is from genome assembly GCA_013399015.1 of Galbula dea. Classification (NCBI taxonomy): domain Eukaryota; kingdom Metazoa; phylum Chordata; class Aves; order Piciformes; family Galbulidae; genus Galbula; species Galbula dea. The sequence continues at coordinate 1,298,630 of VWZX01000699.1, forward strand.
TGGAGTCACTGCCATTGGCAAATGCCTCCTCATGCAGCAAGGTCAGCACTCCTCTAGTGTGTTGGCAGGGTGAGGGTATAGTGATCCTCTGGGTGCACACTGATGGATATACACCTCTTTGAACATGCTATTAAAATATGGTTCTCTGATGTCACATGCAGTATCCAGGAGATTTCAAATGCAGGAGAGTGCTCAAGTGTTCTATTTGTTAATGCCCTAGTGCAGAGAAATGCCTTAGGAGGAGAGCTCCAGAGCTTGGTGTCAGCCTGTGCCATCTGCTCAACTTGTTCATCAACAGCCTCTGCTCTGGGGAGCTAAAACAATGTGGCTTTTATTAGGGCTGTGCATCTCCAGAGACTCTAGGAGAAAAGCACTGGTGCAGCTGGGGGTGAGGTGGTTTTTCATGCAGCCAGGGAAGGGGTTTTCCCCCCCTGTGGTCAACCATACTCACCATCTGTCCCTGGTACATATACTCCTGCTGACAAGGTGAGGATGGGTTGCAGGGTATGGGGTGGGAGCACACATGGCACTGGTGCCAGTGGCAGAGCTCCTGCAACCCTCATGGTTAACCTGCACTGCCCTCCTGCCACCAGCCCTCTGGGCTTCAGCCAAGAGCCTCCAGCAACAGCAGCAGCAAAAAGAAGCCAAAAATCCCCAGGGAATGCCATGTGCATCTTTATTTTGTGGGCAGCCTTTCTTTCCCTGTGCCAGGAATGGGGTGAGCTAGGAGCTGAATAGCTGCAACTCAGCTGCTCAGGGTTGAGGAGCATACTAAAGGTTAAAAGCAGCATCATGCTGTCAGGTAGGTGCCTTGTGAAGCTCATGGCAGCAAGACATCTGATGGAAAGTCTGCCCTGCAGTCCCAGCCTTCTTCTCACAGAGCTGCTTGCATGCAATGAAAGTCTCTGCTCCCCAAACTTGGCAGTGCTGAAGGACATGGAGAGTTGGCTCCTTTTGGGGCTGAATTCCCTTGCTTTTGTTCAGCCTTTGAGGCAGAAGGAGCTAAGCTAGTGGGAACTGGCTAGAAACCAGCTCCTTCCCAGCTGCCTGGTGCCTGCCAGGTATCTGAGTTCCCCCAGGCAGAGTTGGGAGGCATCACCTCCCAACCAGGAGAGGGTCTTCTCCTCCCCCCTGGCTCCTGCTCTGGGAGCACAACCTATCCAGCAGCACTGCAACACTGGGCTGGCTAAAACTGTTGGTGCAACAACACCTGGGTTCCCTACCTGCATCCTACAGCATCCAAGCACTAGTCCATCCAGCAGCAGGCAGTGCTGCAAGCACAGGTTGGTTAGTTCCTTACTACCCCATGGTTCTTCTCCTCCTCAGTGACAGTTAGTAAAGAAGAATACTGGAATGATCCTTTAAAAACAACCCAGCCCTAAGAGCATGTGGTTGTAATTACTGTCTTGATGGATAAGTCTATTATTTTCCTTTCCTTCCATCTCCTCTGTCTCATAGGAAATGTGCCAGTTTTTAAGCATCCTGCCTCATAACTATTGGAAGGAGATTTCCAAAGAGCACTTTGTTTAACACAGGCTCCTGAGTCCTTTCTGAGAGTTACCCCCAAAAACTGGGCTGGAACACATCTGAATGAACTGAGGTTTCTACAAGTCCTGGTCACTTCCTTCCTTCTTCACTTTCATTCTTTATTTCTCTCCATTACATTCACCTCTTGCATGTTTTCTTTCCCTCTTTCTTCTCCTGATTCTTCTTACCCCAATCCCAGTCTCACTTCACCTTCTCCCCATTAGCTTTTCTCTGCCCCATCTCTCTTTTGCTCAAGTGCTTGTGCTGTCTCTGCTGCTGCTCTGCTCCTTGTGTCCCTCTGTTCTCCAGACAGTTCCTTTCATTTTCTAGCATCTGGTTTCCCACCTGGGAGTATAAAGTCTCATTTTCCCTCTTCTCTTCTGCTTTCCATGCTTTCCCATGTCACTGTCTTTTCCTCTTCCTAGCCCCCTGTCATAGAACCATAAAATAATTAAGATTGGAAAAGACCTCTAAGATCATCAAGTCCAACCATTGACCCAACAGCTCCATGCCACTAAACCATGGCACCTACTGCCATCTCTACATAATTTTTTAACATTTCCAGGGATGGTGACTCCACCACTGCCCTGGGCAGCCTGGGTCAATGCTAACCACTCCTGCAGGGAAGAAATTCTTCCTAATATCCAACCTGAACCTCCTCTGGTGCAATTTGAGGTAATTTCCTCTTGTTCTCTCACTAGTCACCTGGGAGCAGAGCCCAAGCCCCACCTGGCTCCAGCCTCCTCTCAGGGAGCTGCAGAGGGTGAGAAGATCTCCCCTGAGCCTCCTCTTCTCCAGGCTAACCAAGCCCAGTTCCCTCAGCTGCTCCTCACAACACTTGTGCTCTAGACCTTTCCCCACCTTCCTTTCCCTTCTCTGGACACACTCCAGCATTAAGATGTCCTTCTTGGAGTGAGGAGCCCAAAACTGAACCCAGGATTTGAGCTGTGGCCTCAACAGTGCTCAGTCCAGGAGGACAATCCCTGCCCTAACCCTGCTGCCACACTAGTGCTGATCCAAGCCAGGATGCTCTTGGCCTTCTTGGCCACCTGGGCACACTGCTGCCTCATCTTCAGCCACAGTCAACCAGCACCCCCAGGTCCTTTTCCACTGGACAACTTTCCAGCCACTCTGTCCCAAGTCTGGAACCTTGCCTGTCCTTCCCATGTCCCCCAGCTCTCCATCTCTCTTTTCAGCTGCCCTCCAGCACCCCTCACCATCCCCATTTATCTTCCTGGGAGCTTTCCTTCACCAGCCCTAACTCCCTCTTCTATTGCCACTGGAGCCAGAGACCCCATCTAGCAGTGTTCCATCCCTCACCCCACCATTACCTCATGTTCCAATGGCACAGGATTTGCATGGGTCCAGAGGGTCCAGACAGCTTGCTGGTGGGCTGAGCCATGCTGGAGCAAGCACTGCTGCCTGGAGACATTGGCACTGGTTTTTCCATCTCTGTGTCCTCCCTGGGGAATTGCTGTTGGAGCCAACAGGCACAAAGCATTGTAGGCTCCAGCCCTACTGTGAGAGGTTTATTTGGAATGAAGAGAGTCCTGCTGGATTAGGGCAAGTTGCCTGTTCCAAAAACCACGTCAGATTACAGTATTAGATGGGGAGAAGTGGCCAAAGGACATGACCCATGAAATACCTTTGAGCTTTGGAGGTTTTGGCATGATGGCAGCAGGCACAGTGTTGCAGTCAGACACCAACCCCCAATCCCACTTGCATGGCTAAACCCACTCCTGCTGCTAGTGCTAAGGGTCACCACAGAGCCCTGCCTCCCACAAGAGAGCTTCAGAGTGCAGTAGAAATGCTAATTAATGAAGTATCAGAACACTGAGGGCAGATAAATGTTTTCATCAGTCTCCCACACCCAAGGAGTCAGCTCAGGAACAGTATGGATTTCCAGTGTCACTCCTCACCTTTATTCTCACATTCTTTTGGTAGAAGAAAGTCTTGCAGGTTGGAGTGAGTCTTGACAGTCCTGGAGAGTGAGACCTTGGGTGCTCTAACCCTCACCTGGCTTCAACCTCCTTTCAGGGAGCTGCAGAGAGTGAGAAGGTCTCCCCTGAGCCTCCTCTTCTCCAGGCTAACCAAGCCCAGTTCCCTCAGCTGCTTCTCACAACACTTGTGCTCTAGACCCTTCCCCAGCTTCCTTGCCCTTCTCTGGACACACTCCAGCACCTCAATGTCCTTCTTGGAGTGAGAAGCCCAAAACTGAACCCAGGATTTGAGGTGTAGCCTCTCCAGTGCCCAGCCCAGGAGGATAATCCCTGCCCTAGCCCTGCTGGCAAATGAAAGTCAGTGGAAAATATTGGGAAAGTAAAGCTTCTAAATATCCAATATTAATTTAGTGTCAAAAACCTCTGGCTCACAGCTGATTTGACTTTCAGGGAAGTTCTGTGACCCATTACTGGTTATCTCTAGTCTGTGCATACATTGACAATTCAAGTCTGTACAGAAGATTTCAATGCAGTTCAAAAGAGCTCCCAGAACCTGGGTGCCCAGTGAGCTCTGTGCCCAAAGCCAGTTTCTGTTGCCTTCCAGGAAGAACCATGATGCTTTCCCTCTGGTTTTTGCTGTGGCTCAGGGGAGACCTTCTCACTCTCTACAGCTCCCTGAAAGGAGGTGGAAGCCAGGTGGGGCTTGATCTCTCCTCCCAGGTAAATAGAGCAGTCTGTCCCAAAGCAGAGCAGTTGCAGAGAGTGAGGAGGTCTCCCCTGAGCCACAGCAAAAACCTGCAGCCTGCTACTGTCTCTGCTTTCACCCCTGGGTCTCCATCCTGTTCTGGGAGTGGTCAGAAGCTGTGCAAAAGGCATGCCATCACCCTGGCCTGCTAGGGAAGAATTCATTTTCTTGTAATGGGTTAATGTGTTGAGGGTTTAACATGCCAACCTTCTCAGCATGGAGCTCCACAGACCCCAGTGCCATTACAGCAGAAGGGGCAGGACACAGCTGGGAAGGGCTGGGTGAAGGAAAAAAAGGGAAAGAAGCCAAATCAGGCAGCAACTGGGCTCTCAAGTGGCTTAAATTCAAACTAAGTACCTAGGGGGATAAAATTCTCCATGGTTAACTCTTCTTTCTATTTTAATCCAAAAGGACATTCCAGATAAACAAACAGTCTCCTTGGAACAAACCCCCAAGTGCTCCTCCAAGTCTGACCTGCATGACCCAGCCTGGGCTTTCATGTGCAGATCTGATTTCACACTGTCATCAAAAGGAGCCAGCCTGGTCCTGCTGCACATGTCCTAAACTTCCCTTGCACAGTCACCAGCAGAAGTGAAGCCTCCTGGCAAACTGAGTCAGGGAACAGCTCAGGTTGAACATGAGTCTTTATTTCTGCCTCTGGCTTGGTTTTCAGTTGGACTCCTTTGGCAGAAGCCCACACTGCAGTCTGAGCAAGCAGCACTATCTGATGCCAGTGGTATTGCAGAGCAGTGCTAGCCTGAACCTTCCTGGGCCACCTGTGCCTGAGCTGAGTGTCTGTGTGACCATGTCCATGGAAAGGTCCTTTCTCAGAGACAGAACAGAACTGTCTTCACATGCATGGAAACTGGTCCACACATGATCCTTGTGTCCTGCCTTGGCAAGGCTTCCCCCTCTTGCTGCCATGAGAGCATTTTTTCCTCTCAGTGGTCCAGCCCTGGAGACCACCCTCAGCTCTTCATGGAATATGTTTGGCAGCTCCAAGGGGTTGCATGCCAGTTGGATTATATTTAATATATCAACAGCCATGCCTGGAACAATGCCTGATCTTCTGGCTTCCTTCTGTAGTAACCTTCTCCTTTGTTCAACTGCCCCATGCTCTGATGCCCTTCAGTCTGCCAGGTGCCAGGGAAGCTGCAGCAGGACAGAAATCCTCCAAGGATGTGTTTGCTCTTTCCACATGAGCTTAGGCACTGTGAGGAGGTTCATGAGGAGCAGCTTAGGAACAATTCAGCTCTTGCTGGGCAGTGTCCTCTGTGTCAAGCAGTGGGCCAGCAGGACCTTCTGGGTTTGACAGCTTTGGTTTGTCTGAGTTAACAGGCATGCAGTCAACTCAGCTCTGGCTTTTAAAACAGAACAATGAGAGCTCTTGTCATCCCTTGGAGATGATATATATCCTTTGGCTAGGGGCCCTGTGAAACTTTGTGTTTTGTACAGATCCTGCCCTTGCTGTGCAGCAATTTGGGTGTGCTCTCCAGCACACTCTTACTCTGCTGTAGGCCACCTCTTGACTCAATCCAGGGCTTAAAATCAACCATACCCCACACCACATGGACCAAAGGAGAGTGACTGCCTTCTCACAAAGCACAAGACACTGATAGCATCCAACTGTCCCCTGCTTATCTGTCACAAGGGTCTGCAGACTGCTCAGTGTAACTTCATGGATCAGATGCAGTGAAAAGTGAGATCCACAGGTTCTCCTGGGACCCACAGAAATCCTCTAGCCACTCCTGCACCCCCTCCTGCATTTTGCCCTGTGCATAGGGAGCAACATACATTCTTTCCTCTGGCTATATAGTTTGCTTTCAAGCTGGAGATAGTTTAACAGCTAGAAGCTCATGATGAACCACATGGCCACTGAAGGCAGGGGATGAAAGCTCCTGCAGGTAGGAGGCAGGAGCATTGCTCCATGGTCCTCCTCACAGGCACCACTGGGGCTACAGGGAGCTCAGAGTGCAACATGCACATCACTGAGGAGTGTGGTTGCCTTTGGCACATGCTGCATCATGCAGAAAGTGTGAAAGATCCTGAAGGAGACATTACATTCTGTATCAACTTGATTGATGCTTTTACTGTTTTGTTCTAAATGATAGCCAGGCTCAAAATATCCAAGTGAATATATCCCAGCAGTAGAATTTCATGTTGTGTCATACCAACAGTTTGAAGCCATTCCCCCTTGTCCTATTGCTTCTACCCAGGTAAAAAGTCTCTCTCCCCCCCTTTTAGGTACTGGAAGGCTGCTATAAGGTCCTCCCCAAAACCTTCTGTTCTCTAGGCTGACCAATCCCAACTTTGTCAGCCTGTCCTCACAGGAGAGGTGTTCCAACCCTCTGATCATCTCCATGGCCTCCTCTGGACCTGCCCTAAAAGCTCCAGCACCCAGTTTCTCTCCAGTTGTGCATGAAGCTGCACTGCTTCAGCCCAAAGTTCCTTTCCTGCTCAGGTGCCTGTCAGTGCTAACTGCCTCCTTCAGCTGGCTACAGTGTAAAGTGAATTGGGTCTGGCAAAACACAAACCTTGCTCTCCACTGCAAGCCTCTTGAAGAAAGGCTCTCTCTGGACTGCAGGTTCCTGGAGGAGGTGGAAGGAAAGCTGCAGAGCTGGGCACAGAGCCACTTTACAGGGAGAAAAGACTCATGTAGTGCCATCTGCCCTGCAAATGCAAACATACAGACCATGGCTCCAACATGTAGCACATCTAGAGAAGGCTAACACCCCTTGCTAACTTCACCCTCCTTTCCCCCTGGATTTCACTCTGCTTGGGTAGATTCTGCCAGAAATGCTAAATGCTGAGTTCTCTGACTGCCTTTAGTCCCTACCATTGCTGACAGGCCTGAGTTAGTGAGCTAACAGCAAAAAAAACCCCCCATGTTTAATTCTTTGTCCAGGATTGTGCAATGAGGATGGAAAAGCTGTAAAGACTATTCCATGATGCAGACACTATAAATAGGGTGCATGGAGAAGGATGCTCTCCACTGCATGATGTTCTAATCAATAGCAATGAGCTGGCTCCAATTGGATTTTATTGTCTCTCAGACAAGTATTTACATTGCAGAACTGCTGTGCCTCACAGCAGGGCTTTAGTTAGGAGTCAGATTCAATAAGGAGTAGTTCAGACTAATGGTTCTTGTGTTCTGCATTCAGGCACTGTATCCTTCACTACTCTTGCTGCAGCTCATATGTCTTCTTGAACTCTCACTGCTTTCATGTATGACTCTCAGCACAAGAGTGCTCTCAAGTCATAGGAGCCAAAAGGTTCATACCCCAGCCTGAGGCAAACCCCAACCCTCCTCAGAAATGGTGAGAAACACTGAGAAAAGTGTATGTTTTATGTTTCTTCCTAACAGATTTCAAAGATTGACCAATGCTTAAAAAGAAACAAAAAATCCCTTCAGTTATATACTGCAATATGGCAGGGAAATACACTGGCAATTATGATCATTTCACAGATCTATTTTCCACAGCAGTCTTTGCATCTCAGAGTGTTTAACACTTTCTGAGAGCTAGTAAGGATCATTTGTTGGGAGCTGGAAAGGAGGGATGCAGAAGCATTTGGTATTCCAGGAGAACATTCACACCTACAGAGAGGTTGCCTGCAGCAACTATAGTATAAAGTTCCTCTCCTTCCCCTAAAGTGGCAAATTTTAAGACACTGCTTCTGCTTTCTTGCCTTTTCTTCTTGTTTTCAATTGCCAAGCAAGGAAACAAGGAGAGACTGAGAGGGAGTGAAAGGATTGGGTAACAAAGAACAAAATATAAGGTAGCCTCAGAGATCACCCAAACACTTACCCTTTGGTGAGAGGAAAGTCACTGCTGGCAATGAGTTACAGGTGGCAGCAGCCAGGATCTGAAAATATCCATTAGTCCTTTATTGGCAGACTGGATCCCAAAATAGCTTTGCCTCTTAGAAAGTTGAGATTGGTTTGGTCTTGGTCTGTGCCTTATGGACTGGGACTGTGCTAATATCTGGAGCCTGATTTCCAGAGGAGCTGTGAATTTTCTCAGCAGTTGGGGTTTTTCCCCCTTTGTAAAGTCTTGGTAGCACTCAAGTAACTAAAGAAAGCACAGGTCCCAAGTTACACTTGGACTGGGGTTGTCCATTGGTTATTTTGACCTAAAATGGGAATTCACATCACTAAATCACTGCAAATGAGAATTCCCATCACTAAAATCACTGCAAATTAAAATTCCCATCACCAAATCACTGCAAATTAAATTTCCCATCACCAAATCACTGCAAATGAGAATTCATATCACTAAATCACTGCAAATTAAAATTCCCATCACTAAATCACTGCTTGCCCAATGCTTTGAGGATCTACCACAGCATATAAGCATCAGGTGTGCTAAACTATCCTGGTGACAGCCTCCTGCTTCACTTACCCAGTTTTACAGGCAGGAGAGTGACCCCAGCTGTGTAAATAACATCCCCAGGGTGACTATGTGAACACAGAGTGTTAGGAGGTGGTCACACCTGACAATAGTTAGCACCTTTGCTATACCCTAGTCATCCAGAAATGAGTCACTGCTGATCTCCTGAACTTGCTGAGCCTAGGAGTTGATCTGGAAGATTCATCTCCTTTTGCAGTGAAATGGCTTTTCATGTTTGTCTGCACATCCACAAGACATGGAGGTTGTGGGATGCACTGAAGTGTAAGCAGTACACAGTAATTACACTTCTTTTGGCTATACTATTTCCAGCAATAATTTCTAGTTGCTTCTGCTTCCAGTAGGAACTTTCAGCACAAGGATAAACAGATATTTTTGTCTCTCCATCTCATCCATTTAATGCTGCTCATGCCCACAAGTTCTGATCAATGTCTGTTTGGACATGTCTGGCACCATGCAGTCCAAATCTCCCCTCATGCCTCCACAAAGTACTCAGCTAGCTTTGTGTATTTGACATCAAAATGCATCTCTCTTAATCTTTGCATGTTTTTTAGACAATTACCCAGCACATGATTATCCTCCTGCTTTATCTTCAAGGGCATCTTGTTCTGAACTCTAGCTTGGCACTAGATACTCTCTGGTATGCTAAGAGAAGGGTTCACTTACTGAAGGGAAATTATCTACTCAAACACTGTTTTAATGAAGCCAAGGGTCAGAAGCACTAAACAGGGTCAAGATCTAAGCATCAGGTTCCTGCCTACTGCATTTGCATGCATTCATGATCATCCTCTTTAAAGGGAGGAAGATAACATTTCTTCTTGTACCAAATAAGAAAAGTAGCAACTTTAATTAGATTGTAGCCCAAAATTCTCTTAACAGAGCCTTTCAGAGCAAGGGTTAACCTACTGTGTACCTGTGCAGGCTGAACTTGCACCCATGCTTTTGGGCTTGTACTTTGGCTCCTTTCAGCCACCACTTGCCTCATGTCAAGTGGCTTTTCTAAGAGCTAAGGAGATTATTCTTAGGCAGGATCCAGAGTTGACTCCTTTCCAGCTTGGGTCTGCCACCCCCAGAGGCAATGGGGCTATGGGGGATGCTTTGCACAGTCAGGGAAGATGCTGTAGTGCAGGGCTCACCTTGGGGAGCATCTTCTGCCTCTCCTTGGACCCAAAAAAGCTCCCAGTGGTGTCAGCAGGGTGAACTCAGCCTCATGGTTAGTCCTGTGGTTACTCTTGAGCAGACCTGCCAGCCCTGCCAGTGAACTTCTTAAGGGTTAGGACTAACTTCTACCTAAGTAGTTCAAGTGCAGCTTTCAGCTAGAGCTTTCCCTAATATAGTTTTACTCTTTGTCTGACCCTGAGGAACTTCTGCTGCTTCTCCTAGTCATTGGCAAAACTCTCCTGGACTTCAGTGCAAGTTAAATTTGGTTGCAGAAGGAGACATGTCATTTAGTCTGTGTGATGGGTTTTGGTCTCTCATTAGCATTTGCTGCCCACTGCAATACAAAACAAAATGACAGGTTTCTAAAAGGAGAGATTATTCTTTTGGATGTGTGTTTTCTAACCACATGAGTAGCAAACAGACATGGTCATTTCACTGCCTGCAAGAGCTTCTTGAAGATCATCTTTCAGAGGCTCTATGGGAACTGCAGGACTCACTAACTGGGACCCAGGTGCTAATTCCATGACTAAGCTGTGTTGAAGTGACTCAGGGACAATCACAAAGTGACATTGGGTGGCTTAGCATCTCTCAGGTCACTGCATGCTCCAGCTCCACTTGACTGTGTGTCTGTGCCCCAGGGGAATCCATGTTAGGAATTAAGTTGGTGTCAGCTAGAGGAACCACCAAAAAACCCTCTATGCTGGAAAAGTTTGGGACTGTTTTCTTAGCCTGAGTGAAAAAAAATAAGTCTGAATAAGCAGAAACATGTCTAAAAGCACATGAAATGACCCAGAGAGAGAAAGAGAATCAGGGAGTTGCATTCATTCTCTCTCTCATAAGAGCAAGGGGAAGCATGAAAGAAAAATAGGTTAAAATAATGGTTATTTTCACTGTATGAACAGCTCATTTATGTTGCCACTAAAGCAGGGACCTCTTTAGGCAGAAATGCAAGGTATGTGCAGCTTCCAGAGCTGTAACTGTGTAAGTAAGCAGGAGCCAAACCCCAATCTTAGCTGGTGAGGGTGTAGCTCTAACGGTGGGGATGAGAGGTTTGGGTTCAGTTTCCTTCTCTACCCTGTAATCTCCATTTGGCCAGGAAGGGAGGAAAGACAATAGCTGGCCAGCTGCTGGAACTTGGTTTGGAAACCTGACTCCACTGAGAAGTCTCTGGAATGACCCAGTTTAATGCCTTTAAAACATGGTTCTTTCTGTGCCTCTGCTTTCCAGCTACAAAGTGGGAACAATGGCATTGCACTCCAGCCAAAAAAGCATGAATGAGCCAATCCATCAATATGCACTCAGACATACTCCAGTGACCACCAACAGGAGCAACATTATCTTCAGAAGAAGTTAACTCAGCTTCCTTTTTCTTTCTTTTACTTCTATTTTCATTTTTAATATGTTTTATTTTGGTTGAATTTGGGGTTGGTTTGGGGGTTTGGGGGGCTATTTTGTTGTGGGTTTCTTTGCTTGTGGTGTTTTTTTCCTCTCTTTCCTCAAAGTACATGGTACTGCTGACTGCTACCAAGGTCTGGCTAGGTTTGTCCTGCAGCAGCAGACCTGCTCCTGGAGGAGGTTATTCTAATGCCAGAGGGTGAGGAGGACAGGAGCATTGCTTGATGAGTCTTGCTTGTGACTCAGCTTTCCTCTTCCCTTCCTTTTCTTCTTTAAACTTCAGTGACTGAACCTACAGCCAGAATTTTCTTCAGTCTGGACCTTCAATAACAAAGCCTCAGAAAGGGTAGCAACAGTGACCTCAGAGTGAACCTAGGAACCAACTCTTGTCTACAATGTGTTGATCTTTTACTTCCCTGCACTGATTCAGTGCTGAAAAGACAAGGCTCAGAATGCAAATCACATCTGCATAGAAATGGAATATTGGTGGCCTAACAATTAAAAACCTTGGTAAGAAAATATCTATACTAATGACTGTGAATAAACACTGTCTGATTTGGGTTTGCTGCCTCCTGTAAAGTGGAGCTGAGGCATTTGGAATAGCAAAACCTAGAAGCCAGCAGGTTCACAGCACCAAAAATCTCTTAGGTTCACAGCAGAGGAGGAGAAAGGGGGATGCAGCACTCAGTAAATAAATAACTAAATCCTGATTTATATCCACTTGGTATCTAAATCACACAGGAAATATCCAGAAGATGCAGCTTGGCATTCTGTCCAACCATGCTTGAATAAGCAGGTCAGCTTTATTTGTTGCTGTTCCACTCTCTCCTCCAAATACTAACTTCCTTGTTTTATTCTGATTCACCCAGGCCCCACAACCATCTGCACTTTGGCAGCTTCTGCTGAGTTAGAAAATGTCAACAGGAGAGGGGAGGGAGGATTAAAGAGAAGAGACACAAACTTTTCCAAGCCATCAGCTTGCCTGTCTTCTCAATGTGCTTTGTGTGAGCTCTGCTGGCAACACCTACAGCTTCTTTCTTTCATTAGGACATCTGATTGTGCTAACTGTGGCTGCCTAGCACTTGATTAAAGATGTGTTTTTCACTGGGAAGACTGCAATTAAGGGTGAGAGTTGGGTGAATCCAAGACCTTAATCAGGGGCAGGAGAAGAAAGTATTGCTGATTTGGAACCTGCTGCATGGAATCTGTTAAATCATCCTGACAGACACAGACCAGTCTGGTTTGGAATCCAAGATGCTTTGTATGGCAAATTCAGCAACATTTTACCAACTTCACCCAGAACCTTGTTAATGAGAAGTCTTTTGGATGACAGTCTGTAAGAGTGGCCTTTGGGATACCTACATTTCCCCAGAAGTGGGACTAACACTCAGCAAATGCTGCCAATTAGGAGATATGTGTTAAACAAGGAAAAGAAATGTATTTGCATCTGTTCAGGTCCTTCTTTTCTGGTTCATTTATTTAGTATTCTCACAAATTCAATCATAGGAGATGCTAGCTGAAAAATGATCTTTAAACACACAGGGCATGATCCAAGACAGAAAAGATTTCTAATGATTTCAGTGGATTTGGGGTTTGTTACTATTCCTTCTGCTCCAAAAGGGAGTTCCTGTTGTCTCTCTACTTTGTCTGCAGACTGACTAACATAATCTAAACAGACCAGACAGCCAAAGAAAGCATTATTATAACCAAGGGGAACAAAGCCTGAGGCTCACAGAACCATGCAAGTGTCTCCTTCTCTCCTGTTAATATAATATAGCTCTAAACTACTTAACAGATTGGTATTTCATGTTGGGGAAAGCAGGAGGAAGAGGTCCAAGAGTTGGAGGTTCCACATGGAATCACAGGATCATTAAGTTTGGAAGAGACCTCCAAGATCATCAAGCCCAACCATCAACCTATCACCCCCATGCCACTAAACCATGACCCTAAGTAGCACATCCAGATGTTTTTGAGCCCCTCCAGGGATGGTGACTCCACCACTGCCTTGGGCAGCCTGGGCCAGGGCTTCCAATGGAGAAGCAGGACACAGAGCTCAGAGAACAGCTCTGTCAGAGGCCAATCACTTCCCTTTGTGTAACCTGGTACAGATCACCAGGGACTGATTCCTCACCTCCACTTGCTTGTTCTGCCTGTGGCTATAACAAATCCACGTTGCCAGCCCTCCTGCAGGGTGTGTAGGGGAACACCTAATGTGCTGTTTCAGGCCAGGATAAGGCATTATCTGACTTGACCAACCCTACCAGGGCAGTGCTGACAGAAAGTCTTCTGGAGCACAATGAGGGCATGTGAATGGCACAGTAACACCTTTGGACTGGAGCACCATTCCAGACAAAGTCTACTCAGGCCATCACAGCAAGCCCAATGGTGGGGACTCAGCAGCAGGTGCCCTCTCCCACCAGCTACCTGGTCTGCCTCTGAGGGAAGCACTCACCTTCCTGAGAGGAGCTGCTGAATGAATCATCCAAGTGCCTCTCCCACTTCAGTGCAAAATCAGCTAGGTTTTCCTTTTCCTAGCATCAGGTGAGCTGCCATCAACCTGAGCACCTGGTTTGCAAGGTGGTAAAGGTTTCACTCTTTCCCTCCTGAGAGGACAGTAAAAAAGAGGCTGGCACATCTTGCATTGCTACAACTGTTTCTGCTCTGCTTTTCTGCTTCACTTCCTCCCACAGAAGCACAGAATCATGAAGGTTGGAAGAAACCTCTAAGATCATCAAGTCCAACCAGAAACCTATTACCACCATGCCCACCAAGCCATGTCTCACATCCCCCCAGAAAGCAAAGAGTTTCCTGCTATTTTCTTTTTCTACTTTATTTTCCTCACTTCAGGAAGAAGAATGTTAATGCTTGCTCCACAGGGCTGCAGAAAGCACAGCTGGAAGAGAAACATGTAGCAGTGCAGAGCTTTGAGATAGAATATCTCCTAGCTCCCATCTACTTACACTGGAAGCTGCCTTTGGGGAGAAGAATTGTCTTCCCAACCCCCAGTTTTATGACTTAGCTGGATCACAGCCATTTGCTCTGCTTCCAAACAAAGCCTAGTGATCTGCAGTTCTTCTTGTGTGACAGCATGAAGGGATTGTTTGCAGCTCAAGACCTGTCAGGAGTGATGGAGATGGACGAATGCCCTCTCCTTGTGATCCAGCTGAAAGCTCAAAGCTGTGTGTGTCATGAAAAACCAAATCCTCTGTGTGTATGCCAAGGAAAGAAGACATTCAGGAATGGCATTTCCTTATTCCTGACCTGCTGCAGCTGGCTTTTGTTTGTAACACTCAGTTAATCACCAGTGGGTAATACCATTGCCATGACAAACAGTTCTAGTCAACAGTGACTAGCTGTGTAGACATAGCATTTCAGAAAGAGAAGTGAGGCTGTTGGGGGCTTTACTCTTTAGGATAAAAAACACTGTAAGATTCTCCCATTAGCAATCCTAAACTTCCTATGGGTGGCAAGAAGAGTTTTCTTTCCTCCTGCCTTTCTTGGTCAGCAATAGTAGCAAGGAGTCCAGCTAGGAACATGGAGAAGTTCCTCTAATGGACCTCTGTGCAAGAAGAGACCACACCTTTCCCACATCCATCTATAGCAATAGGCCAGCAATGCTGAAGCTTGTGCAGCAAAGCTGGTGTCTGCTTCCTTGTTTTAGTAGAGATGTGTCCTGGATCAAGTTAGAACTGATTCTGTTCAGGGATTGCCCTTCCCAGCTCAGTCTCTTCTCAGGGCTGCACTCTCTGCAGTTGACAGTATGTTCTCCCAGGCAGTGGCTGCTGCTAGCAGGGACAACACTCCATGGGGAGAGTTAGTGCCAAGGCTTGGGGTGAGCCTAAGGGCACTGCTAGACCTAGTGTCCCATGTTGAGGTGCATTAAGAGGTGGCACCTGAAGGGAGGAGGGAACAGGAGAGGTGACCCTGAACTGACCAACAAAGGATTCCATCCTCTGTCTGTGATATTCAGAATAAAGCTGAGGGATCCTGAGGGTCCTTCTCTGGCTCTTGCTCTTTCTCTTCCTCAATGGTCAGCACCTGAGCAGGACTCTGTCTGTTGTGCCTTCAATCCCAATCCATGTGTTCCTGAATCCAGCTCCTGAATCTGCCTGCTGCTGAGCCCAGTCTGGGACTTCTGCCACAACATCAGTGGTGACAGTGATGTAATTACCACCAGGGGGTTGGGTTCAATATTGGGTTTATATATCTATGTATATATTCCATTTGATTGTTATTATTTTCATTAAAGTAGTTTTAGGTTTCCAATCTGTAAGTCTCTCTCTTTTTTTCCCTTTTCCTGCCCTCTTGGAAGGAAGAGAGGTTAGCAGAGAACATCTTTCACTCCTTTAGTGGCCAGCCCAGCCCTGACAAGATGTTCCAGGTGTGGCTGGAGCTTGGGCTTTTTTCTGGGGGTTGGTTTTTTTTTTGGTTGGTTGCTTTTCTTGTTTGTTTTGGTTTGGGTTTTATTTGTTTGGGTTGGGGTTGTGTGTTCTTGCTGTTTTTTCCTCCTGTGGGTGTTGAAGTTCATGGCTTTTACACTGTTGTTCTTAGAGGCTGGAGTGGAGATCACCAGTGTGAAATAGTAGTAGGAAATGCTGAGTGGCATGAAGTGCTTTCAGATTCCTTCTATCTCTGCATGCTAAGAATACTTTAAAATGTGTGTAAAATTTGAAGTTCCTCTCTGCAGCCATTCAGAACTCAAACACTGTAGGAGGTACCAGGCATGGAAGATTCATTTGAAATTCACTCTTGGATTTTGGGGAGTTCCAAGCAGCAATCAGACTAAACCAAGAGTCTGACTTTGAAGATTCAGTTCCTCTCCAGCTTTCAATAGTTTCCAGTCAGACACAGTTTACATTTGATGTCTGTGTGCCAAGTGAATGAACTGAATCCAACCATCCTGAATTGGGGAAATCTTCAGGCTTATTCAAAGTCCTTTTTCTAGAGCCTGTCCTTTCTCCAAAGCACAGGGAAATCTAGGTAGGGAAAAATATGAATATACTCATAACTGGCCCTGTAAAGACACCTGCAGCTCTGTAATGGTTGAACAGAATGGCAGGAGAAAGGATTAGATGAAATGAATGATAAAGGACTGGGTTCAACAACCTCCCCTAAAATGTTTCAACCTTTCCTCTCACTGGGATTTTGGTTGAGATCCCAAATCCAGTGTAGTGCTTGTTCCAGTTTAGCAAAGACTGGTTGGGACTGTGTGCAGGCTCCACTATCCCATACTGTGGAGTGAAAGCAATAAGGAGGCAGAACAAAACCTGTATATATATATATATATATATATATATAAATATATATATAACTGTATAAATACATGTGCTATGTATGTATTTGTGTGTGTAGACACAAAAGGAAAGCAGCAGACTGAAAAACTGAGCTTTGACTCTTGCAGATTCCAGAGCTGGTGTCTTCAGCCTGCTTCTCCCAGACATATCAAAGTCTGTACCTCCCATGAAACACAGCAGTGGAGACCAAAAAACTGACATCCCAGGAAAAACAGAGTATCTGACATATAACTACTCACAGGAGATGGTACAAGCAGCATGGTTGCTGCTTAAATCACCAGACTGATGTTTTCTTCCATTCTCAATGTTGCAAATGACTTTCCTCATCCACTTTCCACTCACTCCAACAGAAAGAAGATGGTTTATTTCCCAGAGGCAAGCTTGAAGACACAGTTCAGCTCTAAAAACCCTTGGTGGGCTGACTCCAGATCTCTTTGGCTGGAGATTTCTTTTGAACAGCTTTAAATTCTTCTTGGCCTTTTGCACATCTCCTTCAGCTTTTGGCTAACTCCCAACAGAGGATGGGGAATTCTTCACTTTCTGCCCAAACTGCTGTGAAATTTTTGCTGTAAAATGAATTAAAATTGCAGAAACCTATCCAAGAAGTGGTTGAGAGGGAGAAAGAATCCTGCACAAAAGAGGCAAAAGCTTTCTCCACACTATAACAATAAAAAAACCCCCAAACCTCCATAAAACTACTCAGCCCCAAACTGGCTGCTTCAGTGCTTGTTGCAGAAAGACCACAAAAAGCATCACTCTCTGGCTTCTCAGAGCTGGTCCATGGAAACATCATGTGTTTCCCAGGTCTGGAGGCCTGCAGAAGAGAGAAGGAAAGTGAAGAGAAGCTTCCAAGCAGTTATTTTTGCCAGGATTATTTGTCTTCTCCTTGGGTGGTTGAATCTTCACCTCCTACTGGAAGGAGAAAGAAGGAAGGAGTAAAACCACAGAGAGGAGAAATGGAAGGTCAGCTTCTCTGCATGGGCAGCACTGTTTAATGTTAAGCTGTCAAAGTCTCATATCCATGTACAAAGAGACAAGTACCAGTCATTTGGCAGTGCTTAAGCTAAAGGGTTTTTCTCTCTCTATTTCCACATTCTCTTTTCTTTTGTTTTCCTGCAGTACAAGAGGCACAGCCAGGACCAGAGCTGTGAGGTAAACTTACAATAGCTAGAAGGGAAAAGAGACATAAATAAGCCCTTTTATTCCATGAAAAGATTTGATTGCATTTATTGACATGAAAATGGGCTTTCAGAATCTGCTGGATCCCATCAAGTCCCACTTTGTTATTAATGTAAAGCATTTCAGCCTCTTTCCATACAAGAACAGACATCCTTTTGCTGTGTGCACTCTGTGCCTGGCTGTGGTACTCAAATCCACAGTAAATGCTGTCTTACAGCAAAAGGAACTGCATTGGAGACTGGGGGGGATTCCTGGAGGGAGAATTCCCTAGATGTGTGAGAGATATATTGCAGAATCACAGAATGATTCTGGTTGGCAAAGCCCTCTGAGATCATCCAGTCCAACCAGCCAGCCAACACTGCCCTGCTCCCCACTAAACCATGGCCCCCAGCACCACATCTATGCCTATGCCATTTATATATAGACATCCATTTAGAGGAGATGGGACAATGTACAAGTGAGCTTGTGAACATCCTCCCTCCTTTGGTAAGGAGCAACTTCTTCACCTACTCCTCTGGGGAGGTATTTTGGTTTCAGAAGAACTTGCTGTGTAACTTCTTGCCAGCAATAGCTTGAGTAACTCAACTCCATTCAGGTTGGGAAAACAACCAACCAACCAACCAATCACCCAACAAAAAACAATAACAACAAGAAACAACAACCCCCACCCCTCAAAAACCCCCCAAACAACAATGAAAATCTCAAACTCCCAACACCATCAGAATATCTTAAAGATTCTGCAAAGAAGCCAACAGACCATGGGCACACATACCTTTGTCTGTGATGCACTTCCTACATCACCTAGGGTACCAGGAGAGCTGACCTGCTGCAGGTATCTCATGATGTAGATGATGTTCTGTGTCACCATGCCAGCTGGCAGTGTCACTTTTGCTGAGTTCACAGATGGATGCAGTTTTCTTTAGGGAAAATCCTTTTCTTCTGTGAGTATGACTGAGAAATTCCTCTAGCTTGAGGAGTACTGGCAAAAAAAACCCCCATGCAGGTACATCTGGAGCTTGCAAACCTCCAGTTAGAGAGCAGCCAAAACCAGACTCCCTAGCAAGAGTAATATCAGCATTTTTTAGAATCAGCTGTCCAGAAAACTGGACTATGGCACAGAGAGAAAGTCCCATGGTATGGTATATACACATAGACCAGTGGCAATAAACCACATCAACATCTACATCTCCTGGGAATCAAGGAGGGCTGGAAAGGTCAGAGGTAACAAAGGAGCTTTGATTTAGTGCATTTAGAGCAAATGCATTCTGCCTTCCAGTTTCAAGAGTGCCTGTACAACCAAAGACACCAACACAGATGAGTCCAATGGAGAATATCAGCAGCATAATGACTGGAGTTGTATATTACTGCTCTCAGAGCCAAAGAAATTCCTTGCATAGCAGCAGTGTGAGAATTTTTGCATGCTAGGATATTTAGGCTTGGTCCAGAAATAACAAAACTTTAAGAGAAGTGACCTGCCTGCTGGGTGGCTGTAGTTTGCTAAAGTGCTGTGGAAGCCCATTTGGATACAAAAATCCCTATTAACAGACACATTAATTTTTCTCAATAGACAACTGGAGAAATAAATTGGTGCTCTGAGGGCTCTGCTTGCCAATTCTCTACTATATGTAACAGCTAACTCCTTTACAGTATGTGTGATAGTGCAAGAGAATGGTGGTGTTGTTGGAGAACAAGGCAAGTTCATCCCTCCAGCAACATTTTAAGGATACATAAGAAGTCTGCCACTAATACTGCACAGACAAAACCTTCAGTGGCAATGTCCTCTGAGTTTGAAATCACCACCCCTGGAAGAGTTCAAAAAAGGTGTAGATGTGGTGCTTGGGGCCATGGTTTAGTGGTGAGCATGGGAGTGTTCAGTGGACAATTGGACTCAGTGATCTCAGAGGTCTTTTCCAACCATGACGATTCTAGGATTACAACTTTAAACAGCAAATAGAGGAATAATATTCAAAACCTATTTTAAAAACAGGCTTCCAAAATTCACCACTTCCACATGTGACACTAGGATTAACAGAAGGATAAAGTTATTCTTTACCCAGAGAGTGGTGGAGCATTGGAACAGGCTCCCCAGGGATGCAGTCATGGCACCAACTCTCACGGAGTTTAAGAAGCACTTGGACAATGCTCTTAGCCACATGGGGTGGCTTTGGGGTTGTCCTGTGCCTACATAGGACACCATGATCCTTGTGGGTCCCTTCCAACTCAGGACATTCTGTGATCCTGTGAAATGTGGGTGTGTGGAGAGTCTCTTGCTTCAGAGGTAACATGGGAGAACCTGAAAGTCCAACAAAGATCTTCCCCCTACAGCAAGTAAGTGCAACAAAGCCATTATTGTGATACAGTAATCACAGGTCTGGGAATTAAATATTCCCCAGAGTGCACTGGCCCTGTTATGGGTGCAGCTGAGGAGAATATTCAACCAGTGTCAGTGGCAATTTTCTGATATTGGTATGTTCAGCTAGCCACCTGCTGATCAAAATCACCAGTTTTCTTACTTAGGGGCATCAGAGCCAATGCCTGTAATTAGAAAGACACAGAAAATCTTGACAAAATGAACTTGTCCTTGACCTAGTAGTTTATTTCCAAAACCTTCTGTTCATTAAACTTACACACATCAGGGAATGTTGGAGATATTTGATCCTTTCTCTGTTATTCAACAATGGGATATATGTCAAATGTGAGTAAAGAAACTGAAGGGAACTAAGGAAACACCTTCACTGACTGATCAAGGGAAACCCTTTCATAGTTACATACTTCAAACAGAAGTGCACCACCATTTATTCCAGGATAAAACTGCTTGTTTATACCATGAAGGTAATTCAAAGAAGTTTTATTGCAGCCAACACTGACTGAAATGAAGACCTAATTTTTGTGTTGTACAGTTCTCTCATATTACCCTTTCCTCAGCCTTAGGCATTTGAAGCTGCTCAGCTACTCAGGCATTTAAAAGGTCAATTTGCAGGCATTTTTGGTTGTCTTCTTTCCACAGTGAGAATCTTAAACCATGTTCCAAATTCACTGTGAATCATCTCTAATCTTTCTGGTTCTAAGGAAGTTAATGGAGTGCAATCTCTAAATTAGGGTCAAACAGGCAAATGTGATTTTTCACTCATCTCTACCCAAGCTGTGTAAATTTGCTTTGAGGTCTTCTTCAAGGTTTTCTGTCCTTGTCTCTTTTCCAGCCACAACCTTGCAATCAGAAGCCTTCATATAGGGTTGGGGGATTTTCCCACCACTCAACAGCTAGAAAGGACCAGAAGTCTAGACTGGGCAAATTACTCTGAGCATGTTTTTGCCATGCAGGCAGCCACAATGGCAGGATAAGATGGGATTTATGGCTCTAAGGTCTGCTTGTCCCAATCCTGGCATGCCTGTAACTGTTGCTGCCACTACCACTCGGGCCATATTGCTCAGAACACATGGCCTCCTGTTCTTTCCCTCTGCAAAATGAAAGTTGTGCAGAGGAAAGAAGATTAAGGCCCTAAAAGGAAGGAAAAAAGCATGGATTCTCCACATGACTGGAGTAGGACAATAGGTCACTACCAAAGGAAACACAGTTAATTTTCCCTATAATGCCACATATACAGTTCACTAGGACAAAAGCCTATGCTCTCTCTGAAATCCTTTGTACATTCACATATGAAGATGTGCACCTTAATGGATCTTGGGATGATTTCTGAAATTCCTTTGAACACAGGAGGTTTCTCCAGGAGAAGATGAAAAGTTGCAAGACAAGCTCAGGCTGAGGTTGCAGAAAGTGCTCCTTTACTCCTTGTAACCTAGACATGCTCCTTAAAGGTAACATTTATCCTCATGACTCCAACAGGCATCCAGCAGCAGCCTAGAGAAGGGTGAAAAAACTCCAGGGGGTGAAGGACACTGTCTTTCTGAAAGTCCAACAAGAGTCTGGGAAGCATCCACATTGCTTTCAGGCTGTGGGAAGGAATGAGCCAAGCTCTCTGCACATCATCCAGATGTTCCGTAATGTTGAGGTCAGTGATGGCAAAACCAGACTTCCAACGCCACGTGTCTAGGATTTTGGGCACCACTGTGATCACAGCTCACTGCCATTTTTTCTGTACTAGATGCAGCTTCTTGTCAGAGTGCAAGTAAACTTCATAACTGACTGCCAGGAGTCAGGCCAGGAGCAGTAAATCAGCAAGTGGCTCAGGCACTCGAGTCTAAGAGGAGAGTAAAAAAGGAGTGTGGCTTGCAGCACTGGGAACAACAGTCCTGGTTCTCCTGCCTTGAGTGAGAGTAAACAAAGTCCAATTGTCATCTGACTTTGCCAAACCTCCAAGTATAAAGCTAGAAGGAAAACTAAGTTTTACAGAATTGAGCATTTACAACCCTTTTCCTCCCTTCATCAACTGTATGTTACTCTAGTTGCAACTACCAAAGTGTTTACAGGATTCTCTCTATATAATGGCACATGTAAGCATTTTCTTTAAAGGGATTGGAACACTTCAGGAATGTCTCTGGTGCTGAAAAAGGCTAATGGAGTACAAATCATCTCAGATTTTTAGTCAGAAAAAAAGAAGTTCAGGTATTTTGACCTAGCATCAGAAGGGTTAGGAACTTGAACAAGGATGCCATGAAGCGTGACTGAGGAATCAGTCAAGCTAAGTCTGCTTCAGATACATATTGTGCAAGGCTTTATCATTGCAGTCAGTCACAGAAATGCATATTTGGGGTTTCTCCATTAAATACTACACCTGTGAAGCTATGTAAAAGATATACAAAATATAAATGTCATCAGGACTGTATATTTCAAACTTCTCAAAATAAACACAAAATATGTGTATATATATATATATATCTATCTATGTAGGCATATAGGTTGTCATTTCAATGTCAACACTAGCACAGTTTGCCTCTTCTAAATACAGACCTGTAGACTTCCTAGCCCAACACATGCACCTACAAACACATGATCATGCATACAGCTTCACCTCCTGCTGTTTGCAGAAGAGGCAGAATATACAGCACTATACATTGGTTCAACTCAAAATTGATTGGAAAAACAAGGAAGATGCCATTCAAAAGAAATTCCTTGTGACCTATAACCAAAAAGAAGAAAACCAAAACAAAGACAAACCCAGAGAAAACCAGGGGCATAGCTATTTCATCTCAATAAAAACACTGAAGACCATGGTGATGAGGAGCTAAGCTTCCAAAATGCTTTGTGGTGGGTGGTCGCTCTTGGACGTGACCCAAGAGTGGAGAGCTGGTTGCTATAACACAAAGCAAAGAGAGTTACAAGGAGGTTGTAGAGCTTTCCCACCACCATCCAAACCCAGCTTTGGGTTCAGATTACAGAGGTCTCAGGCTGAAAGGAGACAGAGCAGTTGTAGGCTGTTCTTCTCACAGCAGGTGGTGCTGAGGGTGACCTGGGTGCCCATCTAGAAGGTAAGCGACGATTTGCTGGCCGAGCAGGCCGGGAGAAACCTTTCCCACTTGAACATTTAGCTGGCACAGAGATCTAGAACACAAAGACAATTCCTTGCTTTAAGAAGTGATGGCTTTGGTTGGAATGCAGGAAGACATTTGGGGTGACCCCAGAACAGGTGGCCTGAAGCTATTAAAAGGAGGCCAGGAATGCAGAGAATGCAGGAGAACAGTTCTTTCTATGTATAGGGAGTCTCCCATCAGTTGTGGTTTAAAATACATGCAGACAAGTGGCAGACACAAGGAAAGGTTTAAAATGTTAATGCAAGCCAAAATTGACATCTCTTTTCATTTATTGGAAGGTTTTTTCTCACTGTATCCTCTTCTAAATGAAGAAGTTATATTACTGGGGTATGACTACTCACTTTTCAGGTCTTTTTTGACAGATCCTGTTTCAGCAGTCACATCTTGCTAAGAACTCTGTTTCCATTAGTGCAACCTAAAGCTGTTTACATGTGGTAAGTAATTCAGAGTGGGTCTGTATTAATGCAGTGTCATGTCTGTATGCAGAGCTTTAGCTCCACTGGAAAACCAACAGGTTTGGATCATAGCTACAGTGATGTGAAGTGTAAATAACGAAAACAGCCCAAATTTCTCATGCCATGTGCTGCTCTTTGCATCTTTGTGATGTGAATGCTGCTGGACCTAGAATGGTACCTGCTGATCAGGCAATGTTCTACACTTAGTTTGTACAGGTAGAAATGACAACAAGTGTGAGGCTATGGGCTAAAAAAAATCCAGTTACCTTAGTAAAGTAATTCTGGCCTTCAATGTAAACTCTGTCATCACCTAGGCTTTATTCCTAATAAATTTTGAGTTCACTGGCTGAAAAAGAAATCAGAAGCTTCACAGTTTTGTCTTCCTGTGCTGCAGTCAAGAGGTGTCTGCTAAGCAAGATATTGCAACCCTGCAAAGCTGCCAGAAAGACATGCAGAAGAAAATCTGCATGGTCAGATTCTCAGCTGTTTCAATCCACATAGCTCTACTGCAGCCTGTGAATTTGTGACAGTTTACAGCACACCAGCTGACAGTCTGAACCCACTGCAGTTTCTCAGCTCCTGACACATTTACCTTCTCTTTCCTGAGGTGCTAAGGGGCATATCTCTTTGTGTTTGTTGGCCAAGGAGGTCTACAGGAAAAAAAAATGATGTTTCTCTCTTTGTGGCCTTTTACAGAACCTGCAACTTCAGTGTAGCTCAAAACAATCTGTTTCTCTTTTTCATGAAGACAGAATGGCAACATTTCTAAACATCTGCAAATCAAATTCAGCCAAATATAAATTAATCAGTCATGCCATAATCTTCTGTTTCTGTGAGCTTGTGCTTAAATATATAGGAGAAGCCTGGAACTGAGACAGGAGTAAAAGGAGGTGACTTTATTACTGGAACCTCTATGGAGCTATAATAGCCCTTTTGATAGGCACTTCCAAGGAAATCCTGAACCAAGCAGCACCCTGGATGCTGAAGAATGCTATTTAAGTCATCTAAGGTTTTGACATGGCCAAGTGTGCTTAAGCCTTTTGGGAAGACTGACAAAATCATTTGTCAGCTAAAGAAAAGAGAGAAGGAGGGAGGAGAGACCTGATTGCAGTTCCCTGAATAACTGCATTGCAGTTAAAATCTAGCTTTACACAACAGCAGCAGAGAGCAGAATCTGGCACTGGTCATTCATAATTACATGTTTCTGCCCTCCCACAACTCTTTTATCTTCAGAGGGAATACTCCTGATTCATCCAGATCCTGGCCTCAACTCCCTGTTATTCCATATTTTATTTACACTGCTTCACTGGAGAATCAGAAGCTTGGTATGAAATGGAATTATTTTGCTTTTGCCATTCCTATGAACCTTACCTCTGGTAACTTCTGTCTCTCTTTCCCTTGCTTGAGCTGCTGCCCAATATGCCTGGCTGCATTCCTAGGAAATTCTTGTTTTTCTTGCTCCATCTGGAACATTTCTAAATACTGGCTCCATGTCTCACAACCCCCATCAGTGCCTTCAGAGTTTCCCCGTGCCCACTTCTCTTTGCAGCACATCACATGACATGGAGAGGTCCCTGTTGACTTCTCATAGGTCTTCAAGAGCTTCTCAACCACCCCATAGTTGGACCTCGAGTCGGCTGACCGCGGGCGACCGGATAAGTTACTTGGTCTCCAGTCATGCTCGTGGAGCATGTGCCTGTAACCACTAGCATTTGGAAGTCCATTTATTTGCTTTTGTTGCCCTGCCAGTCTAGAAACATTGCTGCTGTTTTCCTGCTCCTTGGCTGCAGAGAAGTTAGGATTGGGGATACAAGATGTGTTTCCAGTTTCTGGCCTGCTCATAGTAGAGTCACCCAATTGGCCATGGGGTTTGGGATCTGCTGGTGCTGTTGGAGGCACCTGGTTTTCTTGCAGAGCTTTGTTACGTTTGTCTGTGTGAAACACAACCCTGTTAAACTCCACAATCTTTGCTGCTAAAGTTTCATTTCTTTGGGTCCTTCCCAAACTATACCTAGAGTCTTCCAAAAGGTCATTGTGCAGGGGAGCAGGGGCATAAAAGTCATTCCTGTCATAAGGGTTGCTGTGAGACTTGGGGTTTTGTTTCTTGCTGCTTTGGGCCATGTTTCCATCTGAACAACTCTTTTGGGCTGCCAGTGGGGAAGGTTCACTTCTATTGTCTTTCCCAAGTTTGCCCACATCATATGCCCACGTGTTGTGGCAGAAACTTGTTGGTACCTTGCACTCAGTTTTGGTTACAGGTATTGCAGCACTTGCCACCATCCCAGGACCTTTCACAGCCTGCCCTTCATTTGCACAGGCTGCTGCAGTTTCATTCTGGGTTAGAGGGGAAGGATTCATCACTTTCCTTCCACTCCTACAGTCCTGAGCCATGCAATTGCTCTTGATGCCTGGATCTCTTATTGGTGCTTCAGAAAGCTGTACAACTGCAGAGAGGCAGTTTGTTAGGTGCCGAGAAGTGCTCCGTGGAGGAACTGGTGGAGCTTCTTTCTTTTGCCAGGGTCTGAAGTCTATTTCTTTGTCACCAGGAAGACCACCATAAGACATGTCCTTCAAAGCCTTGGTGGAACTCATCAGATTCTTCCTATTCTTGTGTTCCTCTGTTTCAAAAGCAAGGGAAGTCTGTGATTCATTGCTGGCCACATGGTTCATCTCAGGCAGAATAACTGTGTTTTGAGTTTCCTCAAATTCCCCCAGGAAAGGAAGTGACTTCATTCTGGAAATAAAAGGAGAGGTGCTTTAGGGATGAGCAATAAGGGTCTTTACCCAGAGGACCTCAGCAGGGATTCATGCTCCCCACGAGCAGGTGTTTTAACGCTGACCTCTTCAAAAGGTTGGGGAGCAGTTTTGCTGCAGCTGAGACAGAACAACAGATTAGAAACCTGCATGAGGAATCTGAAGGAAGCTCAGCAAGGGGAATCTTGAACTCCTTTCCCTTGCCACTTAAATTCTTTTCCTCAGTGTTTGCAGATGATTGCTTGTTTTCTTACCTACCCTCCAGTAAGGACAGTGGGATCGTGTGAGTTCTGCTGACTCCAGTGAGAGTCTGCCTGACTACAAACTGAAGGAAGAAAACTTTAGGACATGTTGTATCCCTTGTGTAGGTTTCCAAACACTACACATGCCAAAACAATTGTGTCTTTTGAGGCCTGTTCAAAAATCACCTTTCTCAGGCAGGATTTAGAAACTATGCATCAGCTATGAACCTATTTGCTTTAAAGATAAACAAACACTAACCCAGCTACAACACTAAATTAGGGAGAGCCAACTGATTGCATGGGGTCCCTCTGCTTTTTGGGAGCAGCTGAGAAGAGCTTGCCACGATGCAGACTTCCTTGGGGTCTCTGCATAGCTGAGGTATAGCCTTTCTCAGTCTCTTTCAGGATGCACACTGTCACAGCACAGGTTCTGTCTCACCTACTGAGAATTTCTGCCCAACTCAGGAGGCTGGCTGGTGTTTAGCTTGTAGGGGAGACCCTCAACATTGAATTTTGGACAGATGGTGGAAAGAATTGCCATACTTTTCAAAGTCTGGCTTACCATCTTTGCATTAGGACAAATGGATGGTGGTTCTTCTCTCTCTTGCTTTGTCAGTCCCCAAACTTAAGGCTAGATCTGGGCTTAGTGTAAGAACTTCCCACCCTAACATCCTTACAGTGTTGTATGGAAGTGCAAGGAACTGGGACCAAGGCAGAGAGAGAGTTGTTCACTTGCCCAATCCAAGTACAATTTCACCTTGTAGAAATACTAATTTCATTGGATAGATTCTAGAGATAAACTGCATTTTGGGAGTAAAACCTGCTCTTATATCATATTCCAGTATATTTCATTGGAATGCTTGATGCTGAGCACTGAAACACTGGGAGGACAGGGACTGCTCAGCTCCTAATAGATTCAACAGCAACCCTTCCTTCAAAATGAACAGGAGCACAGCCTCAGTTTTGTTTTCTTCCTCTAATGTAAAGAGTCTGAATGTGTTTTTACCTTCTGTGGTTGGACTTCTTTCGAATTTCTTCTTGGTAGCTGCATAATTCTTCACTGACTCTGGCAAGTTCTTTAAGAGCCTTTATAAATATAAAACCAGTCCTTTTAGTAGAAGCCTTTGAAATGGTAGCTCCAGAATTCTTTTGAAACTTAGAACTGAAACATGCTCATACTTACTGCATTGAGGTCACCAATGTAATTCTTGGCATTTTTCTTGGAAGTTTTGATGTTGAGGCTGTCTTCAGGTTCCTCACACTTCTCAAAGGCCAGGTTGTCCATTGTCAAGGTATTATTTCTGCTCTTGGCTTTGGTTTCTTTACACTCCTGTCCTTTCTTACTGTGTAAACTCCCTTTTTCCATCCTGTCCTTTGTCACATAGTTCAGCTCCACTGTGTCACTCTCTTCTGAAGTAGGGGAAGGCATGGACAGCTGCAGCATCTTGCTCTGAAATGCCTTATTATCATGGACTTTCATGTTGCTCTCCCTTCTAAGTTTTACCTCCTGGTAAAGCTGAAAAAAAACCAACAGAGCCTTCTGGTAAATCATGATGACCTTTATGGTTAAAGAACATATTCACCTTCTGGTTTGGATGATGCTTTGCTCAGTAGCACCTCTGTTAGTAGAAAAGTGTTGAGTGATAGTCCACAGACCAGTACTGTCACAGGAGGAGGAAAAAGCTCTTACCACTCCCAAACACCTGGACATGGTTTTCATAGAATCATGAAGGTTGGAAGAGATCTCTAAGATCATCAAGTCCAACCATCAACCTATCACCCCCATGCCACT
The DNA here is from genome assembly GCA_013399015.1 of Galbula dea. Lineage (NCBI taxonomy): Eukaryota > Metazoa > Chordata > Aves > Piciformes > Galbulidae > Galbula > Galbula dea. Next base: position 1,327,010 of record VWZX01000699.1, read on the forward strand.
AAAGCATGCACTGAATGCATCATGTTCTTAGGAATATTATCATTTACCCCAGCAGACCAGTGCCATCTAATTCCTTTTTGCCAGAGAATCATGTTACCTAGATTTTTTGGTTTCCAAATATGCATTTTCCTAAACTCCATCAGTGCAGTTGTTCAGCATGGACTTGAAAAGCATGTATCAAATAAAGAGCATGGCTCATGCCCAGCAGACCTGGCAACAGTAGAGACAACCTACAATATCCCAGCAAACTTCACACCAGGTGACATTGAACCTCTTGCTTTGTATTCATGACTAGTAAAGAAGCAACTGCAATTGCTGCTTAACCCCAGGCTTTGCATCCTACCAACAGTTATTAGGAGCTGTTAATATTAGAGAAGAAATAGGATAGCATTGATAAAAAATGAAATAAAATTGAAGTGATCTGGCATCACTGCACCCCAAATGGACAGGTTTGTGTTCAGAGTTACCTCTTCTATTTTCTTCTGCATGAGCTTCCACTGACACTCCCATTCTTTCCTTTCATTGTCAAATCTCTCCAGCAATTCCATCTTCTCTTTATTCCAGTTCCTCTCAGTGTTCTCCAGTTGTTTACGCAGGTCCATGGTTACAGTCTGTGTCACAGCAAGAAGATAGCTCTGCTTCTTTTCTTTCTGCCCTGAATGTTTCCTGGAAATGTATCCAAATAAATCTTACTGGGGTTTTACTTAGTTTTTAGGGAAAAAAATACCCCAAAAATCAACACCACCACCACCACCACCAAGCAGAACTCCCAAATAATTAACTGAAATGTGCTTGCAGGAGGCAACATCACACAATTGCATGGTATCATAGAATCCTAGAATTGTCAGAGTTGGAAGGGACCTTCAAGATCATCTAGTTCCAACCTCCCTGCCTGCCAGGGACACCTTCCACTAGATCAGGTTGCCCACAACTCCATCCAGCCTGGCCTTAAAAAGTTCCAGGGATAGAGCTTCCACAGCCTCTCTGGGCAGAAAGGATATATCTGGAGTGTGACAAAACTGGATGAACTAAGTGTCATAGGAGACAAATCCAAGGGTAGAGAGGCTCAGCCTGGAAAGGGTAGGAGGTTCACACATCCAACATCAGAGAATTCAGGAATACCTGCCACAGCACTGTGGCCACTTCACAACTTTGCCTTTACTCTTCACTCTAAACCTGTTTTCCATGAAATTTAAGTCTAGATGATATTAAGTAGTGCTTCAGGACCTGGGGATCCTGCAATGTCTGCCCTTGAGGGTGAAAGTTATTTTTGTGGTTGCTCAAAAGACAAGTGCAATGTAAAGGTATCAGGTTTGCCCAGGCACTGCTTTCACACGTGCATGCAGCACCACAAAGACTCTGACATTCTTTTGGCAGCTGAAGATTATAAACTTGATACATGCAGAAAATTCTCATGGCTCTATGAATGAAGAAAAACAGGGACAGGAAAGCTAATAGAAGGTAACAAACATACATATAGAGCAGAAGGCATCAATCTACTCTATAAAGGGTTCTAGGTCATTATAAGGAATTCAGGTATTTTGGATTTGCAAATCTACATCTAGAAATGCTGGTTCCAGGATCAGCCTAGGGAAAACTAGAAACTATTCTCCACCAGCACTAACTTAAATCTAGTTCAAAACCAGTCTATATGACTAATTTGTGCTTCAGTTTCTCCTTCCCCTTCAAAAGTCTGTAGTACCTGAGTATCTGCAAATGAAAACCATATTAATTCAACCACTAAACAAGTATATTTTCAAGGAAATACTTTTTAATATATCTAAGGGAATATCTGCTCATCTGGCTTTGGAGGAAAACAGTTCCAGATTTTATGGGCCTGGTGTTCCTTTTGCTTTTTTAGGCTTCCTAGTGGAAACTCCACTCCCATCAGCACCTTTGCTGTGCCAGCAAGGCTGAGGCAACACACAAACAGTTACAATGGCTCCTAGTGGATAATTGCTAGTACACATACACTTTGGCTCTCAAGTCCAGCTGTTGTGTTACTTAGGTGGATGAGGGAGCTAGTTCTAGCCACAAAATAGCTCTGCATTGCTTTGGTCTCCAGCCAGAACCCAAATGGATAGGCCCTTAACTCTCTGAATTGTCAGAGGAAGCCCAGTTCACCTTCCTGCAGTTGATCCATTTCCCTGACTGAGGGTCAGTGATTGTCAGCTCACAGGAACTGCCTATTCTATCCCCCACATTTGCTTTGCTAATAGTGAAAATTCATTCTTGAGCTTCACACCAAGTTCTTTCCCATCCTGTATTTTATTGGACAAGTCTTGTTGATTCAGCTGTGGCTGCTGTGTCATCACTGCTTTCCAATGTCTGCATTGTTTCAGCTGACTGAGATGCCAGTGCTAAACTGGGAGTCAGCTTCTCTCATGAGCAAGTGAGCTTAGCTGAAGCTCAACAGGTTGGACTACAGAACCACAAAGGTTAGAAGAGGCCTCTAAGATCATCAAGTCCAGCTATACCTATCACCAACATACCACTAACCCATGTCCCTAAGTACCATATCTAAATGTTTCTTAAACCCCTCCAGGGATGGTGACTCCACCACCTCCCTGGGCAGCCTGGGCCAATGCCTGATAACCCTCTTGGGGAAGAAATTCTTCCTAATATCCAACCTGAACCTCCCCTGGTGTAACTTAAGCCCTGTCAGTCCTTTTCACAGCAGCGTAACCATGTCACCAAGTAATGTGATATTGGAGCTTTCTCTTTTGAACTCTGAGTCCCATCTGCCTTCCAGCTCTGAAGTGGCAACTTGTCCCTCAACAATCTACAAACAGAGGGCAAAGAGTCACAGAATCATGAAGGTTGGAAGAGACCTCTAAGTTCATCAAGTCCAACCATCAACCTATAATCCCCATGCCACTAAACCATGTCTCTAAGCACCACATCTATACAGACCCTTCTTCCACCTGCCCAAAAACATGCAGGGCAGCTTTATAAAACCAGAAAGATCCTTAAAACTTAAGAGCTGCTGCTGAAAGACAGCACAGAGTTCTCCTGACAAAAGAAGCCAAGCAGTGGTCTGCTCAAAGACACTGCACCTCTCCAGGGCAACATTTCAGCTTTGTGCCAGACATGATTCAATACTCAGTGAGTGTAACAGAAGGTCTGAAAACTTGTTAGACCCCAAACTTCAGGAAGTGTTGACCAAAAGCAACTGACCCAACAAAATTTCCACTGCACTTAAAGACCTGTTGTAACCTAAACATCTAGTGCTAAGGAACTTTGAAAGCAGTTGAAGACTTTCTCACTTTGCTGACTCAAAGGTTGCAGGTTTTAGTACAAGACATCTCTGAGACATGAATAAAAGCCAACTGTCTGCTCCCCTGGAAACCTTCAGATACAGTTCAGAGAGAAATTAAATCTATATTGATATAAATGCTGTAAGGTCATGAACAGGACAGACAGGCATAATGACTACAACTGGCTAAAAATGTGATTTGGCTAGTGCACTGTTAGCAATAATAATGACCATGCTTAAATCAGCAGTGTATTATGAGAAAGAAAATAAATACCATAGAGCATTTGTATTTTTTAAACACCTATAAGAATAGATATATAAGATGTACTCCCTTCAAGTAGGTATATAGCACTGAATAGGCCCCTGGTGCTTTCTTAATGCTGGCAACTCCTATTGCCATGTTTGCATTCATCTTAACAATTCCCAAGTTGTTTCTTATAGGACTCTGATGCTAAAAAGAGATTGAAGACCACCAAAATCAAATCAGGTCTTGGAAGAGGTTAGTTACAGAAGATACAGATGGTCAACTGTAGCTTGTAGTGCTTCTTATGCTTCTCTGGCTTCCTCTTGACCCAAATGCTGAGAGGAAACCTCATGTTTATTGATGTTAGCAGCTGAATCTCCATAGAGTTTTGCTGCTATTGTACAGTGGATAAATTCCTCAGGGAGTTTTCACTCCTAGTTCTATGACTTTTTGGGGTTTTTTTAATGGTTTTTGCTTCTTTGTGGGTTTTTTCCCCTCCCCCCTACTAGCAATAAAGGTAATTTGTAGTCCTGGTAGAAACAGCCTCTGTCTGTAGAGCTGAGATGTCCTTGTGGGTATTTCACGTGGCTTAAGCAACCCAAAGGGATGTAAAATATCACATCATAATTTGCTATGTGGATCAGAACAGGATCTGTCCTCTTGCAGTATTGGCCCTTTCTGCATGTCCTAGACAAGGTCAGAAGCTCATTACAACAATCAAAAAAATCAAGCAAATAATCAATTTTGTCTACACCAGCTGCATTTTCCTATAATTGTTCCCTCTCAAGTCAAAAATACCTTAAGCAACTATTTCATGTTAACATTATTATCCTCCCACATCTTACCTGTGACCTTCCTATCCACATATTCAAAATGCAAAAGAGTTTGCAGCCAACCTCTACCAACCTCTACTAATAATCTGCAGTGACAACCAGCTGAGATGTTAGTTTTCAACAAAGATTAATTAGATTGGATGTGCATAGCCATTCAGACACACATTTTTTCCCCTCTTGATTTTACAGGGCTTAAATTATATTTCCATTGAAGTGCTGCATTTTGGATGCCTAAGGAAATGGTAACTTGATGTATTTGTTCAATTTTAGAAGTGTGCCATGTGTCAAAACAGTGTGCACTTGATACACAGAAAGAAACAACAGCTGAGGGAGTGAAAGAGAGAGAGAAGGGAAGGAAAAAAAAAGGAAAAGAGGGAAATATGTGTGAGAGAGAAAGAGTGAAAGGAAAAGGGAAGGAGGGAAGGAAGGAGTGGGGGAAAAGAAAGGAAGGAAGGAGAAGAGAAAGGAAGGAAGGAGAAGAGAAAGGAGGAGGAAAAGAGAAAGGAGGAGGAAAAGAGAAAGGAGGAGGAAAAGAGAAAGGAGGAGGAAAAGAGAGAAACAAAGAGAAAAGGAAAGAGAGAGAGTGCTCACAATGCTGTCATTCCTCTTGTGTTGATATATCTGTGCCTGCTCTGAAGAAACTGAACCAATGAGGAATTTTCCCCTATTAAAGACCATGTACAACATATATGAACACATTCCACCTAAAGAACAATAGAGATATGTTTCAGCAACTCTTTGCCACATTAGTAATTTGCTTTCTATTTTAGGATCTTAACTGTTCCCAACTCCAAGCCCCTGATTTAAAGTAAGTCACAACCATACCTTTCATGGAATAAGAAATCCTTTAGCAGTTCCCCAGTCCATGTCAAAAGAGCCGTGAAAGCAATGAAATGCAAAGCTAGCTGGGATCCAGTTCTCTGAATCTGGAGCTTTAAAAGAAATCAGAAAGCTGAGCAAGACACCACCTTTCAACTGGGGCAGCATTTGCAACTCTCTGGGACTAACTCTGCAACTCCTGCAAACTGGAACACAGTTCCCCTTCAGCATCATCCCAGCAGCTGGCTTCCATGTGACATCAGTGCAGGGAGGATGGCTTTAAAGCCACCTCTTCCAACCCCCAAGCTCTGTAACTTTAGATCTCCTCAGATTTTGTGTAAACAACTCCATGTCCAGGACATTTTTAGGTTTTATAGTGCAGTCCAGTCTTTAAAGCTTGCCAAAGCAGCCAGTGTTCATATTCAGGCTATGACAATAGGAAATTTAAGGGGTTTAGGGTTTTTTTTATTGGCATCCCTGATGGAATGGGAGAGTCTTTGCTGCCTTCCAGACTCAGTTTTTAGGGTGATAGTTTTTGGGATGATCATTTTGAGCTTTGCAACTTGATCCTGAGAAACTGCTTAGGAAAGGGAGTTTGTTTCAAGCAGCAGTTTTGCTGGTTAACAACAAGCTGAAAGAGCTAAAAGCAAACCACTCCTCCCCAAAAGTCTTTTTTTCTGCAGTCTAAATATGCTGTTCACTGACAAGTACAGAATTATTGGGCACTGTGTAATCCTACAGTCCTGCAGTCTGGGAATGGTGATGATGGTTTCTTTGGGATACACCCAAATATTCCTGCTATTTTATAAGCTTTCTGGATCAGCTTCTCCAGTCTGTTAAGATACTTTGTGCCTCAGCAAAGCAAAGCACTTGAAATTGGCTGAAGGATCTCCCTCGTGCAGGGAAACTCATCCCTGGCATAAGGCTAGCATGAAAGGTCCCAAATCACCTCAGCCTGGATTTAAAGCACTGGGAGCATCCATAGCAAGTGTCAGCATGGGGTTGAGGGAAGGGAGCACATGTGACAGAAGTAAACCAGCAAGTGAAAGTCCATCAGAGACCCTGAAGCCAGCACAGTGAAATTTAGCTGCTCCCTCTGCTGAGCTGCAGGCGGAAGGAGCTCAGCTCCCTTCTTGCATCTCTGCCCCACCACAGGAACTCTACTGCACTAGGTGTCAGATTCACAGAATCACAGAATGTTAGGAGTTGGAAGGGACCTGGAAAGATCATCTAGTGCAAACCCCCTGCCACAGCAGGATTCCCTAGACAAGGTCACACAGAAGCAAATCGCTGCCATTTGGCACACTGAGGGAGACCCTTGGGCAGAAGCTTCACACACATAACCACACTGCCCTGCCAGGTACCTGTGCTTGGATGTGTCTGGGGACTGTGGTGGAGATCACCCACAGTCAGAAAAAAAAATAAATCACATTTCAGGACCTATTTGTCCCCACATTTGTACCTGGAGAAGGGCCACCAAGTACTTGTTTCATGCAGCACAGGACTCTGGACAAAGTCTGCTATCAGATGGGTGTCTTCAAAGGCACTAAGCAGGAGGGATGCATGTTTTTGTGGGCAGAGCAGGTGATGGTAAGAGGATCAGTGAGACAGAGGACATGATATGAGGATTCACACATCCTTTGCTTGGTCAGCATTCTCCTTTTTAGAACAATAAGGATTTCTCTGTGCTGAAATCCCTGCAACAGCATCAAGATTTTTATAGTAAATACCAAAGCAGGTTTCAGGGGAAACACATTTTTTCTCCTTATATGGTCTAGCTAAGTCTCAGTGAAGACACTACTGGGGTGCTCATTCTGCTCCCATGTAATAAATAACAAAACTTGGGCTATTGTGAAAATGTCAAAGATGATCTAAAAATTGAACAAAGATGCCCAAGTACACAACTGAATGCTCCTTAAGAAAAATCCCCAGTTTCTAAGCTCTGAGGATTTGAAAAGTTCCCTGTTCAGACAGCAGGACTGTGACTTCCTTTGGGGAGGTTACATCCCAGCACATGGCTGAGAGCAAAGCTTAGGAGCAGGTCTAAGCTCATGGCTGGAAGCTGAGTGCCACAGTGCTGCCTCCTCCCTGGAGCCAGCAGAGCTGCACAGCTACAAAGGAAGCCAGACTCTGAAGATATGTTTGGTTTATTCTTATCCACCAACACAGGCTATTATTCTCCAGGCTAACTCAAAGCCCCTTGACTGGTTACATGAACTCTTTGAAGTAAAACACAGTAAAATTAAGGAAAACAATGGAGTAAATCCCAAGCTTGAGCTTGCACTCAGACAAAAATCCTACATCTCTGTCAACAAGAGGAATCAAAAATGTATGAGACTGAGGGGCTCAGTAAGAGACAAGAGCTGGACCTCTACTCATAGGTCAAAGGGCCATGTTAAACTCATCCTAAAAGGTACAGAAAAGTTGAGACTAACAAAACACTAAGAGCTCTAGCATCCTGGCCTTATTGCTCTGGACATCCTTAAGTGTAGCAATAGAATCACAGAATGATCAAGGTTGGAAGAGACCTCCAAGATCATCAAGTCCAACCATCAACCTATCAGCAGCAGCTAAAACCATGCTCCTAGGGCTAAGCCAAGCCCCTGACTACTACATCTAATAGTGACTTTTGCTCTTGAGGAAAAAGTGTTATCCAGCAGAGACTGTTCCTGCTACCAACAGCAGCAGATAAAGCAGCAAATGTGGCTTTCTATCCTCTGGCACAGGCAAAAAGAAGCAGGAAGGCTTTTGTAGGCTTATTACATCCAACACATGGCTTCTACAGGCAAAGTGTACATTGGCCATAGCTGGTATCTGCTCTGCTTCTATTAAAAGTCATGACCTCGACAAGAAAAAGGTGTAAGGGCATTTTCATAGAATCCTAGAATTGCCAGAGTTGGAAGGGACCTTCAAGATCACCTAGTTCCAACCCCCTGCCTGGCAGGGACGCCTCCCACTAGATCAGCTTGCCCACAGCCCCAGCCAGCCTGGCCTTCAAAGCTTCCAGGGATGGAGCTTCCACAGCCTCTCTGGGCAACCTGTGCCAGTGTCTCCCCACCCTAAGAGTGAAGAACTTCCTCCTAAGATCCAATCTAAATCTCTCCTCCTCTAGTTTGCATCCATTCCCCCTAGTCCTATCACTACCTGACCTCCTAAAAAGCCCCTCCCCAGCTTTCTTGTAGCCCCCTTCAGATATTGGACAGCCACCAGAAGGTCTCCTGGGAGCCTTCTCTTCTCCAGGCTGAACAAACCCTCTGCTAAATTTCTCTTCATCAGGCAAGAGAGAACCCAAAGGAGCACGAGTTTCAGCACAGGCTGCAGTCTGATGAGATACTCAGGGCAGGGTGGATGCCAGTTATTAGTCTGCTCTCAAGATCATCTCAGAGCATCTTCAGTTTTGCTGCAGTAGCTTGGTTATAGCACACTCATTTTGTTATGTGCACATCAATGTGGTAACAAGAAGAAAAACCAGCAGGAATACTCAACCCAACCACAACATCAGATTCCTGAGTGATGTCCACCTTGAGAAACTGAAGTATATACATTGGGCAGGAGGAAATACAAACTCTGTCTCCTTTTCCTATTGTCCTCTTCTGCAATAGGCTAGAACTTAGTGGAGAAATGGAGCCAACAAAGTGTTATGTCATGTCACTTCTCCAAGGTTACATTGGAAACCAGTGGCAGATGCTTTAGATGTTTCCTTTAAATAGAGCTACTGTCATTTTCCCCATAGGCAACTGCATGTGTAATGGCAAAAGTTGGGTTTGAATATCACTTCCCCTGGCATTAAATCAGGGGCAGAAACATAAGCCAATGGGAATGACATCCCTGATACTGATGCCTGTAGAAGTCTCCTACTCACCTATCAAATTCTGGGGTGATTAAGGGGAAGGGCATCTAATATCCTAAAGCTCTGCTTGTTTTCATAAACAACTTGCAAAGTTCATGTGCAGTTCATCTCTTTTTAGAACACATGCAGACAGTCATGATTTTGGCAATTCTCTGTTTTCTGACTGCCAGGCATATTTCTGCACTAAAGCACCTGCTCTTTGCTAGTTGTGATTCTGAAGCTCTGGTGACATGTGTCAGCAAACACTTACTCTGTCTCTAAGTGGAGCTTCAGGCATGGATATTTTTGGTGGAAAGAAGCATCTCTGATCCAGGAGAAGATGAGCATGCTAATATCATGGGAATTGTTCAGGAATAATAAAGAATATATTTGTAGAGGTACTGTGGCAGAGTATTCAGAGCTGACTCTCAGTAGGGAAGAAACTGAATTGATGTGGTTGCATTAAAGGAAAAAATGCATCTATTTTCTAAATGACAAGAATTCATTAACAGAAAGAAACTCAAAAATTCAGTCTCATGCTAAGATTGGACATGACAAGTTAAGCCTCAATTTATTATGCTTTTCATGTCCAAACTGCAAGTCCATGAGGGGCGGGGGGGAAATTAATTCTCAAGCAGTTGCTGAAAAATTTCTTATAGTTACTGAGATAAAAATCCCAGAGATCTGAGAAACATATTTACAACTCCAGAAATTCACAGTGAAGGGATGAAATGCTTGGCCATACCTTGCCCTAACAGTGGAACTTAACTTACAGGCAATTCAGCATAAATTAGAGCAGCTTAGAAACTCCCCCAAATTACTTTGGGCTTGACTTTCTCTTTAATCAGGACACCAGGCAAGCCCATCTGTTAATCTCACCTATGTTGATTATCATTTCCTTTAGACATATCTTGCTAACTATGAAATAAGTAATGACAACAACATCCCTTGGTTGGAGTATTGAGATTACATCAAGGTTAAGTGATTTAGCTGATTAAGGTTACTACACCTGCAGAAGATGCTGGGGGAAAGCTAGATAAAGAAGGAGAAAAACAAAAGCTTTGTTTAATACTGAATATTGTGAGCTTGCTAATTTTTTTTATCATTCTCATGAAGTAGATTTTATTGCCCAACCTTTGCTTCCCTCTGAAGGGTTTCCCTCAGAACAGTCTCTCTAATATTTCAGGTAGCAAAGCACAAGCCAGGCACAGAGAGAAGCTCTTCTCACTGAACAATGGGTAAGTGACCACAGTGCTAGCATGATAAATCAAAGGGAATTCTTCTTGCCAGCTAGAAAAAAATAGCTGCTTTATTTATTACCACTATTTATGACTGGATGTTTTGATCTTAGCATCTGCCCAAAAGAATGTCATTAATACACTCACTTGTACATGGTCACCTTTGGAGAATTCACATTTGTGGGACTCAGTGGTTTCAGCATAGAATAAAGCAGAGAACTCAGCTCCTTTTCAGATGAGGTTTTCCTAGTGGGAGATCTACTGTTTGTAGGACCTGCCTGTCTTCAGCTTGATGGAAAGATGCCTGCTCTGCCAGTGCAGCCTCTCAAGAGGGGAAAATTCAGTGACTATTGATGCCACCTATGGACACATATTCCTCACCTATGGTTACTCACTACCAAGGGCATGGTTGGATAGGGGTCACTCAGCAAGTTACCATGTTCATTTAAAAGGTATGGTTGGACTTGATGATCTTAGAGGTCTCTTTCAACCCTTGTGATTCTGTTAACATCCATTCTGAAAAGTGGGGAGAGAATCCAAAGCCCTGGCAGCTAGAGACTGGAAAATGCAATCTGATAAACTAAGTTGTTAGGCAAAAAAATCTTTACTATCAGACAAGGTGACTGCCATCAGCCTCTTCAGTCCAAGTCACACTGTAGCATGACCATTTTTTATAGAGCACAGAGAAACTGCAGCCAGCTTACAGCTCTCAGAAGACTCTTTGCCCACTCTCCTACCTCCTCCTCATGCATCTTATTCTCAGGGGCTCCAGCTCCTCACCACATTGCCAGACACAGTGCTCTATATAGCCACCATTCTGATCTTGTCCCCTCTGTGGTGTCTGATCCACATGATACAGTGCTGAAAACCATTAGCATCCCAGTCATGCAAAATATCTACAAGCTGTGACATACAATTACAGAACACACACCCAATGTGGTTTTACTACTCATATGTGGCTGGGAGTGGCAAGAGGAAAGGAAAAAAGACTCCTCAACCCTCATTCTGCATATTTCTGGTTTGTTCCTGATTTGGTGCAAATTAATGAGTATTAAATTGGTTCCAGTCACTCAGGAAGTTTTTGCTGAAAAATGATAAAAGCAGACAATGTGAAAAATACCATTTTCTGTTTGCTTACCTGGAACACCATGGTGAGCAGGTTTCCTATTCAACTGGATGACTTTTGGGTGTGGTTTGGGGTTTTTTTTGCAGGTTTTTTTGAGGGGGTTGGTTTGGTTTTGGCAAACAAGTAGTCTTCAGTGTTTTTACAGCAGTGGCTATGACAGAAACTATGTCTCTTGCACTTCTTATCTTGGAGGGTGGACAAAATAAACAAACTGAAAATAATACTACAATGAACAGTAAATGATGAATGGCTTTACAGTACAAAAAACAGTGTAAAAAGGAAGACAAGTTTAAATATTGTTGTGTATGAGAGGGATGAAAATAATACAAGGATGAGAATAAGTAAAATGATAGGCTGGAACATCTGGGAAAGTAAATACAAAGAGAACAGTCAATTAATGGAACAGCAAGTCCAAAGTTTCAACACAACAGTGATTATGCTTGTGGAGGGGACCAAGTGCCCATCTCCCATTGGCTTCAGTAGGAGTTCTGCATGGTCAAGGCTTGAAATGCCCAATTGAACTATTGCTGTTCTTTGTTTTGAGAAACAACTCCCTAGATTGCTTGAAGTTTGTGTAAGCCCATGCAGTGCTCTGCCTTGAAGCTAATGGGAACTCTACAAGCCCAGAGCTACTGCTAAGATCAGAAAGTGAGCATGCTAAATGCTGGTTCTGCTTGATTTCATGCAATACATGTAGAGTAATTGATTAGCTGTAAACTCACTGCGTCTGTGACTTTCTGATACAAGGAAACAAAAGACTAATTAGTCAGCATAGGAAAAAGAAACAAGAGCTTTCAGCTTCACCTGGCAACTACTTCAACTGTAAACTAGCAGGACAGTGCACAGCAATTTAACACAGCAAGAGATTTATTCAAACATTGGATAATACCATCAGCAATAACAAGATTTGTCAACTATAGAACTGCATCATAAGATAAGGGGAGGTAATTTTCATTTTTCATGGCAAAAGAGCTTGAGTCAGCAAGGGAACTTGCTGCCCAAATCCTCTCTGGAAAAATGAACTACAGAAAAGATGTTAGTCACTGCTGCTTGTAAGCAGTGACCCTTAGGGCTTTCACAAGATACAGTCAGTTATAGCAATCCCAATATTCACACTGCCATATGGCCCTGTGACTCTGTCAAGTATATTTTTCTCTGTGGTTTGTCATGTTTTCTGTAATTTTGGAAAATTTCTCTTTCTCTCTGTTCAGAATGAAGAAGATTCTCTTTTTAGTCATTTAACAGGAACCCAATCACTAAGAAAACAATCATCTTCATTTATGTGCCAAAAATGCTGTGCTGCACTGCCTTTACTGGTGACAAAGGCACAATGCAGCTGCAACAGCAGAAAGGTGTAAAATATTCCCCTCCTAGAGCATGATTCTTTTACTTTCCAGGAAACCAAACTCACTCAACTGCTCCCAAACACCCCATTGGTAGGACAAGGTTTCCTATGGTTAAATGAGACAGAGAGAGAGATCAGAGATCATAGAAAGGCTCAGGTTGGAAGGGACCTTAAAGATCATCTAGTTCCAACCCCCCTACCATGGGCAGGGATGCCAATCACTACACCAGGTTGCCCAGGGCCACATCCAGCCTGACCTCGAGGACTTCAAATCATTTAAGAAATAGCAATTTTGGTCCACTGGCTAGAAGAAAGAATTTTCACGTGCCCTACATCGAATTTGAGGCTCAATTCACCTGGCAGAGCCTTTTTACCTGTAGGCTGTAATAAGTAAAAGTCTACCTGACTCACTGACAAAGGTTCATCAGCGCTTCGATCATCCGAAGACTTTGGAACTTCAAGTCTGTCGATGAAAGCCTGGAGCTCTTTCCTGAAGGCCTTCATCTGTGCATTGATCCGGTAGAGAAGCTCATGCTCACGTATTCTGCTGCCATCATCTTCCTCATCCATCAGCCCAAAGAGGTCCCCATTAGCCACATAAATTCTCGCCTCTGTGATGATGGTGCTGGTGTCGGAGATCAAGCGATCTATTGTCTTGCCCAGCCGCTCAGCCTCCGAGCGAATGTCCTTCATCTGCTGCCTGTCAGTGAAGCTCTTCTGCCATCCAGCTGGTGGGGGATAAAAAGACCTCGTGGGGGTCAGGCACCGAATGTTGCGAACCTCTTCGGAGTCGCTCTCCCCACCGATGGGCCCTTCCCTCTTGCGGTGAGGGGGGCGAGAGTCGTCGTCGCTCTCCTTTTTGCCCGCGTCGCTTTCTGCGTCGCTGTCCCTGGGACTGCCACGGATCCCCAGATGAGAGGCCAAGTCGTAGCGTTGCATGTTGGACATTAAGACCCTGTTCTCATACTGGAGTTGCATGACTTTGCCACTCAGCTCGTTGATCTGCATTCGAGCGGCTTTGAGCTCCTCCTGTAAGGCTTCGGTCTTGGCGTTATCATGGTGCCTTGAGCTCTCGTGGGCCCCGGACTTGTACTTGTACTTGTTCAACTCAGCTGTGATGCGTTTGTTCTGTTCTTCCAAATCAGCTACATTTCTCCTCAGCAATTCTGTTTCATCTTCTACTAGCTGCAAGTGCTGTCGTAATTCTGACAGGGATTCACTCTGCTCTCCCAGGAGCGGGTTAGCAGCCCCTGAGAAATCATCTCCTCTTAAATCATCAAGCTCTGCTTTCAGTCCTCTGTTTTCTACTTCTAGCTCCACGATTTTTCTCCCAAGGATGTTAGCTTCCTCCTCCACAAGTCTCAACCTAAGCTTGAGTTCAGCTTCCCTTGTGGTAGGTGGCCCACCTGCTTCGCCTTTGGGCAAGGGACTGTCCAAATCCCCATAAAAGGAGCGATACTTTTGCAGCTCATGCTCAAATCTGTCTTTCTCTTTATCGATCTTAGCCATTTTCTTCCTCATCAAAGCTGCTTCTTCTTTGACAAACTGTAGCTGGCACTTCAGGTCTTCATTGTCCTCCTTTGGAGAAAGAAAAAGGAGCATTTGAAGAAACTTGGTGTAAAACAGGAGACCTCCAGTGGAAGGTCTTAAATTACAGGATTAACGATCACGCGGGCACAGCTTTTGATAGTTTCCTGTAATAAGGTTTTTTTCACTCATCAATAAATTAAAGAGAGGGAAATAAGTGCTTAAATATATAAAAGAGAAGAAAAAACTGTTTTACTGAAGACTAAACAGTGCAGAGTCCCCAGAAAACACATTGTGGGGATGAGAGGTTTGTAAAGACTCCTTATATTTTCTAGGCTCGTGACACTGCAGTAGAATTTACAGTGTTCAAAAATCCTGTAGTCAGCACACAGAGGCTATGTTTTATTTTTTTTTTTGCAGGTGCTCCTGTTTACTTATTTTGCCTAAAATAGAGTACATGAAAGCTGGGGATTTCCACTGCAGCACCAGCAGTTTGTTTAGCTGGTCCTGGACATAGTCTTGCCTAGCTGCAGAGCCTACAGGGAAACAAAGAGAAAAGCAAACAAGCAAGCAAAGAGCAAAGGCACAAATAATGAACATCATTTTTATAGTGTCCCTGAAACCACCCCTCCATAAGAATCCAAGCTACTGCTATTACACATACCTCTGTTGGTGTCTGCTGTGCCTTTTTTTCTGATTTTGGTAGGTCTTTGCTCCCTCTTCTTTTCAGTGATTGCTGTAACAGTAAAAAGAGATGCACTGAATATTCCACTAAAATAATATACTGTAATTCAAGCATATAATGATATACAATCCAGTCACTGTTTTAGAGCATAGCAATTCAAAAGCAGCTATAAAGGAATTAATTTCTTGTAATTCTTGAGATACTAAATACAGAAGTGCTCTGGGCAACCTGATCTAGTGGGAGGTGTCCCTGCCAGGCAGAGGGGTTGGAACTAGATGATCTTTAAGGTCCCTTCCAACTCTGACAGTTCTATGATTTTAAAAACAACAATAAAAGAGAGAAACTCCAGAGAGAAAAAGGTAATTTTCCAGGTTTGACATAAAAAGAAAAATCTGTTCTTTTCCTTTCTTTATCTATCCTTCCTGTTCCTTTTGGTACTCAGCACAGCAATAGTTTAACTACAGCAACAGTTCTGGCTATGTAATGACTTGCCACTACTTTCTGTTCTGCTCTACTGGAATTACAACAAACCACCATGGAGCTTGTGTTATTCACCACTGAAATTATAGTCACAGAATGTTCAGGGTTGGAAAGAACCTCTGGAGATCACTTAGTCCAACCCCTTTGGCAGAGCAGGGTCACCTACAGCAGCTTGCATAGGATGGCATCCAGCTGGGGCTGGAATGTCTCCAGAGATGGAGACTCCACCACCTCTCTGGGCAGCCTGGGCCAGGGCTCCACCACCCTCAAAAGAAAGAAGTTCCTCCTTCTGTTGAGCTGGAACTTCCTCTGTTCCAGTCTGTGCCTGTTCCCCCTTGTCCTGTCCCTGGGCACCACTGACCAAAGCCTGGCCCCAATCCTCCTGCCCCCCACCCATGAAGTATTGATCAGCATTGATCAGATCTCCCCTCAGTCTTCTCCTCTCCAGGCTACCCAGCCCCAGGGCTCTCAGCCTTTCCCCAGAAGAGAGACATTCCAGTCCCCTAAGCATTTTTGTAGCCCCTTTCTGTACCTTTTCCAGAAGTTCCCTGTCCTTCTTGAACAAGAGACACCAGGTCAACAGAGCTGGGGATAGTAAGACCAAGCAAGTGGGGCACATCTCATGATACTGTATAATCCCTGCTTACCTCTGAAAGACCAGGAGGTAAAACTGGCTTTGCCCTCACTGTTGTAGCATTTACTGTAGCCAGCACACATGCAGCTGCACATGTCTCCTGCAACACTGAGAAGTCTCCACAGTCTAGGTGAGACTACAGCTCAAGTTCACATTAGAGACAGCCCAGATCACATGCAATGGGCAATTCTGCTGTGGTGTTCAGCAGCATCAATTCTCCAGTGACCTTCACTGGAGTTTAGCCAATGTCTTGCTGGAGATGCTAAGCACTTCTCATGACCAGATGGTATAATCCTCCTCTTGCCAGCCCTAAGCTGCAAGCCAAATGATCAGTCCTGACATCACCTGTGATGCTCAGTGCTTCTCAGGTGTAAAAAGACCTGAGATCTACTCTGAGTTGCACAATGCAGAGCCAATAGCATCACACTCCACTGAGCAGGAAAGCATAAAATGAACTCAAATTCTAGCTGCCTAATCCTAAACCACAGTAAATCTCTCAGCAATTAATAAAGAAGCCCTTAGCAAAACACACCAAGATGTTTCAAGACACACAGGTTTGATTGTTTCAAGCCTGATCTTGGACTATGTGATCTAAAAATCAAAGTAGGCAACCACAGGAGGAATTCCTGATGCATAAAGGGATTTTTGGGTGCACAGAGCCCCCATAATAGCCCTTATCCCACCTCCCAGAGCAGGCTAAGACAAAGGGTGTGCAGCTTCTTGAACCTCCACAGCTGCAACCAAACCTTCTCAACTGCACACAACTCTCCTGTACAAGGTTACACTTAGCTGCCTCCCAAGTACTGTGACATCAAAAGCTCATGTAAAGAAGATGCTGTGGAAAAAATCAACCGTGGAAGCTAGAAGCTGAACTGGAAGGGAGTTATTTTAGCAGTCTGAACACCCTCATACCTACCTTTCTCATGCTGGTACCAGTCTGCTCTCCCATTAGCCTGTACTCAGTGGTTTCCCTGGTATTTTGACCATGCCAAGATGGAGATTAAAGGAAGGAGAATATTGCAGTGCTGGCTGAAGAAATCTCCAGCAGCTTCACTGGCTACAAAAAGCTCAGAAAACCTGCACCTGACCCCCATGCTTCAGCCTCCTAAATGATGACTTTCCCCCTGAATGAAGCTTCCTCAGGTTCTTAACTGCTTATTCCCAGCAAGGGAAGGTGCTGTGGCTCTTATGCTGACTTAAACCCTTCACAGAAATGTTGTCTTAAGACTGTTCTTTAGAGGTTTCCTTTGCCAGAAATGGGAAGATCTCATTCTGAAATGAAGTTTGACAGTTTTCAGCTGATTCCAAATATTTGATCACTGGGGTGCATTTTTAACTATCTATCATGAACAAACCTCTGCCCCTTCAGCATTTGTCATCAGTGTCACTGATCCAGGATATCACCTGCAAATTAATGCCACAGCAGTCCTAATGGGGATGTACAAGAATCAATTATTGGTCCTGCACTAATTAATAGGGTATTTTATGCTGTTGCCTGGAAAAACAAAAGCAAAACCATCAAATAATATTGGATAAAGAGAGAGTAAAGGTTAGAGAAATGTGAAATACTAAAAAAGGTTGGTCACTGGTACAAACCTTGGTGCAATCAAACAACATCTGGTTTAATGTGACTAAATATGGAGGTGCACATGTATGAACAAGGAGTGAAAGCTATGCTAAGACAACAGGGAAACAGCCTAGAGAATAGGGAGGATCTCTTGGAAAGCCACATCTCTGAGAGAGGCTACAGGATCATAGATCAAGAGTTGTGGCAGACTGTTCTCAGCTGTCAGTTTTGAACAGCACCTTCCCCTGGAAAGCAGGCACTGCTTTAAATAAACTAACTGGGGGCATTTTATGACCCATGTTATTCAGGAGGCCAGAGTGCTTGAAGATATTATGCACTGCTGGCCTCATAATTTCTGCATGAAGGAAACCTAACCAAAGTTTGGGAACTCAGCAACAATATTCCTAGAAGCACATCACAAGGAAAAGGATCCTTTGAGTGTATCTATGAGTAGCATCAAGGCAATGTTCCTGTTCCAAACTCTTGCTGGGCCACAGTTAGTAGTGTTCCTAATTAATCACTTAATCAAAGATCTAAACTGTTAGCATTTGTAAAAATGAAAATGATTCAGCCAAGCCTGTAATATAGAACACTCTTGGTAATGAGGGCAGCTGGATGTCCTCATCAGTCATGCTTTACTGGGATGTAGAAGCCTCTCATTACACACAACACTGATGGAAACAGATGCATGGCAAATACCTTCTAAGTGCAAGTAGTCATCTGTGACCTAAGCAAAGAGCTTGGTGATTATCCTAACCTGGATACATTGCTGAGAGAGCCAAAGCCAATTAACACAATCATACAGCTAGGATCAGATAAAGCAAAACAGAATTGATACCCACAGGTCTCATGCTACACAGCTTGATATATGCCTGTTAGTACTGGCAGTGGGGGGAAAAATAATCACATAATATGTCAGAACATTTCAGGAGAAACAAACACTTCAGAAAAACACATCTACATATCTAAAAGGTTAATCACAGAATCACAGAATGTTAGGAGTTGGAAGGGACTTGAAAGATCATCTAGTCCAACCCTCTGCCACAGCAGGATTCCCTAGAGCAGCTCACACAGAAGCACATCCAGACAGGTTTGGAATCTCTCCAGAGAAGGAGACTCCACAAGCTCTCTGGGCAGTCTGGGCCAGGGCTCTGGCACCTCAACTGGGAAAACATTCAGTCTTGTCTTCACCTGGAACCTCCTGTGCTTCAGCTTACAGCCACTGCCCCTTGTCCTGTAACTGGGCTCCACTGAGAAGAGCCTGACCCCATCCTCCTGACACCCACCCTTCACATACTTAAAAGCATAGGTGAGGTCACCCCTTAGCCTCCTCTTCTCCAAGCTCAAGATCCCCAGCTCCCTCAGCCTTTCCTCCTCAGGAAGATGTTCCAGCCCCTTCAGCATCTTGGTGGCTCTGGGCTGGACTCTTTCCAGCAGTTCCCTCTCCTTCTTCAGCTGAGGGGCCCAGAACTGGACACAAAATTCCAGCTGTGGCCTCACCTCCACTGCCCTTCACTTGGAACTCTTAACTATGGAGCATTATCAAAACCTGAACCTGCCTAAATGCCACTGCTTCTGGCTGTCCCTAGTCAGTATTTCTCAGCAGCAGGAATTCACATGGAAACACCAGACTGAACTTGCTGTTCTCTGTCTCCTTTGCCATCTCATCTGGCTTCACAGAGACCCTTTGCCTCATTTTTACATTAGTAAATGAAATGGTCAGGAACAGTTCTCAGGACCTGAGGCCAACTTGGCACTCCACAGCTCAGTCTCTTTTCAGCTAAAATGACAACACAGCTAAACTCCCCTACAGCTCCTTCCCAAACAAGCATGACCACATCCAAACTGTCAGTCAGGAATGAGCTCTGCCCCAAGGCTAGACCCCAAACCATGTCCAAGCACTGAAGCAGTGGTAACTGACCCAGGCAGAGGGATGTTCTAGCATTGTTTGTCAGTGTATGGCCCCTTCCTTAGCCTGATTTATTTCACAGACCTAGTTGTTGACTAATAGAAGCAAATGTGTAGCAAAGACCAACTCTGAGAAACATGATCCAAGCAAGAAAAATGGTGTCAGATGCTGACTTGATGTAGCAGGGACTCATGGCCTTTCTCTAACACAGAGTTTGGAAGCTCAGCTTCTTCTGTGCCTCTGTTCTGTTAGGTTTTTTTAAAGATGGTCACTACTTTTTATTTTATTTATTTATTTTTTACATAGAACTTACTCCAATTACTCTGATTTTACCTACAGACTGTATGTACTATCAGTAATAACACCTTCAGCTGGAGAACTTGCAAATCTAAGCTTGCTGATATCCATCCCAGGAAGGAAAAGATGCCACATGGAAGAGACTCCCATAGCCCCATCAAACCAGAGAAGCATCATGATGCTTACAGACCCAAAAGAATTGAGCCAGCTTAACTTTCTTTTGTGATGGTTCCATTCTTTTCTATTTTAAACATGTTCCAGATGCACTTTTTTTTACTACACTTGCCCCTCTTTCATCATTACCTCCCCCTCAGCAAGCAATCCTGCCCCTCCTCTTACACTTCCTTGCAAAGCTGAAGACGTGTCAGCAGGAAGCCACAAAGCAACACATCAGGTTCAATGACTGCCTGCAAAAAAGAACCCTTTGGGCAGCTTTACTTTTCACAATAAGATATAGGTGAGGTTTTCTTGTTTTGAAGTCATTCCCTATATTTTGGAACTATGATTATTGGCCATCAGGCTGTTTCTGTTTGGTTTTGATAAGCTCTCCTGAAGCAAAGGGCTGGTGTGAATCTCTGGCAGTGGATACCTCATTAAAATGCAATTTTAGAAGGTTTCAGTGGAAACTGCTTCTCAAATACACATCATTTTTTTGCCTCCTGGTTATGGCAAGACATTTTCAGAGAATTACCCCATCAGGTTTTGCAACAAATTCATTTTTCTGCATTACAACCCTTTTCTCCTATTCAAAGAACTAAACTGAAGTGAACTCTGCTTCTCCAGCTCCCTGTGAAGTCTGTGTGCTCCCAGCATAGATGTCAGGATCACACCCTGACAGATGATGAACAGCATCCTTGCTGAGGACTGCTTTCTTTGGGCAGGATACCAAAGGGAACAGAATTTCACATGAGCAAGCCTGACAGAAGCAACAGGGGGTTCTGCTTCTGCAGGGATGTGGCACTTAGAGAATCATTAAGCCAGGCTTGGAGACAGAGGAATTTCCTGCATTTTCCTCTTGTTCTTGTCACCAAAGCAAATTGACTTTTCAGGAGGCAACAAACTCAGTTCCCAGCTCATGGAAACCCTCTGCTGAAAGATACTTTTAGTAGAAGTGTTGCTTGACAGACTTGGTATTTGGGTTCTCCAAAAGACCTAGGAAGGAATCAGCCTTGGGAAAAGCCTATAAAATCCTCCCCTGCTGCCATCTGGTGCCAGGAGCAAGTAAATTACTATAACTCTTCGAGGAGTAGCACTTAACTACACTGATCCTATGAAGCTGCTCAGCTACATCAGCAGGCATACACCAGCATCTCATCTCTCTCCACCTTGTCCCTACTGCCTCCTTCACCAGCTGTTGAAATGAGGCTCAAACTCTGCAAAGAAATGAAATCATGAGGTGCAATTAGGGAGGTGCTTGGGGGACAGGAGGGTGGCAGAGGCTCAAACATTCCCTTTCCAAGCAACACAAGCAGTGACTTGCATGCATGCAAGATAGGAAACCAAGAGAAGCTAGAAATGCATGAACATTTCCAGAGCTAGGACCTCAGTGGCTTCCCAGAGACATGATGGCATTGCTCAGATGCCTGGAGTGCAGCCATGGATTGATAAAAGTTCCAAAGGTGAGGAAGAAGTGGTGTGCTCTGCACGAAAGAGGAGCTCAGGTGTGTGAGGGGCAGAAGAATCAGGGGAAAAGGCCAGATTTTGCAGAAGACAGAAGCTGGAAGTAAGAAATGGAGACCAATAAATGGAAAATGAACTGGAAAAGACTTGAAATACAGAAAGGAGATTAGACACAAAGAGGGGGAAGAATGTAAAGAAGGAAGGAGTGGGAGGGAGAAGGAAAAGACTGAGACTTAGGAGCCAGAAGACAGAAAAGAGGAAGAAAAAACAGAAGAGACAAGAGGGGAGAGAAAAAAAAAAGAGACAAGAGGGGGAACAAGGAAAAAGAAAAGGGGGAAAAGCCAGACACAGGGTCAAGACTGAGAGAGAACCTGAAGAATTTGAGACTTTGTTAACAGGAGAAAGACTGGAAATAAGTGGTTGTGGTTAAATGGACATCAGTGAGCAGGGGGTCTGGGATGGGATCATCCCCCACCAGGTTCTTTTCACAGCTCCCCAGCTTTTGGTATTGGGGAGGCAGGGGAATGTTTGAAGTTTGGGGTTGGGGTTTTTTTAGCCTGTTTGGGTTTTTTTATTTGGTTTTGTGCTTTTTTGTTTGTTTGTAGGGGATTTGGTGATTTGGTTTTGGTTGGGTTTTGGTTTGTTGTGCTGTTTTTTTCCCCAGCAGCTTCTGTTATGAAATCTACAGCTCCTCTCCTGATTTCTGTGCCATCTCAGCACTCAGAGATGCATGGAGAGCTAATCTGTGCATGAAGAGGGCAGGCAAAGGTTGCAAGAGTAAGCAGAAAAGTGTAATTACTTTCCTGTTGTCCCACAGCAGGTTAGGATCAAAATCAGGAACAGAATTCAGAGTCCTCCTCCCAGCTCCAGTGCCCAGCTCCCAACACCCTGCTGCCTTCTTCCATTCCCAGGCAGCAAACAAACCAGACTGACTGACAAGACATCACTCCAGCCAAACACAGACCCTTTGAGGAGGCATAAACTCCTCTGCCTGCAGTTTGAAGAGACAAAAGGCTTGTCTGTTCCTGTGCCCTGTAGCCATGGTTATCACAAGCTCTGTATCTGAGCTAATAGCTTATGCTTAGGAGCAGAAAATGGTAGCTTAACAACATCACCCTAATGTGCCTGCAAGAACTGAGCTGGCATGCATCTGCCCAGCTTGCAGCACTGGCAGAGCAGTCTTTTTTCTACCCAGAAAGACATATATCTCTAAAAAACCAGCAAACCACAAACCACTGTGCCTCTTGCAATTACATATCTGCACTGCAATAAGGATTTGTAAAGCCCAGGGTTCAGTACATCTGTCATATTTTCCCCCTACATCCTCTACTCACTGCTCATTTCCTAAATAGCTACAGCAAATGAGTAAATTCTATGACCACCAAAAGCTTTACAAGAGTTAGCTAGCATTTAACAAATGGTTAGCACCAAATTAAGGAACATTCATTCATTCACAACACCTAAACAATTCTCTTTATAGCTGAAAAAATTACATCTGGCTACTACAGCTCTTTCTGCTAGGAAACACTTTCTCTAGTTTGTTTTCAGCTTCCCCCAAAGCACTGCAAATAATAACAACAAGCAATAAAAAGCAGCAGCAGTGGCTGCAAATGAGTTCTGAGAACTGACAATGAAGGTTAAAAGTCTTCTGTTTCCATGTGGACTAAGACTACATGAAACACCTGCAGGCTGAGGGACTAAAAGTGAAGTAACTGATAGGAACTGCTTTGCTAAAACACCTTCCAAATCCTGGGTGCTTGCAAGCTTCTGCTGCCATCACCACCAACTGCTATTTGTCATGGAATAGATCAGAATGAGGGTTGGGATTTTTTTTTTTTTCCAAGCCAAAAAAGCAAACAGCAACTCTCTCTAAATTAATGGCCAAACATATTCACAAGGCTGGATTCACCCAAATGTTTGCTGGAGAGCCCTGGATTGGTCTCTCTGCAAACACATCTGCTAGCATTTAGCTTTTCTACATGTTGCCAGTCAAGTCTACTAGTTTTCTATTTTTTAGGCAATATCCAACCTACACAGAGAGAACTTTGGCTTTGGTGCTACTCTAGAGATTACCTAACAAGAAATGATGCTTCTGCCTTCAACATTCTCTCTGAAGTCTTTTAACCATTCTCTGCTATCTCAGCCTGTTCATTATAAAAGGAGAACAAATTTCCCATGGTAGTTAGACATAAATAGATTTAAAGAAGAATGGGAAGGTTTGTGTTTTTGCAGTGCACTTGATGACATGAAAGCACAGAAATCAGTCATTACATCCTCTGAGCACTGTTATTATGCTGTAAAACAAAAATGCTTCCTTGTCTTTGGAGATTAACTCCCTCATTAATTCTAAACTCAAAAAAGGTGAACATCCCAACCCAGACAAAAGGTCTTCACTCTGCATTTCCACTCATGCTGAGCAGAACTTCTTAAGCAGGAGGTTCCATTGGTTAGGCTGAAAGGAGGAAGGATTGTAAACCCACAAGACTGACAATCACTCACAAGCAAGCAGGAAATGAACATTATGACTCTCTGCCAATGCCATTTAAGAGGCAAGGAACCTTTGATTGTCAGAGCAGAAGAAAATGTGTTTGTCACAGGAAAATTCTAATGCACTTCCAACTGCTCTGGGATGTTTTCATGGTGGTTTCATGTCCACAATTTCACAGCTCCTTCACAGATTCTAAATTTCAGATCTGTAAGATCTTCACCAGCATCCTACCCCAAGTCATGGCATGCTTGCAAAGTGCATAATAATTTGGGTTCACTTCCTACATGCTTTTCTCTGATTTATACCTCCTCAACCATCCCCATGCTATGCTAAAAGTCCTAGTCTCTTCTCCTGCTGAAGGGGACTCAGCAGCCTGTTTGAAATACATAAATGAAAACTCCTGCCTGATTATGATGATGAATATAATGCCTGGGCATGGCAGGTCTCCTCTGCAGCTCAGTATAAGGATGTATTTCTGGCCTTTTGTCCATTCCATCTCTCCTCTGATGGAAAGTCTTACTGCATTTTTCCACCCCAGCTCAGTGCCCCCATTCTGTGCCACTGGGATTGATCCAGAAGGATGAATCAGGATAAGGACAAAGCAACTACCCATGGCAGAGATAAAGAAGCCTATTTATTGGCTTAGTTTCACAGAATCATGAAGGTTGGAAGAGACCTTTAAGATCATCAAGTCCAACCATCAACCTATCACCTCCATGCCACTAAACCATGGCCCTAAGTACCACATCACAGCTCCCAAAGAGCATAAGCAATTAAATTGCCACTAACTTCACTGTAATCCAAAGACATGTTAGAAGCAGCAAGGCAAAAGCAGCTTCCAGTGGTGGGAAAGGATCCATAGATGGGAATCTACAAGTATAGAGTCTAAATGGATAGGAATAATGCAAACTTGGGAGTAAAGCCAAGTTTAACAGTAAGTTGTAAGGACAATTACAGGAAGATCATGCTCCCATGAAAAAGATAGTCATGGAAATTGAGCTGGTTTTGATGGCAGAAACCAGATTGAAGAAGTCTTAGGTAGAGGAAAGGGAAGGTGACTAAGGCTCAGATTTCATGCCCTTTTCAAATCTGCAGTTATCTGGAAAAGCAGTAGAAGGTGGAAAAAAACCACCTGTTTATCCTCTAGTAAGATGTTTGAAACTCAGTTCCTGCAAATACTACAGCACTTACAGCACTCCTAAAAATACTCTAACTCATCACACAATTGAAAATTTTCCTGCCTTTCTGAACAACTGAAATACATCTCTTCTGCTTCATACAAGATCAAAGTAGACCTTGACATTCCTGCTAGGGAATACCATTAAAAGGGAAAAATCAGTGCCATTCATTGAATTTTAAATCCTGAGCTGGAGACCTGCTTCTAAAATCTGTTCTGAGTTTTTCTTATCCTTAGTCAACAGTTTCTCTTCTTTACTGCATGCTGTTATCTCTGTCAGCCAGGCTATTACTGCTGTAATACAATTTTCTGCTTACTTAATGGCACAGGATCTTGCATCTAGGCAATGGCAAATGGAGTCATTTTCAAGATGAATTAGATATAATGTAAAATTGTGCTTAGACTGAAAGGGCAGGTAGAGTCTCTCACTTGCCAGTATTCCCAAAAGCATGACTGAACAAGATGGGGAGGTGGCTAGGCCCCCAGTCTCAGTGTATCTGCTAGTCCCTACTAGTAGTTAGCAAGGGAAAAATACTGGTCTTTGTAAAAACATGTGGGGAACAACATCTGCAAAGTTAGATCACAGAATCATAAATTGTCCTGAGTTAAAGGGACCCACCAGGATCATGGAGTCCAACTCCTGTCTATGCACAGGACAGACCCCAAGTCACCCCATGTGTCTAAGAGCATTGTCTAGATGCTTCTGGAATTCTGTCAGCCTTGGTGCCATTACTGCATCCCTGGGGAGCCTGTTCCAATGTTCCACCACTCTCTGGGTGAAGAACCTTTGCCTAATACCTAACCTGAGCCTCTCCTGGCACAGTTTCATGCCAGTGCCCCAGGTCCTGTTTCTGGTCAGCAAAGAGATCACCACCTGCCCCTCCTTCATCTCTGGTGAGAAAGTTCTGAGCTGCAATGAGGTCTCCTCTCAGTCTCCTCCATACTGAACAGACCAAGTGATTTCAGCTATTCCTCATATGGCTTCCCCTCAAGACCCTTCCCCACCTCTGTGGTCCTGACTCTCTTCAGTACTCTTCTTGCAACCTTTCGAATCCTCTGTAATCTGTTACCATCACTTCTACATTTCCCTCTCTCTACAGGAAGAAGAAAACCACAGTTTGACTTCTGTTTTGCTTGGAAAACACCAAATATTTGAGATTATTCTCAGCTTCCCCATCCCCAAGCTGTACTTAACACTCTTCACCACTTCCAACTTTTACTTGCCCTATATTGTGCCCCTGAAAAGCAAGTTATAGGAAGAAAACCAGTTAGTTCAGCAAGAATTGGAGAACTTCAAATATTTTGTGGAGAAGGAAACAAACACCACTAACCTCTTTCATTTTTTCCAGTTCATTCTGCAGTGCTTGTTTGGCAATTTCAACTTCTATAAGCTGCTGCCTGAGTTTTTCATTCTCATCTTCTGTTATGGTCCGTTTTTCTTCCACGTTCTCTAGCTCATGGTGAAGTCTCACTGACACATCTTTTGCCACCTAAATAAAATGATATTTCAAAAGGCAAGATTAAAACCAAGAATTACTGCTGCAGTGCTTTGTGCCTAAGCAACCATTTCAAGGATAATCACAGAATGTTAGGGGTTGGAAGGGACCTCTGGAGATCATCTACTCCAACCTTCCTGCCACAGCAGGGTCACCTAGAGTAGCTATAGATGTTTTCATGCAAGTAGTATGTAAAGAAACATGTAGACAAAGAACTAGAATTCTAAATGACTCCAAATTTCAAGCCAATTCCTTCCCAAAAAATGCTACATTATTCCTATGGGCTTCAGCAGAAACCACATTAGCCACTAAACCCCAGGTCCTTCTCAGGTTCTGTTACATCAGTGGTGAAACAGGACCTTCATTATGCCTGGAGACAATGCAGCATCTGTTTTCTCTCAGCCACTGCTAGCTTATGGCTTTCAATGCACTGAGGCATATGCACTTCCCATGCAGAAGCATCTAAAATAGCAGGGTTCACCTTCCCCAGGCCTTCCCCACCTCTGTCTTGTACAGGACCACAAACAGACATATCTTTATTTCAACCCTTCTAGTTCCTCTCTCCTTTGTGAAGAGATAATCTAAATATCTGACATTTATTAGTATTAGCTCATTTAAAGAGTAAAAAGATGAGCAACCAACATTTTTACTGACCTTGTGTTCACCCAAATGATGTCCAATATTTTAAATGAAAATGAAGACTAAGGTTTTTGGGGTTTATTTTTCAACACATTTTCCCAGTAACAGAGTTAAAAGGCACATGCCAAGATCTAATTCCTCTTCTGCATGTAAAACAATGACAATCCTGGCATCCAAGCCACTTGTATTTTATTTTCTGAAACCACCAGAAACTCTAATTGTGCCCCCAAAATATTTAAGTACACACTAATCACTCTTAGGATGGTGATTTAGACATGTAGGTTGAAAAGCCTAATTTCCTGCTTTTTTTAGAGCATTGGAAAACATAATTAATCCTTCTTAGCATTAGCTAGGGGAGCTCAGAGAGCTATCCTTTCACAAGAACGATCTGTATGTGGCAAAGAACTCATTTTGACATTCTAAAACTCTAAAGAAAAACAAAATATTTGCAGTCTAGAAGAATCTGATCTACCAGAGAACAGCAGCAGCTAGTGACTCAGCCTCCCCTGACAAGAAACCCAGTGTGTGTGTGTGAATTACAGATACACCACTGCAGTGTGGCACAAAATCATTCAATAACCTCCCCCACTGGCATATAATGCCCAACAGAAAGAGGGAGTGGAGAGGAATTTCAATTATAACCCTACTCCAAAGGGACTGCAGGATGAGCTGAGAATCACTCCACAGGGCTCTAGCTTGATGTCTTTTCCTCCACTAGGTATTAAAAGAGCTCATCTGGTTGCCCAACCAAAGCAAATGGTAAAATCAGGGGGAACACTTTTAACAACATCCCACCAGGATCTGTCTTCAGCCATAGGCTGGATTACTAAATACACCCAAGTAACAAAATCATTACTGGGAGTGATTTTTGGACACAAAATTTGGTGGAGGAGCAATTAATGCATGGAAAGCCTACGTGGAGCATTTTAGATCCCCTGGGAAATGGAAGGCACTTATGCAAGGTGCATTTTAATACAACTATATGCAAGATTATCTCTAAAGGAATAAGTCATCTAATATGTTATCCATGCAAAATGAACATTATTTTGGATGGGAATTCTTCAGAAGAAGACTGGGGGACACAGCAGAGAACTGCATATGATTCACAGTTGCAGTTAGCCAGCACTCAGAATTCCATTAGGCAGAAATTTGGCATCATCCCTACTCCAAAGGGGAGCACATTCATGATCTTTGGGAATGCTTTGCAAAAACACCACTCCCTTTCCAAAGAGTCACATCTATGCTTATTGGGAAAGACATGGGAGGCATGGGAGACCAGCATAAGAAAGATGTGGACCAGCTCAGGCAGGTCCAGAGGAGGCTACAAGAACAATCAGAGGGCTGGAGAACTTCCCCTGTGAGCACAGGCTATGAGAGTTGGGGTTGTTCAGCCTGGAGAAAGCTCCAGGGAGACCTTATAGCATCCTTCCAGTATTAAAAGGGACCTAGAGGAAAGATGGGGAGGAACTGTTTTATCAGGGAGTGGAGTGACAGGATAAGGGGTAGTGGTCTTAAACTGAAGGAGGGTAGGTTTAGATCAGATGTTAGGAAGAAATACTTTCCTTAGAGGGTGGTGAGACACTGGAACAAGCTGTCCAGAGAAGTTGTGGATGCTCCATCCCTGGCAGTGTTCAAAACCAGGCTGGATGAGGCTTTGAGCAACATGGTCTAGTAGAAGGTGTCCCTGTCTGTGGCAGAGGGGTTAGAACTAGATGTTCTTTAAGGTCCCTTCTAACTCAAACCATTCTCTGATTCTAATACAAAGTAGCACAGAGCCAAGAAAGAAATCAACTCTATAAGCTGGAATCACAATATTCACTTGAGGCATGAAAGCTCAGGTTCAAATTCTGCTTGCAAGGGTGCATGCCTCAATTCTTCAGCAAAGTATCATTCTGAGTGTGCAACTCATCCCTTGTTTTGATCAGAAATTCCCCTGAAAACAGGCTGGTACCATTGCTTCTGACCAGGAAGACTAATTTTTCAAGAGCCACATGAGCAGTTGTACTTAGAGAACTGTCGTGGCCACAACAGGACACCTGGGGTTTGCATAAATGCAGGAAAGGAATATCAAATAAAGACAAAAGGAAGGATATTGGCAGTTTAGATGGAATTAATGAGGAAATTACTAGGGCAAGTCTTGGACTGGTTTCTACATTTCAATAAGAATGACAACAAGCTGGAAAACTTTCAGAAAAGGTTAATCCAGGCCTGGGGAAAAGAGACTCCATCCATTATACTTGCTAGAAATAAGTTTAAAAATTACTTTGTTCCTGATCATATATTAAATGAACATTTCCAACTACAGTTCACAGAATCCAATGAGCCATAGGGAACTAGAGTCCTAGGCAGAGGTGTGGTCAGTAAGGCCAGTATTTCCATGAGAAAGGACAAGAGACCAGTCAACTGGAAAGAGTTTTGGAGTCCTGATTCAATAGGAGCCTTGCCAAAGTCTAGTGGATGGAAGTAAAAATGAAACAACTTCCAGCTAGCATAAGAAAGTGGGGTTTTTTTCTGTAATTGGACCAATTTAGAGTAGAAATGATGGATATTTTACCAACAGTCTTTAAACAAGGACTGAAACTTCTTCTCAGCGATGGGTCTGTGGTTCATTCAGATGTAATGGATGAAATACAGTTTATTATCCATTGAAATTGGATGGCTTGTGTCTATTATTTCAGGTAGATGTTGAAAAACTTGGCTTTACTGCTGAAAACAGCAGTTTTTCCACTGACACCAAAAGAGTCAGGGTTTTGTGCTGTGACTCTGCAAGTATGCAACCTGCCAGCCCTCTGAAATCTTTACTAAAGAGTACTATAATGCCCTCAAAGTCAACAGGGCTATTCAGTGAGGTTGGTTTAGTTTTGCAGTGGTAGGGTATGTTTTGCACTCATCATTAAATATCCAAAATCTCTAGAGTCTAAACAGCATTTGAATCACTTTTTGCACATTGAATTTACAAAACAAAAAAATCTAGAATCATCATAAAATCATAGAATGGCCTGGGTTGGAAAGGATCTTAAAGATCATCTAGCTCCAACCCCCCTGCCATAGGCAGGGATGCCACCCACTGGACCTGGTTGCCCAGGGCCACATCCAAGCTGGACTCGAACACTGTCAGGGATGGAGCAGCCACAGTGTCTGTGGGCAACCTCTTCCAGTGCCTCACCACCCTCAGAGTAAAGAATTTGCTAACATCTAATCAAAATCTCTCTTCTTTCTGTTTAAAACCGTTCCCCTTGTCCTATCACTGTGTAAAAAGTTTCTCTCTTTTTTTAAGCTCCCTTTACATATTGGAAGGCCACAATAAGGTCTCCCTGGAGCCTTCTCTTCTCCAGGCTGAAAAATGCTAACTCTCTCAATCAGTGCTTATAGGGGAAGTGTTCCAGCCCCTTGATCATCTTTGTAGTCTGCTCTGGACCCACCCCAGCAGGTCCACATCTTTCTTATGCTGAAAACACTTAGACAAAAGCTGAGAAGAACTTATCTAGGTACTGAAGGGTTCTTAATCCCAAGGTAAGCATGGCCACCTCTATCCTATGAGCTGCACTGGGTGCACAGTCTACGACAGAGCAGAAGGAAACGCCTGAGTCATGTGGACCAAGCACACAGTGGTGTTTCCCCCTTGACAACTGCTCAGGCCCATACCTTGAGGTCCTGCTCCATGCTGCGCAGGAGCTCACCATCGATTTCACCGGTCTGGGCATAACGAAGCCTCTTGCGCTCGGCCTTGCGCAGCCGGTACTGAAGGATCCGACAGTTCTTGTTGGCTCGCTCCAGTTCGTGGCGCATCTCTTGAAGCTGACAAGCATCCTCCTCGAAGAAGCTGTCCCTCATTTCATCCATTTCTGTCCTCAGCTCATCTATTTCGTTCTGGCACCAGGGTAAGAAGGAGACAGGGATGCAACAGGTGGGTCAAAAGCACAAATATCAGCACATAGTGGGGAAGGCAGCCAAAACAGAGCTCCCACCCACAGCGACAGCAGCTCAATCCAATCCAGCTCATTAAAAGCTCTGCAAGGAAGCAGAGAAGTGCCACCACCCGCAACCCCCAAGCCAGGACCATCTTAACTCTGCTTCCAGCACTAGGATCAGGTGAGACCCAGTGTGGGAGCAGGGAGACCATCTGACCCCCCACCCTCACCAACCCACCCTGATGGTCTAGCCCCGGTCCCCCC
>VWZX01000699.1:1359321-1452132 GCA_013399015.1 Galbula dea
TGCTTCCTGCCGCTGCTGCCCTCGGGATGCAGGCGAGGCTCGGCGGCGGCGGAGGCTCCCCCTGCAGGTGGCTGGCTCATGGCGGCGGCTATCTGCCGGAGACGTCCATCACCGGCGGTGTCCTCCTCCGCCTTCTCCTTCTCTGCCTTCGCCGCCTCCGCTCTGGGAGCTGGGGAGAAGAAGCGGAGAAGGTGGCTGGGGTAGGAATGGGGAGCGAGGAGGCTGAAGGGAGACCTTCTCGCTCTCTACAGCTCCCTGAAAGGAGGTTGGTGCCAGGTGGGGGTTGGTCTCTTCTGCCAAGTAGCAACCGATAGGACAAGAGGAAGTGGCCTCAAGTTGCAAGAGGGGAGATTCAGACTGGATATTTGGAAAAAAAGTCTTTGAAGTATGAGTTGTTAAGCACTGGAACAGACTGCCCAGGGTAGTGGTGAAGTTACCATCCTGGAGGCATTCAAAAAACATGTAGATGTGGTACTTAGTAACATGGCTTAGTGGCATGGGGGTGTTGGGCCATTGGCTGGACTTGATGATCTTGGAGGTCGTTCCCAACCTTAATGAGTCTATGACAGCCCCAGGAGCAGCGCGGAGACAGGCTCACCAGCAGCCAGCCTGCCTGCTCCTTGCCACCACGGTGCCCCATCTGCTCCTGAGCCCTGCCCCACATCCCATGGGGCTGGAGACTAGCTGGCCAAGGCTGAAGGTCAGCATCAGTCTGGGAGAGGCTTTTAGGATGCAGTCCCCACTGCACAGCTGAGATCAGGTTCCCACTCCCATTGCTTGCATCTAGGGGCAATTTCCCCCATTGATGCCCAAACCCTTCCCCCTACAGACTGCCACATCACAGGTAAATATCCATACACACACAACATTCCCTCTGGCTCATCCTCACTGACAAGCTGAGTACCAGTCTGGGCTGTACTGCACCTCTCTGCCCTCTCAGAGGCCTCTTCCAGGTGTCTGTCACAGCCAGGTGGGCAAAGAAAGGCTCTGTACAAAGGGCTGTGCACGTGGAAGCAACAACAGATTTCCCTTTAGCTTTGATAGGGACTCTTTCAGGATAAGGTTAGGCCTCCAAAACTAAGGAAACAAGAGCCATGAAGGAAAAGGGCCCTTCAATCAGCTGCTATACCAAGATTTGTCCCAGTTTGTTTTCCAGAGACATTGTCAAGACTGAAGACTGATTCACTGGTTACGTTGACATAGGACTGAAACATAATCACTCCAGCAGATTTTCAGACCAGAGTAAGCAAGGAACACATCCCCACCCAGTGCAAGATGTGATGTGATATGATATTTGCTGAATGCTGCTCACATGGCACCTTTCCCCTATAGTGACAAAACTAGAGTTCTTGTGGTCACAACAGATTATTAAAAAGGGCTTTTAAGAGGCAGAGCATGCTGCTAATGGTCCTTAATATATTCTGCAAGAAATGGTTTTATTCAAGTGTCCTTGGAAAGAAAACACGAGCAAAAGTAAAAATGACAGCATTCCTAACACAGCCTAAAGATTGCCTTCTAAACATGGCTTAACCAATTCCTTACTAGCACAGGGAATAAAGAAACACGACTGGGCAAAGTCAGGATAGACATTATACCCTACCCTGACAATGGGTTTACTCCCTAGAACATGCTAGACAATGAGACACTGTTTGCTCTGCTCTCCCTGGCAGAAGCACAGGGTTTCCTCCAAAGTGCACTGTCATTATCACCCTGATTTTAACCAATATACTGGAAATTAATGCTCAAAAGGACACGGTTTGGCAGAAACTTCCCAGACATTCATTAGTAAAAAGGGAGCATGGGAATGTAAACCTAGCAAAATTTACACTTGAATTGCTTTACATCTGTTAACCATAGCAAACAGAATTCCCACACTCCTGTTGTTCAGAGCTGCACAGGTACAAAACCTCACTCTTGAAATTCAAACCTAAAGAAACTTAGCCTCCCCCCCAAAAAAAAACCCACCAAAAAAGAGCATTCAGCTTAGATCCTGTATCTTACTCATTACTTTACCTTTTACCTACTGCTTAAAGTGAAATTAAAAATGATAATAGTAACTGGAGAACCTACATTGTAGCTAGATCCTTTCGGGAAGTTTCAATGCAGCAAAGTCAGTGATGAGCTGGGAACACAACCCCCACCCTGCCTGCCCCCAATTCCAGGACCAGCCATCACCTGTCATTCAGTTGGCTGATTTTATGGGGGTTTATTAGTTTGTTTCTTTTAACTGGCGTAGGGAAAGCTCCGTTTGAACCCAAGTCTGAAACCTCTATCCTCACAAAACTCCTCCACACAACCCCTTCCCCAGAGCCAAACCCACGTGGCGCCAGGACGCGGCATCTCCGCAGCTTTTCCCATCGGGAACAGCGGAAAAATGCGTAAATAAACGGCGGCAACAAAAGGGAGAGGTCTGATGGTTCCAGCCTCTGGCGTGGGGATCTCCTCCGCCAGGGGCTCCAGGCAGGGCTTCCCCTGCTCCTGGTCTCCCCTTGTCGCTACCCCTCCCAACAACACCCCAATTCGCAAAGGCGGTGGTTTGGGAACACTCCTGCCTTTTGTCTTGGATTTCAAGGCGCGGGAGTATTTTCACTGCTCTCCCCGATATACCTGCTGGGTTTCTTACATCTGTATCCCGAGTAACGTTCCCTTTCGGGAGCTAAAAAAGCAGCATGGATCTGAAGCATCCGCATTACTCACCACCACTTTGTCTCCTGCTGGGCTGGCGAAATGCATGCACAGGGAGAGGGACACCCGCACACGAGGTAGCGGAGCTCCCAGAGCCGCTCAGGAGAATGAGGCAATGTTCATGAGCTGACCTCACTGGGCCTGGGAGAGAGAAAAGGGGAGGAGAGGGAGTGGAGGAGGGAGGAAAGCAGCGAAGGGAAGAGAAAAGAAAAGATGAAACAGCAAGAACCCCGCCCAGGCCTGAAGGATGAGTTGCATCCCCTCATCTAGCCGCACATGGTGGAGAGGATTAGAGAGCAAACGGGGGAAGGAGAAGGCTGCAGGGAAGGGGTGTGCCCGATTTCCTTTCCCCAATGCATCCAGGCAATCGATTCGGATCAATTCTTTAGTGTCTCTTTCAGGGGAGCCTGCTCTGACCTGTGGGATGCCGAGCGGGATGCTGCTAGGATTTTCCTTTGTTCGCTGCCTTGTGCTGCGCTGGGAGCGGCGCAGGTCCTTGCTGAGCCCCGTGACAGCGGCTGAGAAGGGGAGAGACAAAGGCAACCTCTGATCTGATCTACTGAAGAGCATCCCCTGGTGTGATCTATTCACATGGATAAGGGACTAACAGGCTGTTGACCTGTTTAGCTGGACTGTGGGCAAAGCCAAAAGGTTGTCATTGGCTTCACCTGTTTGTTTTGTCATTAGGTGAATTCACCTTTGGTCTTAAGCACATTAGAGGGCTCTTAATGCTTCCTGCTTGAAGTCTCTCCTAGTTACAGACAAAGAAAAGCAGAGAAAAGGTTTCCTTTCTTAGAAGGATAGAATCATTAAGGTGGGGAAAGACCTCTAAGATCAAGTCCAACTGTTGACCCAGTAGAAAAGGACCTGAGGGGTGCTGTTTGACAGCAGCTGAAGATGAGGCAGCAGTGTGCACAGGTGGCCAAAAAGGCCAACAGCATCCTGGCTTGCACCAGCACTACTGAGGCTAGTAGGACTAGGATGGGGATTGTCCTCCTGGACTCAGCACTGGTGAGGCCACACCTCAAATCCTGGGTTCAGTTTTGGGCCCCTCACTCCAAGAAGGACTTTGAGGTGTTGGAGTGTGTCCAGAGAAGGTGACTAGCAATAAGACAAGAGGAAGCGGCCTTAAGTTGTGCGAGGGGAGGTTCAGGTTGGATGTTAAGAACAATTTCTTCACTGAAAGTTTATTAGGCATTGGCCCAGGCTGCCCAGGACAGTGGTGGAGTCACCATCCCTGGAGGGGTTCAAAACCATGCAGAGATGGCACTTGGTGACATGGCTTAGTGGCATAAGGGTGTTGTCTTAACAGTTGGACTTGATGACTTTAGAGGTATTTTCCAGCTTAATGATTTTATCCATGGATTTATACTTTGTAAGTACATGTATATGTACCTGTGAGGTCCTTGTGCAGCCCTTGGGGGAGGGCAAGCTCAGGAGAGACCTCCAGCCCCCTTCCCAGCTGCCTCTGGCCCTCCCTGTGATATAACAAGCAGAACCCAACACATCTGAAGCAGCTTCTCCTGGGATGTGGAAAGGTACTCCCCCTCCACACAGAGGCATGTCCTCCAGCCTTGAGCCCAGGGACTACATGAACTAGATATATAGAGATATGATTTGTTGAGGACAATCAGAAAATAGGAAATGGAACATTTATGCTGAAGAAAAACACTTGGATGATGAGAGGCTAACTATTTTTTTAATTCATAATACTTAATGATTCTTTGGGCCTTTAAAACTCCTAAATATTGACCACAGTCATGCCCACTAAACAGAATAATTGGCTGAAAACCTGAGAAATGAAAATATAACATATTTCTGAAGTTACAGCTGAGAAATTTGCCTCTGAAAGTGGTGGACCAATTCTGCTAGAGGAAAACTAGGCTCATTTTCTCAGTGAATATACAAAATAGAAGTGATGAGGTCATCACAGGAACATAACACTTCATCTCCTCATCTCATACCACCTACAACAAGTTTTATTGTGTATTTGGGAAGATACAGATCCTTATTTTCTCATAGCAGTGTTCAAATGAAAACCAGGTCATCAGGTTACCTTCACCCATATTGTCAGGCCATATGTCTGATGGTAGAGACCAATTATTAAGGTTGGAAGAGACCTCCAAGATCATCAATATCATTTATATTTTGGGAGGGAATGGCTTTAATCTACAAAAGGTAAAGCACTCTTGATGAAAAGCTGCATTTCCATTAGGAAATCTGCTGCTAGATCTCTGTAGGCATTTTACATCACCAGCAGGTCATGATGTAATAGATCTCCACCTTGTCCTATCACTAGTCACCTAGGAGAAGAGACCAAGCCCCACCTGGCTCCAGCCTCCTTTCAGGGAGTTGGAGAGAGTGAGAAGGTCTCCCCTGAGCCTCCTCTTCTCCAGGCTAACCAACCCCAGTGCTCTCAGCTGCTCCTCACAACACTTGTGCTTTAGACCCTTCCCCACCTTCCTTGTCCTTCTCTGGACACACTCCAGCATTTCAATATCTTTCTTGGAGCGAGGAGCCCAAAACTGAACTCAGGATTTGAGATGTGGCCTCACCAGTGCTGAGTATGTGGGAAGAGGAGGAGAAGAAGAAAAAGGAGAGGAAAAATTTCTCCTCCAAGCCCAGTTTCAATGTAAGCCTGTTCCACTGTTACCTACATCCAATTTAAGCCATGTAGGTTCCTTCCTGAGTTAGGGTGAGAATCCCTAAAAGTATGACCCAGGCATGACCTCTTAGCTTTCAGCAGCTAACTGAAGCATAGGTCACTTCTCCAGAGGAGACTTTTCCAGGAGGATGTTTGGGTGGCAGCACTTGCTGTACTTCAGCCACATTGCTTACTCACCTCCTCTGCCCTTTTGGGAATCTGCTGGCTTGTGCTGGGGCAGAACAAGGAGCTGCTGGAGCGTGTTGTGCTAGTTCATGGTACTGGCACCACCCCAGCTGGCAAAGGCTGAAGTTTACCTCCCTGCCCAAGGAGATAGGCTGGACATGACTAAATAAATATAGAGTAGACCACAGCCCTTTTTCTCTGTCCATGGAAAACTGGAAGTTTGAGACTTTAACTCACCCATTCCTAACACGTTGACTAAATGGCCCTGATGTCTGTTGTAGCAAGGAGTAATTTGAGAACAAATAATGAATCCTTCCTAACTGTTCCCTTTTCTTATTTACTTGGAAATGGAAGAGCTTTCCAGATGTACTGCACAGCAGAATTGCACAGCAGCAAATCCTGATATATCAAGGTGTGTTTTAAAGAAGAAGAACACTTGTGAACAAGCAGAGCTAAGAAACAAATAGTCCATGCACCCCATCAAATAGAAACATGCTAACAGCACCAAAAAGTCTCTTAAAACAGACAAATTTCAGCCCACACTTCTATTTTTTGGACCAGATCATTATATAAAATGATGGTGGTTCTAGTTTCATGCCTCTCTTCTTTTTCCTGCTCCTCCTCTTTAACAGCTGCTCCTCAGCCAGAGACAGCTATAGCATGGCACATTGAGGCTGCACCTTCTGTTCATCCACATCCTCATATCCACAAGCCCCAACCAAGGGGACAGCATGCCCCACCAAAGGGGCAGGGATGCCATCTGCAGCCTCCCTGACAATTCATCCCAGTGGGAGAAGTATGTCATGATGTTTGCTATGGAATGCAAACAGCTTCAACCTTCATCTCTGCAAGGGATCTCCTACATCCTATTTTGGGAAGCCTGTATGTTATGCACTGTGTCATAACCCGTGTGTTCCAACACCTCCTGGTTTCTCAGCCTCACAGAGGGTGAAAAGACACAAAAAATTGGAATTGTAATGAAAATGAGAGGAATCTTTGGCTCTGCCTATGGAGAATAAAACTAAGTGAAATTAAGTCTGGTGTTTACTCAAACTCCATTTGTATAAAATAAAGGCTCAGTTCTATTTTTTTGCTATCAAACATTGCATTCAGCCTTCCTGAAGGCTTCAGGAAGTTTTACAATCCTGCTTTTTATTCCTACAGCAATCAGTTGTACCTACTGTTCAGAGATCATGACCCAACTGAGCATGCCCTGAAACAGGCCACTGCCACTCAACCATTTGCAATGACCAAACAACCTCTTCCAGTCTCTCTGTGTCTCTCTCCTGGACTTGCTATATCTTATGTTAGCAGAATGATTGGGGAAAAAAAGAAAGAATTGGGAAGTTAAAGCATTAAGTACACTGAGAAAAAGTCTCTCTGTATCAGTGTGTTTTCTGCCACTCCTCTTTCTCATTTTAAGGACAGGGTTATACCAAACTGGCATGAATCTTATTGTGCATGCATATATCTGCATGATCTCTATAGTGCATTGATATCTGAAGCTCATTGATTACTTAATGAGGTTAATGGGAGAGGAATAATACAGAAATTCTTTGTAGCTGAGACTGTAGGAGTGAAAGGCAACATGTGGAATTTCTCTGGATTTCTCAGTCTTGCACCCTGCCTCACTGTATTTCAGTTCAGATGCTCACTGGCTGCTGAAGAAAAACAACATTCCCCTTTGGGCACCCCTACAGTACCAATATATCCAAGCAGGCATTTCCAGGGAGAGACTGGAAATGTAAAGGAGGTGACCTCAGAGCTCTTCTCTAGCATTAAACATAAAAGAAGTCAGTGATGAGCAGGCTGTGTTCTAAGGTCTGCCTACCTCTTCCCATGAAGCAGGCTGTTCACCCCAACTTGTGCACCACACCAAGAGTCAACATATCACACAAACATTAAGCTTAGAAAAGACCTCCAAGATCATCAAGTCTAACTGTTATCCTATCACCACCATGCCACTTAACCATTCCACTAACATGAAGGCTTTGTTACTCATCTGAAACTTCAAAATCCTCATCATGACTTACTCAAGCAGGCTGCAGAGTTTCTTACCTCATTGTATTCCACCATGGCTTAAAGTAGCAACAACAGTTCTAGCTTCCTAGGGGGGGGTTATAAAGTCCTTCCTCTCTGCCTAAAAAGAGTTTAGAAGAAGCAGAATGATCCCACTTTCACACACCTGATGCCTAAAAAGGCAAAGTCCTCTCTAGAGGTTGCCATAGCAGGTGATGTTTCTTTGTTAATCCATTAGAGCCCAGCAGTTGGCCATTACATCAATCAGGCAAATAAAAATTGGAGCTGCACAACTTAAAAGGAGCTAAAGTACCCAATTCTCCCTCATTGCTCCAGGATATCTGGTCTCTTACCTTGAAAAGGTAGAAGCTGCAGTGAGGAAGCAGGTAATGAAACAGCCTGTGTTTGTTAGCTGAGGGCTCTGAGTGGGGCTTTTTTATTATTTATTGCACATTTCATGTTATTTTACTTTTACTTCCCTCCTCTTTGAGTTGGGATGCTTGTTTTGATCCCTTCTGTATGGATGGAGTTGTTTAGACTGGAGCTGTATGTTGCTACTCTGACTTCTAGCTGGCATCTGACTGCTACACAAGTTTCCAGCTGCAAAACTCAAGGCAGATTTTCCAAGAGCTGGTGTTAGAGAACTGGTTGCCTTTCCACCTGCACTACTCTCTGCTTTATTGTCATCTTATTGATAATCTCTCTTTCCTTTTTTTTGTCTTTAATCTCTCTGGTATTTATTCATTCTCATCTCAGAGCTGGAGCTAAGTTGCTTGGAAGCTTAAGAGAGAGCTCTTGGCCTAGGAACCTGCCAAAAAGTTGGCAAATTAATCTCTGTTCTTTATTCTCCTAAACACCTGTGAGAACTCAACAGCAATATTTCTGAAAAGAAGACTTTTTTTCATTCCTATATCTTAGTGGATTTTGAATGTGATGAGCTGCAAATATAGATGATTTATTTGTCAATTTACACTTGCAAAGGCAAGGGAAAAACCCAGTACTTGGAGAAGCTGAAGATTTATAAATCAATGGTGAATCAGATCCTTTGTTCACCCATGTGTTGGGCTTTTTAGCATGCTTGTTATGTTGTTATCTCCACCCTGGGTTAGATCCAAGCCTTTTCCATAATGCCCTAGTGCTTCTCTGGAGAAAGGAGAGGATTTCTGGCACACATCAAACTGGTCAAATCAGTCTACCAGGTTTGCTGCCTGGCACATGTGGATGGAAACAAAACCTCTATAAGGTGTATTGAGAAGTACACACAACAGGTTTATTGCATGGCTTTTGGTTCAGGGCTCTCCTACTTGAAGAGCAACTGGGAAAATGATTTGCCCCAAATATCCTCCCTTGTGTATGCTGCTACTGCTTTGTAAGGCTCTGAAGGACAGGCAGTGTAGATGTGCTGTGACTGGCTACACCTCCAACAGCTTCTGGGCTCCCTCTGGGCTGCTGGGGAGTAGCTCAGTGTGTGAATGAGGCCAAAGTCCCTGTTTCTATGGTGACTTCACCCTCCCATCACTCCATCCAGCAGCCCCTCTTCAATACCACAGAGCTGGTGTGGGGAGGGAGAGGAGATGGAGGCAAGGAAGGAGCATTTCTGAGCCTGGGAAAACACAGTTGGTATCTAAAATGTTTAGCCTTGATGGTAGTCTTGCAGGATCAGAGAATAGAAATAGGAGAGAGCTCATTCGTGCAAGGCAAGCTCTGGAGGATGCTGGACTCCTAACCCCCTCCTGCATGCTTTGCATCTGACAGAAGCACAGCAGAGACAAGGTGCTGACAGCCTGATCTTGTTTAGAGTCCCAGTGGAGTGATGTTATTCAGCACAGCACATCTATTCTGCTGTAATTCTATTAGCAAAGAAATCAAAATCAGGCTTTGTGGGGTAAGGGCAGGGCAGGTGAAGTTGCAGCATGATGACAAGGGGCTGGCTGGGTGACTTTGGCAGAGCAAAGTGTAAACCCTGGAGAGCTGATGCTGCTGCTCATGGAGAAGCAGGAGGTTGCAGGACTGATCTGAGATAATCCCTTGATCTGAGGCCATGATTAAAGAGTATCCTTAAGCTGCAGGTTTCCAACCTTTGGGTGGGAAGGATGCTACTGAGTGAATTCTTTCTCTCTCGCTCTCTTCTAGGTGAAGAAATTCTTGCTAATATCCAACCTGAACATTCCCTGGTGCAACTTAAAGCCATTTCCTTTTGTTCTGTCAATAGCCTCCTGGGAGAAGAGCCCAACCCCTACCTGGCTCCAGCCTCCTTTCAGGGAGTTGCAGAGTCAGAAGGTCTCCTCTGAGCCTCCTCTTCTCCAGGCTAACCAAGCCCAGTTCCCTCAGCTGCTCCTCACAACACTTGTGCTCTAGACCCTTCACCAGCTTCATTGCCCTTCTCTGGACACACTCCAGCACTTCAATGTCTTTCTTGGAGTGAGGAGCCCAAAACTGAACACAGGATTTGAGGTGTGGCCTCATCAGTGCTGAGTCCAGGAGGATAATCCTTGCCCTAGTCCTGCTGGCCACACTAGTGCTGATCCAAGCCAGGATGCTGTTGGCCTTCTTGGCCACTTGGGCACACTGCTGCCTCATCTTCAACTGCTGCCAACCAGGTCCTTTTCTGCTGAGCAGCTTTCCTTGCAGCATTTTGTCTCTTTTATGATTTTAGATCAAAATGAAGTGAACATTTTGACTCCTAGGTCTCAAACTGGTGAAAAGCCATAAGACTCTTATCATTTGCAAAAGACACCCACAACTATTTTCTTCTATATAGAGCAAGAGCAAACTGCAGATAGATACTTCAATGCCTTAACAACTTGGGAGTAGTAACACCTTCTGTCATTTCACTGCAAAATATTGGTGGTGTTAATTAATGTTTTTATTAACTTTATGCTGTGGTTAATAGTATTCATTGGGTAGGGTTTGTGGGTTTTCTTGATACAGCAACAGAAGACTCAAGACAGCATTATCTAGAAATGGAGGGCATGTGGCTGCTATTTAACATCACCTCTCTTTGCTAAGTCAAGAACTAAGCATAGTGACCCAATTCTTGCATACATCATGGTGGGC
Source organism: Galbula dea (assembly GCA_013399015.1). Classification (NCBI taxonomy): domain Eukaryota; kingdom Metazoa; phylum Chordata; class Aves; order Piciformes; family Galbulidae; genus Galbula; species Galbula dea. Next base: position 1,369,913 of record VWZX01000699.1, read on the forward strand.
AAAGCTTCCAAAGCAAGAGCAGAGCAACAGCTGTGAGCCAGAGCTGGGGGATGAAATGCAAGCCTTGCAGCAGCCAGGTAAAGCCCAGCATGGATTTTTGCTGCTTCATGTGCATTCCCTTTAGTTCTTGGGGAGATTTAGGATCTGAATTCATCCTGAACCTCTGTTCCAGGCTAGAGTAGGAACAAGAAGAGGAGATGCTAAAGAGATATTGTCTCTCACCTACTGTCATGTTGGTGCCAGACTGAACAGGAGAGGAGGAGCCAACTGCAGAAGGCTTCTCCCTGGCTTCCTTTGAGGAAGGGGAGCAGGGAGATGGAATAGGCCATTTTAGGAATGGTGTGTGACAGGCAGGGTGTGGAGATGTTGTTAACCTTAATGTGTTATCTGGTGTCACTTGAGAGCATGCAGTGGGTAAATTGTGCCAAGCAAAACAAGCATCATCCAAAGGCATTGGGTACATTTCAATCTCAGGCAAATGAGCAGATTGACTAAATATATTTGTGTATGAAGGAACAGGTCATTTTATTCATTAACAACTCTAATAGTTAATTGCTGGTTTATCCAGCTTGGCTCAGTCATATTCCTGAATATTAGGAGTGTATTGTGCATCCATCCAGTGGATAGAGTTTGTCTCTGAGTGGTGGCTTGTAAAGTCCAGGAGACTTTATGAATGTGTAAGCCTGCTTTTCACCACTGCAACAAGCCAAGAAATGACCCAAAAGAAGAAAGCCAATTAGATTCAGCCAAACAACTCACTTTTTGATAGTGTTTTGCAGCTCTTGGTGAAGAATCTTTTCAAGCTGCAGCTTCTCATGGCCACCAAAGCTTTGACAAAGGATCAAGCTAATTCTTCCAGCAAGTTTAAAGCATAACTCCAGTCTTTATGCCCTCATCAACAATTACCCTTTCAATTAGTCTGACTCAAGCCATTCAGATAATGGTGACACACACCTGTGATGTGAAATGAGCACATCTGTGATGGCAAGAGTTATTTCCAGCAGATTAGGGCATAGGCAGTGTCCCCTGACCAAGCAGTTCTGGAAACTGCACAGATCAATATCTTCCTGAGGCAGGAGCAGCTGCTACTCTGCTTCCCAGACAGCAACATTGGAGATTCTCCCCCTCAGTGTTACTCAGAGATAAAAAGACTCATGAAGAAACTGAAAAAGAGGAGATCTAGGTTAGATGTTAGGAAGAAATTCTTTACTTAGAGGACACTGGAACAAGTTACCTGGAGAAGTTGTGGATGTTCCATCCCTGGAAGTGTTCAAGGTGAGGTTGGATGGGGCTTGAGCAATCTGGGCTAGTGGGTGGCTTCCCTGCCCATGGCAGGGGGGTTGGAACTAGATGATCTTGAAGGTCTCTTCCAACCCAAATCATTCTATGAATATGTGGACAGGGACTTGTTTCTAACTGGAGTCATCCTGAGACTCTGATTCACTGGTTGCTGAGTGCCTGAACAGTGACACAGAGCTGTGAAGTGTATAAAAGACATCATACCCAGAGGTGGGTCATAGAGATCAGAGGAGCTATTTTTTTCAGGGAAGAAAAAAAGGAGAAATAAGAATGAGTCTAAAGCCTTTTTCTGAGCCACAGCCTTTTTCTGTACATCACCTGGCAGTACAAATTTCATTTGGGTCAAAACCAAGCTGGCTTAGTCCAAGTATGACATGTGATGTTTTTAAAGCCAGATGAAGGCATTATCCTGACTGCAGCAAACAAGCTGATACCTGATCCAGTATAAAACCAGCCAGGCAAAGCTTGGGGTTTTTTTTTGCCAAGTTTTGAAAGCATCTTTGCTTTTTCAAGGTTTTATTTTCCTTTTTAATTGCCACAATATTTTTGCTGTGGCCCAAGGAGCCCTAAAATCAGAGGCATCCATCTGTCAGCAGTTGCTGACTGGGAGAGGAATGTAGATTTTTGTTTTCTTAAGTGTTTAGATTTGGCTTTTGTGCCTGTTTGCCAGTGAATTAAAATCAAGATCTCACCCAGTCTTTTGGGTTTCAATTTTCTCTTTTTTTTCCCCCCCCTGTTACCTGTGAAAATAAAAGAGATTGAGAAGTTCTACAGCATCATCTAGTGGTTATAGATCAATTTACAGAAGCAATTACAGTTTCACCACCCTTCCTGATTTAGATTCCAGGACTGACTGGAAAAATGAGAGGGGAAAATTGATTTTTAGCTGTCAGCTTATGGACTCTGAGAAAACAATAAATAAAACAATTAAATAGAGCATTGGTTTAGGAGATATGTTAAACCCCTGCTGTTAGCATGCACCAGTGTGGAACAAGAATATCCAATATCTTATTGTAAATTTTTTTTGGGGGGAGATGAAGTTAAGTGAGAGAATTTTTAATTTAAGGGAAAGAATTTTGCTCTGATTTCAATATAATGATGGTAAAAGTCCATCAGAGGCTGATATACTCATTCAGATTTGGTGAAATAAACCATAATACTTGCATTTTTAATCCCTTGTGCAAAGGCAGAGAATCAGAACAGGAGTCCAAATCTTCTGGCTCCAAGGCTGAGCTTCTTTAATTAGATTAATTAGAAGAAAATATGACAGAAATGCAGAAGGAAGCCACAGACTTCAGAAACCTGCTTTCTGTAAGGCTTGGTTTGTTCAAGTTCACTCTTCTGGAAGGGTTTTGTCTTTGGCCTCCTTCTTAAAAGGTTAAGATGTCAAGATTTTAAGATTGATTGATTGTGTTGAACTGGGTGCTATGTAATGAGGTCTACATTAAGGCAAAAAATAAATCACCCCTCCTCTCTCAGTTAAATCTAGGCTACAGTGCCAGGTTCTCTTCTATCTGTGTCAATGTCACTCCCAGTAAGCTCTAGCAGGTCTCATCCTTTCCTCAAGTGCCTCAGATGGGTCAGCAGGGAAGAGGAGCAGACTGGCTGAACAGGGAACTTTGCCTGGGATTTAGGGTAAAAAGAAAAGGAGATATGACCTTTGGAGAAGGGGTAGGAAACTCAGGAGGATTACAAGGATGTCAGGGATGAATTAAACAGAGTATCCTGAGTTGGAAGGGATCCACAAGGATCATAGACTCCAACTCCTCTTTAGGCACAGGACAACCCCAAAGTCATACTAGGTGCCTAAGTGCATTGTCCAATTGCTTTTTAAACCCCATGAGAGTTGGTGCCTCCCTGGGGAGCCTGTTCCAATGCTCCACCACTCTCTGGGGAAAGAAGATGAGGTTTTGCAGGGAGAAAATTAGAAGGGACAAAGCCCAACTAGAGCTTAATCTGGTTCCTGTCATAAAAGATAACAGCAAATGGTTCTATAAATACCTCAGCAACAAGAGGAGGGCTAAGGAGAATCTCCACCCCTGACCAGAGGGATGGGATGAGGAAATAGCTGAGGAACTTAATGCCTTCTTTGTCATAGTCTTTAATAGTCAGAGTAGTTATCCTCAGGGTATTCAGCCTCCTGAGCTGGAAGACAGGGATGGGCAGGAGAATGAGGAGCTTAGCATTGAAGGGGAGATGATTAGTGACCTGCTGCACCACTTAGATGCACACATGTCCATGGGGCCAGGTGGGATCTGCCCAGGGGTACTGAGGGAGCTGGCAGAAGTTCTCACCAAGCTACTTTCCATCACTTACCAGCAGTCCTGGCTAGCCAAGGAGGTCCTAGTTGACTGGAGGTTAGTAAATATGATGCCCATCTACAAGAAGGGCCAGAAGGAAGATCTGGGGGATAATAGACCTACCAGTTTGACCTCAGTTCTGGGGAAGGTTATGAAGCAGATCATCCTGAGTGTCATCATGCAGCACGTGCAGGACAAGCTGGTGATCAGACCTAGTCATCTTGGGTTTGTAAGAGCAGGTCCTGCTTGACCAACCTGATTTCCTTCTGTGACCAGGTGACTCAGTTAGTGAATGTGGGAAAGGCTGGGGGTGTTGTCAACCTGGACCTCAGCAAAGCCTTTAATACCATTTCCCACAGCATTCCCCTGGAGAAAAGGGCTGCTTATGGTTTGGATGGGTGCAGGCTTCACTGGATGAAAAAAACCTGGCTGGATGGCCAAGCCCAGAGAGTCAAATTGAGATGGTAACTGGTCACAAGTGGTGCTCCCCAGAGCTCAGGACTGGGGCCAGTTCTGTTTCATATCTTTATCAATGACCTGGGTGAGGAGGTCAAGTGCATGCTCAGTAAGATTGCAGATGACATCAAGTTGGGTGAGTGTTGATCTGCTTGAGGGTAGGGAGGCTCTGCAGAGGGATCCATGGGTTGAGGCCAATGGCATGAGGCTCAACAAGGGTAAGTGTCAGATGCTGCATTTGGGTCACAATAACCCCATGCAATGCTCCAGGCTTGGGACAGAATGGCTGGAAAGTTGTCCAGTGGGAAAGGACCTGGTGGGTGTTGGTCAACAACAGCTGAAGATGAGGCAGCAGAGTGTCCAGGTGGCCAAGAAGGCCAACAGCATCCTGGCTTGGAGCAGCACTAGTGTGGCAGCAGGACTAGGGCAAGGATTATCCTCCTGGACTCAGCACTGGTGAGGCCATACTTCAAATCCTGTGTTCAGTTTTGGGCTCCTAACCACAAGAAGGACTTTGAGGTTTTGGAGTGTGTCCAGAGAAGGGCAATGAGGCTGGTGAAAGGTTTAGAGCACAAGTGTTGTGAGGAGCAGCTGAGGGAACTGGGATTGGTTAGCCTGGAGAAGAGGAGGCTCAGAGGAGACCTTCTGACTCTGCAACTCTCTGAAAGGAGGTTGTAGCCAGGTGGATACTGGTCTCTACTCTCAGGCAACAAGATGATCCTCTCCACCCTGCTCTGGGTGACCCTGCTTTAGTGATGGGGTTGGACTAGGTGATCCCCAGAGGTCTCTTCCAACCTCAACCATGCTGGGATTCCAGAATTCAGTGAGTTCTCTAATATCTGCCCATGCATGTGTTTGCTCCTTGCACACCCCAGCACCATGCTTGTGTTTCAGAAGTGACTGATTTGCTGTAGGAAGTGTATGTTAAAGATACATCTTCATTTCCTCAACTAGGTTTGGGATTTGTTTCAATTAGTTATTCACACTTCTCTCAACAACACTGAAATCTGCTTCTCTTGATTTCCTCTGTCCTTGGGGATGAAACAACAGAACCAAATGACTGTGTTGGATTCCAACCCAGAATACCAATGAGAACCAACAAGGCTGTTATTCTTTCCCATGGCAGATGCAAAATTAGGCAAGAAGCACAAGGAGGATTTCTACCTCCTGCTTTTTCTTTTACTATATTTCTTTCCAGTTGTCCTGGACCAAAATGTCTTTTTCCTGCTTGCACCACAAAGACTCATTTATTTCTCTGAGAAACAATATTTTTTTTGCTAGCTCTCCTTTTCTCTCTTGCAAGGAAGCTTCTTCCCACCCCCTCCCTGTGAGTTGTTCACAGGGAAATAGCTGCAGCTGGAAGAAGATGGGTCACAGCCCTCTGAAAATTTTCTCTGCAGTCTCTAAGTTTCAAGAGGTTGAAACTATCTCCTGATTTCAATTGCTGAATTAATTGTTTACTCCTTCCAAATGAGGGCTGAGGAAAAAAAAAAGAAGCTGGTTTTTGGTCCAAGTTTCTAATTAATGCTGTCATTTTCCATACTTCACATCAGTTAATCTGGGTGCTAGCATCTAGCTACAGATTTAAAGCATTGGATGTTTGTGCCTTTTCCTTTTTTTTCATGAATCTTTGCCACTATGCTGATTATTTTTTTTTTCTAATTAGTTCTTCCCACTTATTCTCATTTTCATCTAATTAAAATGCCATGCTAAAAGTATGGGTGAAGATTCAGTTAATTTGTCTTCTAAATGGCTGCATAATTAATGAAAGATGGAAAGAAAGCCAAGTCACAATGTGATTCTGGGACTTTTCCCTGCAGTTTGCTCTTTAATGATAGACAAACAAACAGCTAAAAGATTGATTTGAATTTCTAAGCAGGCTTAGGGCTGCATTTGAGTAACCATCAGATCAAATAGACATATTAGAGAAAGAATTGCTATCATCTTCCTACAGTTGTTCATAACCCTGATGCTCTCAGGAATGTCTCTCTTCTCCCTGGTAACTAGCAATAGCACAAAAGGAAATGATCTCAAGTTGCACCAGGGAAGGTTCAGGTTGGGTATTAGGAACAATTTCTTGACTGCCAGTTAGGTAGCAAGGTTGATGTTTAAATGTCCACAGTCAGGTTAGATAAAAAACTTACTGAAAGAACAACTTGATTATTTAAGACCCCAGGAAAGCAACTTGGTTAGGAGAAGTTTACTCAGATCTGTGCTAATCTGTTGAACCCAAAGGGTTTCTGTCTCAGTGGTGAAGCCAAACATAGAAAGTGACCATTGAAAAAATGAAGTTATTTACTGGAAAGTCTCCTAACTGAAAACAGTTCTTTTAAATTGACTGTCAAAAGTTTGCAGCCAGTTTTGACTTGCTCTCATCCAAGGTTTCAAGTACTTTAAGCACACAGAGCTCCACCAAAACTCACAAAAAAACCCCCCCCAAACTTCAAAGAGAATGAGCATTTGCAATTTTTCTCATGTTAAAGAAAGACTGCAGAGATAAGAAGTGATGTGTTTGCTAAGTGCTCTTTGGTAACCACTACTTATCTGAGGAAAAAGGAGCTGCAGATTATAAGGTCCTAGAAGTAGGTGAGGTGATGGTGGCTAGAGAGTTTCAATTTTGTGGGAGAGTTTAAGGTGCTTTAAGCACACAGAGCTCCACCAAAATTCATGAAAATACTTGAATAAAAATGGGTATTTTCCATTTTTCTCCTGCAAAAGAAAGACTACAGAGATAAGACATGATGTGTTTGTTTGCTGAGTGGCTTTTAGTGACCACTGCTTAGCTGAGAAAAAGCAGCTGAAGATTATAAAGTTCAGGTGAAGGTGGTTGGACAGGTTCACCCTTTTCATTGCCTGCTTCCAATGCTCTCACAACCTGAAGTTGTTCCAAGGCCCTTGGCAAAGGTGCCAAGGGCAGCACCTGCCATAGGTCACTGCTGCACCTAGATCAGCACCTGGAGTCCTCCTCAGAACACCTCAGCCCTAACCTAACCATGCCTATGGCTGTTCTGGAGTGAGCATGGTGGCATTTGGATATTAGGAAGAATTTCTTCCCTGCAAGAGTGGTTAGGCATTGGCCCAGGCTGCCCAGGGCAGTGGTGGAGTTACCATCCCTGGAGGGGTTTCAAAGCCATGGAGATGTGGTGCTGAGGGCCATGGTTTAGTGGCATGGGGGTGATAGGTTAATGGTTGGACTTGATGATCTTAGAGGTCTCTTCCAACCTTAATGATTCTGTGATTGTTGTCCTTTCTTTACCCAAAATAACTAAGGAGAGAAAGGGAAGGTGACTGCTAGTGAGAAGCAGAGGGACAAAAAGGTTGACAAAGTGGTAGGACAATCAGTATTGTAGCACCTCAGCCTTTTGGAAGGGTGGGAATATGTCAAGAGCAGCCCAGATTTGGACATTTTCTGTTGCTGCTTCCCAGATACGAGGTGGAGGCCAGAGCATTACTCACAACTTGCTAATCTGGCAGCTCCACTTCAGGGTCATTGGAAAGAGGGAAGGGAGACAAAGACCTCTGTGTCTGAATCGCCCTGTTTTTTTGCCCAGCCCTCACCTTTCCTGATAAAAGCCCTGCAGCCACAAACCCCTGGGTCACAAACCTTCACAATGCAGCTCAACTTTGGCATACCTGCTCTTCTCCTAGTGACTCTTACTCTGAGGCCAGCAACTGCCACAGCATGGAGTGAAAATGATGCCACTGGAGATATCTACCCCCCTCTGTGGGACCTTGCCCCTGAAAACCTGCTGGATTTCCCAGTAAGAAACAACAAGATTGTCATCAATCCTTGGAACTATCCAGAACGACTGGGAATGTATAAGACCTTGCTAAAGTCTTCAGCCAAATATTTTACCACCTTTGGACCCCAAAATTTTGGCAACATTCTTTGGGGATTACCCCTGCAGCATGGATGGCAGTTTCGTACAGGTATGAAGCCAGAAGATCTGTGGTTTAAATGGGCAATATTTCAGTTAGCTGAAAGATATTCCCAGTTGCTCTAGTTTATAGTAGGGCCCATTCTTTAATTGATATCTAAGAAGCTTTTTTGGATTGTTATTGTCATCATCTTGGTGGTTTGAGTTCCATCTCTTAGAGAGATAGTTAGAAGTCCACCCCTCCCTCTGAGAATTTGTTTCCATTTGCCCTTTTGGATCAGTTTAGGAGTGGCCTCTTTACTTTCTAAATATGTTGTTTACAGAATGTAAAGTTTGTTCTGTTTGTGTTTGTTGGGTTGGGGCTTTTTTGGCTGGGTTTGGGGTTTGGTTTTCTTGGAGGTTTAGGTTTAGTTTTGATTTTGTTGTTGTTTTGTTGGTTTGGTTTGGTTTTTAAACTATGTCCAAATTTTCTTGGCCCACCCCCCAAAAGCTGCTCATTATCTGCAGTACTCATTCTTGTTTGCTTGTTGGCCATGCCAGGGAAGCAGACACAGAAACATCTCCAGAAGGGCCCTTAAGGTTAAAGCTGCAGTATCTTAGCCAGGGCTTTTTCAGAGAGCACAGTTCTTCCACGTGTTGCTTCACACACAACAGGCAGTGAAGCTTTCCATTCAAAGCCAGAGATGACTTGCCTTGTTCTGGCCAAGAAGGGAATAAGTCAGTGATGTCACTGCTGCCTCTTTCTGCAGCCCTGAGTGGAAGTAGAACCTGGGAAAAAAAAAGAAAATCTTTCTTTAAATTCAGTTTTTCAGCCAAAAATAGATCCTAGTGAACTGCCTTTCACTGGAAGTTCATGCTCTCAGTGCTCTGCTACTGAAAGATACAGGCTAGAGGAGCCAACATGTCCCAAAGCACATGCTTTGTCCAGTCAGCTACAGAGGATAATTAGGATAAGCTGGATGCACGTGGTTCATGATCATCTCTTCTTCTTAAGTAAAAAGCATTGGAAATTTGGGTTGTTTTTTAAAGGATGTAATGAGATTTAATTCCAGAAATGACACTGTCATTATTCAGCTGATTCATCAGAGAGTAAGTGCTCTGCAGGGCAGAGCTCACAAGCTTCTGGAATAGCTCAAGTCATTGGATGTGACCATGGTGATTTGATGGTGTACACTTAAAGCAGACTTCCTGACTCCCTCCATGACTAATGACCACATAATGTCCATGTGCATTTATGCTTTCAGGAATTAGGCTTTTTCTACATGTCATGTGCTTCAAGTCAACTACTGCCTTAGATGCTGTCATGAGTAATTGTGAGCTGCCTTTTCTGTTTGCTATGGCACAGACACTTCAAACCACTGCTGACCAGGTCCAACAACATTTGCATGCTTAGCCTCACAGCATGTTGGTATGCATCATTAAAGTGGAAGGGATTCTGTATCACACAACCCAATTAGGAGAGCCCACTACTAACACATTTAATTTGTGCTCTTCTCCCTGTTAAGCAGCTCTCCCATGCTAGCAGCCTTGCATGTATAGAACGTGGTCCTTCAGCTGTGCATGAGTTTATGTCCATACATGCATATCTATTTGTATCTCCAGAAAGATATCAGTGGGATCTGCTGCTTTCAGGCAGCAAGAAGTCTCAGCATGCATTTCCAGTGAGGAGTGAATCAAAAAGTAAACCACAATCAAATTACTATGCACTGCATCAAGTGTTCAGCTACTCTAGGAAAAGTCATTACTGAAGCAAAACAACTTGGAACATGTCCAAAGAAAGGCAAGGAAGCTGGTGAAGGGTCCAGAGCACAAGTGTTGTGAGGAGCAGCTCAGGGAACTGGGCTTGGTTAGCCTGGAGAAGAGGAGGCTCAGGGGAGACCTTCTCACTCTCTCCAACTCCCTGAGAGGAGGCTGGAGCCAGGTGGGGCTTGGGCTCTTCTCCCAGGTGACCAGTGATAGGATAAGAGGAAATGGCTTCAAGTTGCACCAGGGAAGGTTCAGATTAGATATTAGGAAGAATTTTACCAGGCATTGGCCCCAGGCTGCCCAGGAAGGTGGTGGAATCACCATCCCTGGAAGAGTTCAAAAAAGGTGTAGATGTGGTGCTTGGGGACATGGGTTAGTGGGTGGGCATGGTAGTGTTACCTTAAGGGTTGGACTTGATGGTCTCAGAGGTCTTTTCCAGCCATAACAATTCTATGACTCTAGCAGTTCTGCTTCTCTGAGCAAACTCCTGCATGCTCTACTCCTGTATATATTTTTTTTTCATCTCAGTGGGATTTCTTGTGTGAACAAAGATTGAGAAATAGTTGGTGCATTGTTTCATTTGATTCAGGCAGATTGGCTGATCCTTCCAGGGTGACTTCCTGTGGCTATGAAGATGGAGACCTCTTGTGCATATCTGTAAGGAGCTGGTGGTCCTGTAAGTCTATGCTTTTACTCTTCTCCAAAATATGCTTAGTGTCCTAGAAAGCAATTTAGAGTCTTCCTCCCCCTCAGACTTCTAAATTGCAAAGTAATTTCAGTGCTACATAATTCTGCATCAAAAGCTTGCAGCAAGACACTTAAGTGTGAGTAAGTAAATGAGAGTTAATTAACTTTGATAGCTCATTTGAGGAAGGAAAACAAATGCATATTCACAGCCTTAAAAATGTTTACACTGTGAAAATACAGATCAAAATGTGCAGGAAACATAATGATGAGTACCTGTATTTGTAGGCATTTGTAGAAATGACAGTTTTCAGTTACTCCAGAGCAGATTTGTTCAGATGCTAGTACCTCAAAGTAGAACTTGGTGGGAGAATGTCAGGCAGGAACCTTTGTGGTTCTTGCATCATCCTCAGTAATCCAAATCTGACAGGACTCTTCTGCCTTCAAGCTGCACCTCAACAACTTTACTATGGTTAGTAGGTGACAGAGAATGACATCACCAGCCCTGGAAGAGTTCAGAAAATGTGTAGATGGGGTGCTTGGGGCCATGGTTTAGTGGTGACCATGGCAGTGTTGGCTGGATGGTTGGACTTGATGAACTCAGGTCTTTTCCAACCATAATGATTCTATGATAAAGGAGACTTTGTGCCCATGAATATCCAAAGAACCTCATTGTCTTCATTACACTGACATTTACCCAGCAGACATTCAAGTATTCAGACCAGACTTAGTTTAAGCTTTGACTTGGGGTACATGAGCTAGGAGGCATTATCTGTTCACTGTAATATTGGCTTTGGAGTTCTGGCAGGTTGAAATTCTGTCATAGTTTCTTCATCATTCCAGTAAGCAGCCACAAACTGAAGACAGTGACAGAGACAAGTGTAAAGATCTGCATTTCCAGCCTCCATGCCCCTGATATGCATTTTCTGTGCTTTACCCAACCCTTTCTTGAATCTATGATGATTCTGCCCTGTGGGACAGTGTTCATTTTTCCAAGTGGCATTTCTTTGTGTGTGTTTGTGCTTAACACCTCCTCCTTCTGAATTACTGCTACAGGTATGAACTACTACCTGGCTGTTATACCCTTTTTGGGGGCAGTGGATGCTGGCCTCTTTGGGCAGCTGCCCTATGAGGTAGAACTATTGCCCCCAGAGGAGCAGAGAGATGACTTCTGCTACAGCGTTGCCAACTGCCGCTCTCGCATTCCCGAGCTCATGGATGACTGGAAGGCCTATTTTGAAGTAAATCATTTTCCTTTTTTTTTTGTTTTCCCCTCCTTTTTTCATATTTTGGGAAGAAATGGGAAGGTTAGATATTAGGAAAAGGTTCTTCACCCAGAGGGTGGTGGAACATTGGAACAAGCTCCCCAGGGATGCAGTCACGGCACCAAGGCTGACAGACTTCCAGCAGCATCTGGCCAATGCTCTTAGACACATGGGGTGACTTGGGGCTTGTCCTGTGCATAGACAGGAGTTGGACTTGATGATCCTTGTGGGTCCCTTCCAACTCAGGAGACTCTGTGAAATAATACCAGAATATTACCTTTAAATCTACTATTATTGTTAGTTGTAAGATTCAGAGAACTTGGTTTCCTTTCGGCAACAGCTTGCTGTAAAAATAACAAGCAGAATAAAAAACCCCAAAAAGCATGGCATAAAGTGAGTCAGAGATAAAGCAGCCAGGATTTTCACAGGCTGTGGAATTTTTGAAGATAATTCTGAATTTTGGAGTGAGTCCCAAGAGACTCTTTTGTTGGCAGTTATATTTATATTCATCCTATACTGCTTGTGTTAGCAATGCAGAGTAAGCACATGAGGGAGAGTGTTACCCTTGAGAAATGGCCTTGCATTGGTTTGATTAGGGTCATTTATTCCTTTGAACATCTAAAAAACTGAGGGGTAATCTAAAAATCTAAATGAAAACACCTACAAACATGAAATGCAAAAACTTCATTCAGAAGGACACTTATTTGTGCAAGTAGATATTCTCTTCCCTCCCCATTCAGCTGTTCCCTAATCCCAAAGATGACAATATTTCTTACTTCATCTAGTCAATCATTGTTTTTGTAGATAGGCTTCTATATTCAACATTTTTTTTTTTGCTGTTAGTCAATTAATTGATAATCATCAGAAAATTTAAACCCTAAGTAAGTGTGAATGAAGGTAGAGGTTTTAGAAGCAAGACTGGGTTAGTTTTCTTAAGATTATTTTTCCTCAGCATTATGCTTCAGAAGTTAGTATAAAATAAAATCAACTCCTCAAATAGCCACAGCAATAACCATTAAAGATCATTTTCTTATTTGCTGAAAATCTTCAGATAGTTGTGGCCCCCAGAGCATAAACAGGGTTTGAAGGAATCCAATGTTGTAGCACAGGAACTTCCATGACACTCAGATACAAAAGTCCAGTGAACTGCTGTGACAGAATGCCTGAACTGTGGGGACAAAACCCTTGCTCTGCTGAAGTCAAAGAGAGGTAGCCCCTCCCTTAACTTCAGTGGGGCTATCTATTCACTTTCTAAATCTATATTTATCATCTTTTTGTCCCTGTGTCAGACATTCCAGTTACTTACAAAGCAGCACATTCTAACTGCTCAAAACCATTTCCCCTTAGCTTACAAACTTATTGGTTTTTGAGGTTCTTTTGTTGGGTTTAAGCCTCCCAACTGTTTCTCTGCCTTTTTTCCTCCCTTTTACTGCAGTACCTGCTATCTACAGAAGACAAAGCCATCAGCCCTGCAACCTTCTCCTCCTTCATACTAGATGATGCTCTTCATCTTACGTGGAAGGCTCATGTCTCCTCCATTGCTTATGCTCTCCCCAAGTTCCAGGACAGGTATGGAGACAAGAGGGGTGGCCAAGGGGTGATCTTCCCAGTGGCATGACTCTTTGGAAGGATAATATCCCAATATGAGCTTTTCTACTTCAGTCCTCTACTCCTGATGCTCTGCTCTTCCTTCTCCTCTCTCAGAGCATGAGATGACCAGTGAGAGATGGTTGTTCAGGCTGTGGTGGGTGGGTGGGCAGGCTGAGGGCTTACAGTGAGGTACTGATTCCTCTCTGGGGGCTGTGGCTTGAGTCAGGAGCTGTGTTTAGTCTGGGCAGAGGCAACAATGTCAGGAGAAATTAGGTGTAAAGTGCTAAAGGAGGCCTTAAGTCACTGTGACACTAAGGACACGGTTTAGTGGCATGGTGGTGATAGGTTGGTGCTTGGACTTGAGGATCTTAGAGGACTCTTCCAACCTCAATGATTCTGTGATTTCATACTGAATAAAGCACCATCTGGGACAAATGATTGACTAACATGTTCTACAGAAGATTTCAATGACCTGTTCCCTTTTTATTTTGATCTCTTTCAGTTTAAAGTATCTCTCTGATCCAGAAGCAGGCTTTGGTGAGGACTGGGCTAATGGTGTAGATTTCATTGCAGCCACACACTTCTCCACAGATTTACTGACCACAAACAGCTTCCAGGCTTTCTTGCCCCAGAGGATGCTCACTGAAGGGGATGTCCTCCCATCCATTGGTGACTTCAGTCCAGAGCAAAACAGAGTCCTGCTTTCACTGAGAGCTCTTCACAGAGCAAATCACCTAACAGGTATGAGCCTGACTGACCAATGTCTGTAGTCCATAGACAGTCCATAGCCTTGTTTTATGCCTTTCTCCATACAAACACAGGCATTTTTGATATAAAATACTATAAACACTTTCCAGAGACTAATAGTAAAACAACACAGCCAAAAATACAACCATAAGTAAACCACACAGCAGAGAGCAAAGTCAGCAAGGGGATAACACTGATGCAATGAGGACTTCATGTGAGGCAAATGCAGCATAGAATCATAGAGATTTATAGTCAGAGCTGGAAGGGACCTTCAAGATCATTTAGTTCAACCCCCCTGCCTGCCAGGGACACCTCCCACTAGAGCAGGTTGCCCACAGCCATATCCAGCCTGGCCTTAAAGCTTCCAGGGATGGAGCTTCCACAGCCTCTCTGGGCAACCTGTTCCAGTGTCTCGCCACCCTAACAGTGAAGAACTTCCTTCTAAGATCCAATCTAAATCTCCCCTCCTCTAGTTTGCATCCATTCCCCCTAGTCCAATCACTACCTGACCTCCTAAAAAGTCCCTCCCCAGCTTTCTTCTTGGCCCCCTTCAGATATAGGAAGCATGATCTGACCACAGACACTAGTTTGTGTTTCCCCAGTGCAATGGAAATAAAGTTGTTAGATCAGTTGAGGGGTTTTTTGTGTGTGTGAGGGGTTTTTTTTGGTTTGTTTTGGGTTTTGATTTGTTTGAGTTTTGTTTGTTTCTTGTTTTGTTTTGGGTGGTTGGTTTGTCTTAGTCTTTGGTTAACAAAGACTATCCTGTGCCAGCAATACTGCACCCTCAGGCAGTGCTGGCTCCATCACCTTCACTAACATCGGTTGTGCATCTCCATCCTGTGGTGAAACATAAAATTACAGCCTCCCGAAGCTTCAGCTTTGCTGGGCTGGATATTTTTTGCGTGTCCTTTGTGAAGGAAAGTTATTTTGACTCTTTAGATGAAAATGCAATCTAAAAATACACTGAAAAATCTAATATCCAGATCCTAGTTTGTTTTGGGATCCTCTTCTTCTGGCCACAGATTTCAGGGAAAATTCTCTCCCCAGCTGAAAAAATAAAGGTGTAATAAAGCTATTTAGTGTCCCAAAAGAGCATCCCCACACCTTTTACATGACATTATTCCTCGAAACCTCAACAAGGATCTTAACAGCTCCCTCTGATAGCTGGTTGTCTATGCCACAGGGTTACCTGACCCACCTCCAGGAGAGGAGGAGACACAGCAAGGAAAAGCAGGACAAGGAGGGAGCAGAGCACCAGGGTGGCAGAACACTGGAGGGAGAGAGGAAAAGAGTCATGGATGCTGAAGACATTAGAAGGAAGGAAAGAGAAGGATGAAAATATTTCATGTAGTTAAGTGCAGGCACAGTGAAGTCCTCAGCTGAAATCTCTTTCTCTGCAGGCAGGAGGCTTCCCTGTCTTTGCTTTGAAGGGATGGATAAATGTCAGCTAGCTCAACCTGCTGGCTGATATGCAGATCACAAAAGGAGCTTTAAATTAAATTTGACTTGAATCTGGACCCACAGTCTCAGCAGGGACATGAAACACTAGATCTTACTGCTCCAAAAGTCAGCTGGCAAAATGTAGAATGCTGGTTTTGTAGAGTTGGATGCTTCAAACTTTTAAATACAGCCTGTGAGATGGGGAGTCCTCTTCTGGTGCTGCAAGCTTCAACAGGAGATAGTGTTTCTGCACCTCTTGGGACACTCTGTCCAGCCCAGAGTGAGATGTGATTTCTTGCTTCAGAGTTTGATTAATCTTTATTTTCTTTTAGCTGCCTCTGCCAGTCCAGCAGGAACCTCTATTGAGAAAGTGCTGTCCTCCTTCTAAAGTTTCTCAACTCCTGGACAGTCAGAAACTTTACTTTTTATGATCTGCCCTTCACTGATATCTGAAGGCAGAACAGCAGGTGCCTTGTTATTCAAGGCCCTTTCTGCTGTCCTCACCTTCCCCGCAGCCCTCCTAGGCAAGAGGGCCTTTTGCTACCTTCTCTCCTTAATACATCTCCACACTACAATACTGTACACATTCAGTTTTATACAAACATGTTTTGCAGGAGACTGAACTCCTCTTGGTTTTCTAAAAGCCTATTTTTAGTTTTTATTTTAGGGTTCCTCTGTGGACCATAAATATCCATCATAAAGATCAGTACTGATAGAAGTGGGGATCAGGCAATGCCTATCCTGCTGATGCTGGACTGGTCAGTCATGTTTCCTAGACAGCCACTGCTTATTGCCTGAATCAGAGAGTCACAGCATGGTAAAGGTTGGAAGGGAGCACCAGAGGCCAGCTAGTCCAGCCTCCTTGCTCTAGGAGGGTCTCCTGAGGCACATTACTCAGCATTGGATCCAGCTGGGTTTGGAATCTCTTCAGGGAAGGAGACTCCACAACCTCTCTGGACAACCTGGGCCAGTGCTCAGTCACCCTCCCAGCAAAGAAGTTCTTCCTCATGTATGCTTCTCTGGCTTGAGGCCTTAGCTGACAGAAAGTGCAGATGCTTGGTTGCTTTAGAGTAAAACCAAAGACAGGCATGATTATCAGAACCAGCCTGCTCCTTCAGAAGTCAGGAAGCTCTGTGCAATTGCAGAGCAAGACTTTAACCTGCATCTTCAATCATTTTGACTTGTAACACCAGTGACAAGGGAACAAACCCAGTTATCTGTCAAGGCAGAGAATCCAGAGCTAAAGGAAAGGCTTGTGTCTCCCTCCACACTTGTAGGCAATTATGACCCCATCGGCACTCTCCAGCTTTGCCTGCATTTCACTGTCCACAGAAGAGTGGTGGGGGTTGGTTGCCAGCCAAGTGCTTGTCCCCTGTGTGCCATGAGCTATCTGTGCTCCACCTTCATTTGATAATGTCATGTTGGGTTTCTTTCCAAGGAGGACTGTTGCTGAAGCTCTGGCAAAAGGCAATGTCAACTGAAGCTGGAAGAAAAATGGGCCAACAGCTGATTGAAGACTTGGTTTCCAGTAAGAAGTTGGACCCAGTGGGAAGAGAGAATGATTGGAAAGGAGCAGATCTGACAGCACTGCTCCTTGAGAAGCAGCAGTTTCAACACTGATGGATTTCATCTTTTAGTGGTTGTGTGCCTGGTAATCTGGTCTTGGTAATATCTTACAGCAGGATTTCCTGAGTAGCCATGTGTGCATCTCTCTCATATTGAATTAATTGTTTTATCCTTAATTTTCCTAATTAGCTCATTTGTTTCACTCATTCCCTTCTAAATAAAATGCCTCACAGACAACTTTACTTTATGACTTTTTTTGGATTTCATCAATAATATATCACTATGGAGAAAAAAAATGTTATAAAGGCAAACTATATTCTGCTTCAGACCATTTGTTTCCCCTGTGTATGAGGATCTCACCAGATAATACTGGTGGATAATTACTCAGGTCTAACAGAAGATCATCCAAAACTTTTCTTTGAAGTGCTGATCCAAAACCAATGCCTCAGCTTCTTCCCACCACAGTTGTTATTCTGCAGAGCAGATGCAATCAGATTTGAATCTTTCAGGCTTAGCAGATGAAATACTTGAGTAGACGTGGATTCCCTTGGTAGGCTGCTTTGCAACAAGGGCATACCTCATGTGCTACTGCAGAGTCACTCCTGAGAAGTCCTGAAGCAAATGAGCTTATTCTGTAGCAGCTCTTAACATGATCAACAGAGATTTCTGGTATTTGATTTGTTTCACTTACCCCTAGAAATTACTGAACTATCTCCACTCTCATGAGATCCCACCTGGCTGGAGTACTGTGTCCAGTTCTGGAGCCCCTATTACAAGAAAGATATGGAGGAGCTGGAGCAAGTCCAGAGAAGGGCCAGGAGAATGATCAGAGGACTGGAGCACCTCTGCTATGAGGACAGACTGAGAGAGTTGGGGTTGTTCAGCCTGGAGAAGAGAAGGCTCCCAGGAGACCTTCTGGTGGCCTTCCAGTATCTGAAGGGGGCTACAAGAAAGCTGGGGAGGGACTTCTTAGGAGGTCAGGTAAGTGATAGGACTAGGGGAATAGATGCAAACTAGAGAAGGGGAGATTTAGATTGGATGTGAGGAAGAAGTTCTTCACTGTTAGGGTGGGGAGACACAGGCACAGGTTGCCCAGAGAGGTTCTGGAAGCTTTGAAGGCCAGGCTGGCTGGGGCTGTGGGCAACCTGATCTAGTGGAAGGTGTCCCTGGCAGGCAGGGGGGTTGGAACTAGATGATCTTTAAAGTCCTTCCAACTCTGACAATTCTGTGATTCCATGATCTAATGATTTATGTGCTTACATAGTCTGTATAGTTTTCCATTCCCCCATGTCTAACCCTTCTCCTTGCAGTATGTCACATGTTAGATTTGATCACTGAGACCCAAGTGCTCACCTCAGTGCTCTCCCCTCCTTCCTTAGAGCCATCCTACCAACCCTCTACTGCCTTCTCTTGATGCTTTTCTCTTGCCTTGGTTTCTGATACTCATAGAATTTCTTACTAGGCTGAACCTTTTCTGTTTCAAGATATCTGGATCTGCTCTCCCTGTAAAGAGTCCACCATCCCATATTTTATCTCAACTTTTTCTACATGCACCAGCCTCCAAAGTGCCATTGCTGCCCAGTTCCTAAAGCCTTTTCCAGAGGGGTTGGCTTGCTAGATCAAAACAAAGTGTCTGAAGCACAGAAGCACCTGATGCTCTGTGGAGAAAGATGATTCTTTTCCAAGATACTGAACTATTTCTTCATGTTCTCATAAATTCAGGTAAGGAGATAATCTGCTCTTAATAAAGTGCTTTACAAACATCCCCTGAAGTGCAGCAATCTGCAGGTTTCAAGTTTCTTTTCCCTTATTTGTATTAAAGGCTTTTTTTTGTTTCCTCACAGCAGACTTTAGGCTAAATCTAAGTTAACCACAATAAAAAAAAAGGTCAAATCCTTCCTCCAAACTTTTCTGGAGCACAATTACCTGAATATTTTAGCAGCTGGTGTCTGTTGTAATTACTTTTAGATTATATCTAAAGTCTGTTGGAATCTAATTACTCTGATCTATGAACCAGGTAATTAAGGTAAAAACTCCCACATTTTCTTCGACCTCATTAATGTATTTCCTTTGAAAATTGTTAGCTAATGATGATATATTAAGAATTTACCCATAAAATGACAATGAATAATTAAAACCTTCATCCTGGGACACTAAAGGACAGAATAGTGTTTAACTGCTCCATGTCTTGATAATTATTTCTTCATCTGCAGTGCAAATATCATGCAAGTTTGGGGAGAAGGGACTAATCAAACTGGGAAAGTGGCATAGAAAGACACAAATAATTTTCTTTTCCTTTGTTTAGTTAGCACCCAGCTAATTAGCCAGTAGATGTGGAGGACACTCCCAAGGAGCTGATGTTTCTCCTGCTACCTGGAGCTGGACTAGTAGCACAATGAGACTCCAAGGGCTTAGGGTGGGGTTTTCAGTGCCTTTCTGACAGATCTTTGGGCTCCTCACCACAGGAAGGACATCGAGGTGCTGGAGTGTGTCCAAAAAAGGGCAACAAAGTTGGTGGAGGGTCTAGAGCAAAAGTCTGTGAGGAGCAGCTGAGGGAACTGGGGTTGGTTAGCCTGGAGAAGAGGAGGCTCAGGGGAGACCTCACTCTCTGCAACTGCCTGAAAGGAGGTTGGAGTGAGACTTGGCTTGGTCTCTTCTCCCAGGTAACAAGTGATAAGACAAGAGGCAATGGCCTCAAGTTGCATCAGGGGAGGTTCAGGTTGGATATTAGGAAGAATTTTGGATCTAATCTTCTGTGCTACAGGTGGGACAAAATGGGCCATTGGGCATCTTAAGATCAACTTGGGTGATGTGAAGTGCAAGGGCTATCTGAGGTAGGGGCTGCTAAGGATCTCTAGGACTGCCCAGGGGCTGCAGACCTGTCAGACTGTACCTGTTGGAAAGGGCTGCTCTGGATGGGAATCACAGACAGTCACTCAAAATGGGGTTCAGAGGATGGGGAATGGAGGAAGAATCACATCAAGATTTGTTACAAGGTATTTACACCTACTCAAATTATAACTCAACTTATGTCATATGTTTACCTAGAAACAAAATGATAATTTTTAAATGTTTTTTGTTGTTTTTTTCCAGGGATGGAGCTTCCATGACCTCTCTGGGCAACCTGTGCCAGTGTCTCCCCACCCTAACAGTGAAGAACTTCCTCCTAATGTCCAATCTAAATCTCCCCTCCTCTAGCTTGCATCCATTCCCCCTAGTCCTATCACTACCTGACCTCCTAACTACAGTGTCAAGGAGACAAAAGTGAACATAGTTCAGGCAACTGAAAGTTAAAAAAATGTGATGAAAACAGTTGAACTGTCTTAGGAGAGGTAGGAAAAGTATTTCATGCATTAAGTGAAGAGACAGCAAGAATAAAGAGCAGGTTCTTGCTGGGAAGAGTGTGGTAGATAAGTGTTTGTTTGACACCTGGTGTTTAAACAACAGAACTTTTGGCATTTAAAGAAGAGTGCAAGGAGAAGAAGACTCTTATCTTCCCAGGCACAAAGGCTGGCTATATAGAACATGTGCATGTTGATCATCCAACACAGAAAGTGCCATCTTACTAAGGGCTTAGGCACACATGGAGTGCTGCAGAAGCAGCTGCTCTTGATCAAGCCTTCAGGAAGAACACACAGGAAAGACTACTTCTCCTTAAAAGAGATAAGCCTTTAAGCTAACAAGTCTGTGCAA
Organism: Galbula dea; assembly: GCA_013399015.1. Classification (NCBI taxonomy): domain Eukaryota; kingdom Metazoa; phylum Chordata; class Aves; order Piciformes; family Galbulidae; genus Galbula; species Galbula dea. The sequence goes on from VWZX01000699.1 coordinate 1,390,577, forward strand.
AAGCTTCTGCCAATCTCCTGCAAAGCAAATATCTTATTATTTAAATACACTTGTATTCTCTTCAGGCAGAGGAAGTGTGCTCTGTGTTCAGCTGAAAATGGTTTTCGCCTCTCAAACACACTCTTCTTGAGCATGAATGTCTGGGAATGTTAAGCAGGTCCCTCAAGGATGATGGTGATATTACAGTTTTGTCAAACATGTGTTAGCAAACAGTGTGAAGTCATCTGGACAGCATAAAGGAATCACAGGAATTACTTGGTCTTAAACATTGAGCACAAGCCTCTCACCAGGATCCTACTTCATGTCTTTTCCCTCCTCTCCACTTCCTCCAGCAAGCCTGGATGTCCTTTCCTCACAGCACAACACCACAGCCTTCCTGCCACACCAAGATCTGAATGCAAATGCCACTGTCCCTCTGTGTCATGTGCACTGAACAGCCAGACAAGTTTCCCTTGCTGTGGTAGGATCTGAGGTTGGCTCAGGTGCCTGAGGAGAAGATGCTGGAGACATCTCTTCTACTAGGAGGTCATCAAATCAGTCATCTTTACTGAGCTGAGTAAAACTCATGGTACTCAGTGAGGTTGAATATACAAGACAGAATAGTTGCAAGTGACAAAAACATCTAGATGTGGCACTTGGTGACATGGTTTAGTGGCATGGGAGTGACAGGCTGATGGTTGGACTTGATGATCTTAGAGGTCTCCTCCAACCTTCATGATTCTGTCATTCTAAGGGCAACAGGATCTATGCAAAGAAGAGCCATTGCCTCTTCAGAAGCATTTTAGAGGGGTTAAGTCTTGGCTTTAGATCCCACATGGTTTTCTAGAATGTCTGAAAGCAGCTTAGGTTTGTTGGGGAAGTAACTGCAGTGTTACTTTCACACTCATCCTGACACCTAGAGCAACTAAGGAGCTAAGGAACTTGTTCTTTCTAGGCTCTCTCAGCCAGATACTCCAAGTCCTCAATCATCTTCATGGCACTTGGGTGGATTCTCTCCTTTATGTCCACTTCCATCCTGTACTGGGGAGCCCAGAACATGGCCTTAACAGTGGTGAGTAGAGGGGACTTCACCTCCCTTGACTTTCTGGCATTGCTCTGCCAAGGCTGTTGGCTTTTGTCTTCTTTCTACCTGCAGAAGTCAGGCTTCAGGCACTATAGCAAAGGAAAATTGTGACAGCAACATATCATAGCTTCAGACACCCAGCAGAGGCAAACATCACATTCATCAGAGAGATTAAAAAAAGAGAGTCAGTAAAATACACAACAAATTCCTTTTATTTAAATACCAGACTGCATTTTCTGGCATAACAAAGCCTGGGATGTTTTGAGCTGCTACAAAGAGAAATATAGATATTTCTTTTATTTTGGGGGGCTGAAAAAGGCTTAAAATGTATTTCAGATACCCACAAGTGGTGGGTCAGCCAGTTACAAGTTGTGTGCACACCTGCCAGCCTCTGTCTGAACTACTGATATGCAAAACACTGTGTGCTCCATCTGCATGGAACCAAAGCACTCTGAGAGGTAGTCTTGATACTTCAATTGTAGCTGATTTTAATGGGGATGCACATTTATCTTGAATAAATTGATGTGAGACAATATTGAGGAGTTCTAAATCAATTTGCTTTAGTGAAAATTAAGCTTTCAGTGTAATTTTAACAGGCAAGCCTGAGGATATTATGCTGCCTGCTTAAAAAGACTTTCTTCAAGGTATATTGTGGCATTTTTGTCAACATTTGGATTTTAACTCCTCAGTAGGACTGAGAATATGATATCTGCAGGCTTTCTAAACATCTTCTCTTTCTCTTCCCTTGCTGCTTTTCAAGCTGCTGAGTCTGGAAACTCTTGGCACATCAATTCTTTGTTTACACAGCTCTCTAGTTCTCCCTGAGAGTCAAAGCACTGCTAGAGGGATATGCACTTGTCCTAGATCTGACACTCTACATACACAGCACTGCCTGCTTCTTGTATGCCATAAAAGATGGGTTGCAGGCTCATCCTTCACTCAATCCTTCTTATAGTGAGGAGCCTAAATACCACCTGCCCCTTTCTTATCATTTTCAGAAGTAGACATGCATCCTTCAAAGCAAACATGTGTTTTGTTTCAAGAAGGAGAAGAGATTGTGCTGCTCTTCCCATGCCCTCTCCCTGCTGGGGCAGTGTTGGCCATTGGTATGTGATGAAGAGAGGCACCTGGGGCTGCTTCTTGTCCCAGAAGCTTAAATGGTAATATCAGGTACCAAAAGGTGCAGCTGCTTTTCTCAGACCTCTTCAAGAGGGCAGCAGGTGACTTTTTCCTCTGTTGGGAGGGCTGACATAAATGCTGCTCTTATCATGTCTAACTTCTGTTCTTCTTTCTTGGCTGTGTTTTCAGCACATTGTTGATCATAACAGCAAAATTCACCTCTCTAGTGTGACTCTAGATAACTCAAGCTGTGCAAGGGGCTATGGAGATGGTAATCCTGCCTAATCCAGGCACTCCTAATCCTACTAAGTAACACTTCCTTCTGGGAGAAGCTTTCCAGTGATGCAACTGCACTACTTGTGCAATAAAGCATTGCTTATTGTCTAAGAGAGTGGCAGAATCTGGCCCTTTTGAGGCAATTTTGAGCCTTAAGCTGGAGTGTTTGTCCCTAGCTAAAGACAGGGATGTTCACCTTGGACATGTTTTCACTCCTTTCTCTACCCTTCCCTCCTACAAAAGCCAAAGGAAACAACCACACAGCAGTTTCAGTAAGGGAGATTCCTTTTTGCATATGCCCTGCAGTGGTTCAGGAAACCAACAGGTATTTCAGGTGCAGTAAGAATGAAGGATTGGACTTGGCAGCAGTCTCTGATTTCATCAATAAATATGTACAGAAGATCTTTGTCCCTTGAAAGGGGCAGGAGACATTAGCTGGGTTGACTTCTTCTTTAGGACAAGTAAGCAGTTTAGTTTCTCAGGGGAATATTATAGTTCAATGACAGTCTCTTATGCTCATCCCAAGGTAAGAAGGACACCTTCATGAGAAGCTTTTTCTTCCACTTATGGTCAATCTTAGTACATGAAGGACACAGCTTCTTATTTGTTTCCAGTTCATTTCAGAATTCTTTTGTTTCAGATGTCTCTGGAAAGAAACAAACCAAAATGAAAGGGTGAACCAGGAATTCTTTATATTTCACAGGTTTTGACTGTTTTCTTTTAACAGGATTTAACAGTTACACAGAGAGTGCAGGTGAATGAGCTCTTGAGCCAAATTCATGGCTGCAGGTTAGGGCTCATCCATGCCATAAAATGGTTTGTCTCTATAATTATAATAATAATTTGGACTAGATGACCTCTGAGGTCCCTTCCAATCCTGATAATTCTATGATTCTATAACAGCAAACCCAAGACAACAGCAAAAAAACCCCTAAGGTATGACTCTGAGACAGCTATGGCAGTTGCTTTGCCCAAGTGTGTGAAACTCCTGCCAGTAAATTTTGCTTTTACTAGGACAGTTTATGTAGTTTAGGGAGATGTTTGACCTATCTGGCTTGAAAGAGATCATTTAGTTGGTGTAAGCTGTGACTCCAACCAAAAGTTGTCCTGGTGTTTCTCCAATGTGACCATGCCCATGATGCTTGTGTTGGTCTGGTAGATATGGGAGAGGAGAGATCCCCTCTTGAAGAGAGGCTTCCACTGGGTATGATAACAGAGGTGCATTCCTGGAGGGAAGTTTATTAGTATCTTAATTGATCTTTAATGGCAACATGCCAGCATGAAGTGAAGACTCCACTTGTAGGCTCTGTTCCCACCTCTGCCATGCTGCAAACCCACCTATTTTAATCTGCTCTTTAAGGGAATGACAAGACCTGTGCCTGTAGGAGGAACATCTAGATAATCATGGTAGCCTGGTGGTCTTCTCCACCTTTAGAGTCTCTGAACCTACAACTGCTTCTTTGAGACTGGCTGCCTGAAGTCCCACCTGTGTCAAAGCTAACAACTCAATTGCAAGCAGCACACTATTTATTTGCTCTTTCTTGTCTCCTTTTTTTCTTCTTTAATCAGCTGGAAGAAAAGCTTTGATTTGCACATTAGGGAAAAATGAAAACACCAGGCAGCAGAATTACCTAGCAATGAGAATTAGAGCATCAGGTGCTGCCCCCAAATATGCATTGAAAACTACTTAAGAGGAGGGAGGCTCTTGGAAGTGTTGAGAGCATGTAACTGCAGTCATGGATCTGGGTGGCTCACCCCAAATATCTCTGGCTATTTTTCAGAGGTAAGGGGGAGCTAGGGAAGAACCAGCTAGCTTAGAGGGGTAGTGCTATGAAAGCTCTAGAGAAATCTCTTAGAAAATCAGTATAAAAGAATGAATGAAGATGTGGTAGGGTCAGAAATGTTGATTTTTATTTTATTTTGCATTTGGAGCACTGGGTTGAGATTTTGGCTATGAAGAAAGCAACATCTCAGCACAAGCAAGGTAAGGGGAAAAAAAATGAAGATGTTAATCTGTTTCATGCAACTGTTTTAAAAATAATTGGTATGAAATGAAAGGAGAGAAAACTACTTGGTCCAGACAAAACCACCTCAGCTGTTGAGCTCATGACAAGAGGAAAACAGAGCTGTGGATTTGGTTTTTAATTCCCTCCTGCATTTCTCTCTCTCTTCTAGTTTTCATTTCTTTAGCTCATATTTAGTAAGCACCCAGGCTTAGTCAGCTGAGGCTATTCCTTTTCCAGCACTTCTGTGAAGTTCAAGTCCAGAAAGCAGTGTCCTGAAACAATCTGACACCAGTGCTTGTTTTCAGCTCTCCAGGTGGCTGGGCTGTGTTGTTTCTGTCCTTTTCCAGCAGCTCTCAGCACTGGAGACAGAATCTCTCTTCTCTGCTTTTCCTCTTGTTTGTTGTTGCTGCTCCCCCATGCCTCCAGCTCACTTTTGTTGGCACAGACATGGGATGAGACATCACAGCAACACCAGAGCTGTTCCAGTTCATCCCAGCGAACCTCCTCTCTCCTCATTTCTCTCACAGACAAGAAAAAAAAGACTATTTACATCTTTAATGTTATCTGGAAAGGCTGTGAAACTAAGGACTTTCCCCATTTAAAATAAAATCCCCCCCCCAAACCACCTCGGGACAGTAAAAACTCTTGTAGTTCAAAAGAAAGCCACACATTTTAAGATGCTTTCAGGGTTGTTTGTTTTTCCTGCTTTCTCTTGAGTCCTTAATGAGAGGTTACACTATGTTAATGGTGGTTGTTGCTATAGCAAGCTCGGGCATCTGTAGTCAAGCCTCTTGTTTAATTGCTTATTGCTCTGGAGTGATGAGGTCATGTTAACATCCTTGACCCTCCGGGCACATTTCTTCTGTCAAAATTAGCATAGCAATGACCTGAGGCAAATCTCAGTTCTTTCCTTCTCCCTCCTGCTTAGGGTGAGGACTAGCTCTTGCTGCTATCATCCTGGCATGCTTTGGCCCTGGGTGTGGAAAGATTTTTGGAGGGACACTGGTGAAACGCTAAATAACAAACATTGATTTTTCTCACAGTACATCTGAACATTGAGGTTGACTTCTGTGTTTCATTAAGATAGCTTTTCCCCTTAATGACTCTATTTAAAAGTCATTTGGATCAATAGATTCCATTTTGATAGATCACATCTACCAAACAATTACATGTGGCTATTCATGAGCAGCATAAATGTCCCCAGGAAGGGAGGGACCATGGGAAAGGGTTGACTGATGGATTCTTGAAGTAGAACTAACATGATCAGATGGTAGGCATTTGGCACAGATGCAAGAGACAAGTTTTTGTGCATAATTTGCCTGTAAGTAAGCCTAAAAGAGCTAATTTGTTTATTTTTAATAGCTCCTTCAATCAGCTCTGTAGCACACTTGCTCAAAAACTGACTCTTTTTTAAGCTCCATCAATCATTTAACCTAGCTAGTTTTTCACAGGGCTTTTCCCCAAATCACAGGTTCAGTTCATATGCCCACATAAGATCTCAAAAAGCTTGATAGAAATGAAGAAGTGCTAGAAAAAAAACCACAAAGGAGGATCTCTGATGGCTGGAGGTGTAGAGCAGCAGGCTGGAGGAGCTCTGTGCTTCTTGGCTAGCAAGTGATTTCAGAGGGCTGATGTTTCTGGCAGCCACCAAAGATGGTAATTTATGGGATTGCTCCAGAAGACAGACAGGGATCTCTCTCAAGGTGGCAAAGGTCCTTTCTTTCATGCTTTGCTAAAGCCCTCAGAGAAGACAACAGGTAAAGTGAAACCTTGCCTTTATTGATAGGGAGTTTAAAGGGCAGGTGGATGAAGGCTTAAAGGAGCTGATGCCATGACAGTACCTAGTATAATTAGAGGCTGATCCTCTAGTCTGACTTTGTTTCTTGAAACTGTGCTTTCCCCTTAATGCCTTGAGTTAAAAGGACTATTTTGGTCAAAAGAGAGTTTCATTCTCTCTCAGCTTCTTCATGTGACAGCAAGTCCCCACCCTCAGCAACCTGTGGACTGGGGAAGTCATGCATTATGTGAAACATCCTGTTCTGCCTCCTTTTTTTTTTTTTAGCCTTTGATTTTTCTGTGGCTGTGAGCAGGGGAAGACTTTGCTACATGGCTACCACACATTGCCCTGGAGGTTATGTTTCTGAGGTGTCTGAGCAGTTCAGAAAAAAAACACAGAAGTGGAGGAGTGGTGGAGTTACCACCCCTGGAGGTGTTCAGAAAATGAGTGGACATGGCATTTGGAGTCATGGTTTAGTGGGCATAGAGGTGTTGGGTTGACAGTTGGACTTGGTGATCTTAGAGGCCTTTTCCAACCTTAATGATTCTATGAGAAGAGGTTATTTCAGATTCAGTAAGCTTCTTAACTCAAAGAGAACAGAAAAGCTGCATGCCATTTTAAAACAAATACTAAGTAATAAATAGGAGTGGGACTCCATGATCCTTGTGGGTCCCTTCCAGCTTAGGACAGTCTATGTTTCTGAGGACTTGAAGCCTCTGCAGAGTGCCAGAGCAGAACCTGGAGGATTCAGTGGGTTACATTTATAGAGAACAATAATTTTATTACAGCAAACTGGCACAAATCAGAACTATTAGACATGTTTTCAGATAAAAGCTTTTTTTTTTTTTTCCTGGGTGTTTTAAGAAGATGACAGTTAGCCTAATTAAGTTTTTGTTTCTGTCTGTAAACTTGGGCTTGGCTGTGCACTTCCATCAGCAGACAGATGCTAAACACCACTTTGACAAAGGTGACATTGCTAAGAGTGGCAGAGGGTCACAGGTGGCAGCCAGAGATGTTCTTCCTGAGTTATTCACAGGACAATTAGACACTGGAACAGGTTGCCCAGAGAGGTTGTGGCTGCTCCATCCCTGGCAGTGTTCAAGGCCAGGCTGGATGTGGCCCTGGGCAACCTGGTGTAGTGTGTGGTGTCCCTGCCCATGGCAGGGGGGTTGGAACTAGATGATCTTGAAGGTCCCTTCCAACCTGAGCCATTCTATGGCATTTGAGGCAACAGGGGGAGCTCTCAGTGGAAAAAACCTTCCCTTGTTTTTGGGAGTTAACAGCTGGTCTGGAAAAATCTCTCTGCCTTCACTTGTTTGCATCCCTAAGTGTTCTTAGGTCCCACTCACCTTCTTCCCTCAGAGTGCATGCTGGTTTCTAACAGTGGTGTCTTGAAATGCTTTTCTTATGCTTTCAATGGTGTTTTCATCTACATAGTCATCATTGTGCTCTTCTTCCTCTTCCTTTTCTGCCTCACAATTTCCAAGTGCTTTCTTTGTCAGACCTGAGCAATTAGTAAAAAATAACTGTAAGGAAATGGAAGATTCTGCCCTGGCCCTGAAAAAAAAAAAAGTACAATTTATACAGATAACCACACAAGCAAAAAGCAGAGCAAGCAAGTGATGTTCTCCTCATTTCTCTCACTTTCATAGAGACTTTAAATGAGTTGCTCAAGTTCCTGAATAATAATAACTGTGGCAGATCAAGAATGAAACCCAGCTGGGCATTTTATAAGAGTCTTTACTCTGAAGAATTCCTATTTCAGCTTTTGCTTAATAGTTGTACCTCAAAGTCTGTGGGCAAACAACTCCCTGAAAGGAGGTTGGAGGGAGGTGGGGCTTGGTCTCTTCTCTCAGGTGATTATTGATAGGACAAGAGGAAGTAGCCTCAAGTTGTGCCAGGGGAGGTTCAAGTTGGATCTTAGGAACAACTTCTTCCCTGCAAGAGTGGTTAGGCATTGGCACAGGCTGCCTAGGGCAGTGGTGGAGTCACCATCCCTGGAGGGGTCTAAAACCCGTGTAGAGGTGGCACTTGATGGCATGGGGGTGTTGGATCAATGGTTGGACTTGATGATCTCAGCAGTCTTTTCTAATCCCTTTTGTGTTCCTCCTGAAACCCTCCATGGGTGAAGAGTCTCTCCTTGAGAAACTGGGTAGGACTCATTTCTTCCTGAAGTTATGATCCTCTCCTTTATAGATTCTTATTCCCTAAGGTAAGAAATAACCATTAAGCTAACTAAACAGCTGCCTGACCACACCAGCACAGAGCTTCTCAGAGACCCATTTGCCTACAGGTAAACTAGCAAAATATTTCCAGATGTAGGCATCAAAAGGGAAAGAAAAACCAAACCAACAAGAAAACCCCCCAAAACTAAAAAAAAACAAGCAACCAAACCTATGATGAGAAATTAAATGAAGATCTCACTCACAGATGTGGCCCCTATCTTGTTAAGAAGGATTTCCAGGTCTGTAGTTCATTTGCAAGTTGGCTGTGCTTGATATCAGTAAAATTAAACTAATGACTAACCAGGGACAGACAGAAGAAGCTAATCCCTGTGATTCAGCAAGGGAAATACAGTTTGTGCACTTAGACTTGCTAATAGGGATATAAAGTCCAGGTTGCTCATGGATGGCATAGCTGGGCTCTCTTCTTTCCTCAATACAGGCAAACAATGATTTGCTTCTAAGCAAGACAGCTCAAGGAGAAAGGAAATGCATGTCATCAGGCCAAACTAAATCACAGCTGTCCTCAGTCCTAAACCTGCCTAGGATGCCTTCTGAAAGGTATACATTTACACTCCAGTAAAGCAGGAAGCAACAAATGGGACAAGTTGAATGGTCCCCAAGGGATTCTGAACAGTGAAATCAATGCAATTTGTTTCCCTGTTTGGGGTGGGAGGGGGGAAAAAATAAATCTATTAGCCTCAAAACTGAATTACCAACTCAGATATGGCATTTCAGCCTGCAGAGAAAACAAGGCTTCCTCCATCAATATCTTTAAAAGGGTTTGGTGGGGTGTCTTTTTTTCTCCCCAATTTCAGTTAGATTTGGAAAGGGGACAGAAGTCCTAACATGGTTACAAAAGCAAGAGTTGAATTAGTTCCTCTCTTGGAGGAAAAGCATGCAGAACACAGCTGTCAGACACTCCATTTGGCAGCAGACAGCAGGATAAATCAGGGGGTACAGATTGGTTGGCCACTCAATGCACACAGAGCTCCAAACCTGCTCCTCTTCATTTGAGAAGAGTGCCAGAAGGAGAGTTTTGGTTATTATCAGGGAAGAGGGAGAGGAGCAGTAGGGGACAACAGATCTGAATTATTCAAGCAAATTTCATTAATTCTGTTCTTCCTGGAACAATTTGTATAATTACATTTGCCTTTATAGTGGGAGGGTGGTGCTCTGCAGACTAAACATTTCCATTTATCTCCCTGATATCCTCAAGTGGGTGGGATTTGGTCTGGGTTTTTTTTTTTTATTATTCCTTAGAATATATTTGCTGCTTTTCCACAAATTTCAAGGTCACAAACTGTTGTCACAACTCTTCATTCTGCCCTCCTGTAAAATGTAGGCAACAGAAGCAACTCAACCCATCAAGGCCCTTGCTTGAATGAAACCAGGGCTAGAAACTCCAACTCATGGAGATACAGTGCTGCACACCTGAACATCTCTGGCCATGACCATAGCAGTATTTTACAGCTGTGAGAAATATCCCAATTTAGGATTTATGCTGCATAAATTAACAGTCAACTACACAGTAATATTTAGTGGTTATTTATGCCTAACTTGAAACCAATAGCTGTGAATTAGGATGTGCAAGAACATTGTGCACTAAATATGGTAGAACACATCCTTATTTCTGCACATCACTTAGCTGAGTGCACAGAACTGAAGGCATGGCCATGAAGCAAAGTGGTTTTATGAACATTTTATTTGCTGTGGGCCTGGTTCTGATGCTCCTCAGTGCTAATGAGCACTAATTCCTTAGGGAGTGCTACTGAAAGCTACTCAGTGATAGCAGAATCAGAGCCCACAAGACTAATGGATTTTTCCTTGAGCTGGTATCCATCCACCACTCCTTCATGTCATTACAGAATCACAGAATGTTAGGTGTTGGAAGGGACCTGGAAAGATCATCTAGTGCAACCCCCCTGCCACAGCAGGATCCCTAGAGCAGCTCACACAGAAGCACATCCAGACAGGTTTGGAATCTCTCCAGAGAAGGAGACTCCCCAAGCTCTCTGGGCAGTCTGGGCCAGGGCTCTGGTACTTCACCTGGGAAACATTTGGTCTTGTATTCACATGGAACCTCCTGTGCTTCAGCTTACAGCCACTGCCCCTTGTCCTGTCACTGGGCTCCATTGAGAANTGATGTAGCATATCTTTAAAACCTGTTAAGTGTCACAATCAAAACATTTTAGGGTTACAATTCATGTATGGGTAATGTTTATCTCCCCCTAGAATCTATTAACTCATTATTTGGCAACTCTTAAGTTTAATTGCTTTAAGAATCTTATGTTTCATTAAAGGGACATGTGCTGACCTCTTACTCTTCTTTTGTTTCTTAATTTGATTCTTGGCCACTTCTAGTCTATCTTGCTGATTTTATTGAATTCTTACAGAATAAATTACAATAAATTTGAAGGTTAAGGAAAAATTAATACAGCAGATTTCTGATGAGAGTTCTAATCCTGCAGATATTGCTACTATTTCTAATGACCTTAAGCTCAGTCAAACATAAGAAAATAAGATGATATCTTTAGTGGCTTAATTGCAACAGAGGAAAAAGGTTCCATTTCTTAGAGGTACAGATAATAAATCCTGTATTTATTACCATGAACTCTGTAAAGTAAGACAATAGAGGCTTTAAAACTGAAAGCAAAACGTCTTGCTTGGGAAGAAAGATTAATTCTCTCTGCAACTGTTTTGTTTTTGAGAGCACAGATTCGACATCCTTATTAGGCATTTGAGACAGGTTGGTGCTTTGGAGGGTGACAACATTCATCAGTAGAAGTTTAAAGATGAGTCAGTGAATGGTGCATTTCCTCCCACTCAAAACCCACAGGAGTGTGGCTGTGTTATTAGTCTTGACGTGTTTTCTACTCCCTGATCTTGTGAATTAGCAGAACAGAGGAGGCTCTCTGGAGCTTGGCAAGCTTTGCTGCAGGCAGCCCTGGACTCCTGGGGATCTCTTGGCTGGCCAGGAAGAACTGCTATGTCATCTAAGCCAATCTCCTGTATAATTCTGCAGTTAGCTTTGAATTAAGCCAAAGAATTTTGGACTCTACTAACACCCATCTTTCAGAAAAGCCTTTAGCTTTGATTTGGGTATGTCCAGGTACAACCCATGGCTGCTCTTTGGGCTAGGTTAAATCTGCCAGGCTCTGACTACCAAGATGCTCAAGTTTAGACTCAGTTTGTACAGGGATATATCCCAAGATAATGAAATAAGGAGCTAACATTGCAGAAGATGAAACATTTTGATGTTACCTCTTGATTTTCTATGTGTGTGCTAAACAGAGACACTAAGGGTGTGTTTGAAACCTTCAGTAACAAAGGGTATTTGTTATCTGGTCTCCAGTGAGTAGTCTAAGTTAATAGAGTGCACAGAATGAACTTTTACTGAAACTATCATGAGGGATGAGGCAGGAGACACATGATCAATGAGCTAAGAGTTGGACTAGTTGGGAAGAGTTAGTGCTGTGAATCTTTGGAGGACCAGAGGCCAGCAAGCCTTCAGCAGCATTTTTCCTCTCTAATATTCTTGGCCATACACCAAGGGCTACCTGCAAAGCAGAGGTTTCTAGCCATAAAGGCAGGAAAATAGAGAGGAAAAATGAGCTAGAGCCTAAAAATGAATTTAAAAGAAGTGTGTCTGCTGGAAACAGGAAGAATTAAATCAGTAATTTACCATTCCAACTGATGCATGGACCTCAACCTGCAGAAAGAAAACTGCTTTCACAGGAGGGCTACCACAACAAAGGTTAAGCTCCTTGTGGAATGAAGGCCAAAGGAAATAGAGCAAGAACAGCTAAGAGGAGGCCATTTAAAACTTGAAAAAGTCCCTAGGAAAAACTTTCCTCTCAATTAGAGTGCTTCAGAATGAAAAACAAATGAAGAATTTGCTGAGGGGGAAAAGATGACCCATGCTAGGAGGTGCAAAATAACAAATAAAAATCAAGTGCTTTTGGAGTTTCTGGAAAAGGTTTATCAAGGCCAGATAAAGAAGGCTTAATGGGGTGGACAAAAGACTAATGCTTATACTTATGTTGCATTTGGAAGTTTCAATATGCATAGTTCCTAGCTGGAACTAGATGATCTTTAAGGTCCTTTCCAACCTGGGCCATTCTATGATACTTTAGTTTTCAAGAGGCAGTTCTTTTTTAGCAGTCTCACCCACTGAATCACAAGGTAATAAAGAGAAACTTTATGGGAAGCTCTTCTATTAATCTTAATTCACAGTTAACCAATGCTGAGAGGATGAGTATTTGTGCTTTAGTCTTTAGGTACAACCTGTGACTGACAGAGTAATGAAATCAATTGAATTCTTTTGGTCTGAATTGCAAAGTCTTTTGGATTTTGACACCTTATCTAGCTCCTCAACTTCAGTAAGTTTCCATTCTGAGAGAGGGAAATCTTGAAAGACAAGTCAAAAAGCTAACAAGGTATCAAAAAATGCTTGGGAAATCCAAGCAAATGGTGACTTTAAATAGACTTCTTGGTCAAGTAGTTTGCTCAATATTCTATTTTAGTTCAAAATACAAAAATGTGAGTTGAAGATATTTTTCTCTCTTTAGTGTAAATTGTTTTCTTGTCTTTCAAACCTGTTGGAACCAGTGGGTTTTTTTTTTATAACAGCTGATGTGGAAGCATCATCCTAAAGCAACAGGAAAGTGCATCTTTTCCACACATCTGTTTCTAAAAACTCCTGAATATTCATGCTGCAGTGTCAAGAGTTTAATACCATGCTGCTGTTAAGAGCTTGGATGAATTTGCCTTATGGCATATCTGGAGGAAGATCAGAAATGTTCACTCTTCATTTCTTTTACCTAAGCCATAGATTCCAAGTGAAATCATGCACAATAATCCTGTATGCAAATTATTTATCAGGACTGGGGATAAGCTTTTTTCTGTATAAACAACTCAAGCTTAACTAACCTTTCATCATGTTGGTTTCCACCAGTGTAGCTTTCTCAGCTGTGTCCTTCTTATTCTCATGATGCACTAAATCATGTTGACAGCAAAGTGGGAATTCCAAGACATCAGCAGATTGAGCTGAGCACAATTTCTTGGTGGTGTCTACACAGGAACTCTGAAATGACACAGAAAAACACATTGACTTTACAGGGAAACTGTTACTCCAGGCTGGATGGTTTCAGACATGTGACACAGAAAAGCAACATCCTTTGGGTTGGTTCTGTGAATTTGAATCACAGCTCTTCTGTTTGTCCAAGTCATCCATCACATTTATCATGATGCTTGAATTTAAGGCATCTACATCACAAAGTATGGGCAGCCTGGGCCAATGCCTAAGCACTCTTGCAGGGAAGAAGCTTTTTCCTGATACCCAATCTCAGTCTCTCCTGGTGCAACTTGAGGCCATGATGAAACACAAGTGGAAGATCCCCATTTTTTTCAGTTAGAGGAATCTATGGTAATTTTCTCCATTCCCTAAAACAAACACTGCAAGCTCACTCTGCAGGGGTTGACTAAGTTACAGCACTCCATGCATATTTGTGCAGCACAGGCTGTACAATCCTGCCTGGTGCTCTCCTTAATTGCAAAAGGGTCTCTGAGGTCAAGCAAAGCTTGAAACAGTGATGTAATTCACAAGAACCTCAGGGGGTTGTAGAGAAAGAAATACAGCTGTGAACTATTTTGCAAAGAGGACAGAAATGTCAGAAGAAGTTCTTCATAGCAGAGACTGAAAATAACCTAATGAAACAGGCACTGTTCTAATTAGGATGGTGCTCAGCTGGTGTGTTGTGGAGTAGCTTCACTTGAGGTTGCAGGACCTTTGCCTTTCTTTCACCAGCACAGCATAGCCTTACAGTCATGTCCAGTTATTGTCCCAATCATCTGCACTTAAACATCACAGAATCATTAAGGCTGGAAGAATTCTCCAAGATCATCAAGTCCAGCCATCAACCTACCACCCCCATGCCACTAAACCATCTCACCAAATGCCACAACTATGTTTTTTTGAACCCCTCCAGGGATGGTGACTCCACCACTGCCCTAGGCAGCCTAGGCCAATGCCTAACCACTCTTACAGGGAAGAAATTCTTCCTAATATCCAACTTAAACCTCCTCTGGCACAACTTAAGGCCTTTTCCTTTTGTCCTCTCACTGGTAACCTGGGAGAAAAGACCAAGCCCTATCTTGCTGCAACCTCCTTTCACCTGCCTCTATGCACCACCTCTTTGTTGCTGGTTTGTCCTGGAAATAGGAACACAGCCTTTACTGGTAGTTACTGAGGAAAATACATCTATAAATAACCAGTTTTCAAAGCTGTCACTAAACTGATCCTGTTCTCAGTCTCAGTCACACCTGAAGGGCAGGAGAACATCATTATTCACAGGCAGGTTCTTCCTGTGTTCAAGTTATTGAGGCATACTTAGCACAAAGAAAGCTTTCACTTAAAAGCCAGCTTTCAGGTAATGAGGGAATCTTAATTTAAATAGCAAACATAAAAAAAAGGGAGATATTTATTTATTTTTAAAATCATGAATTCTCTTGTTTTCTAGTCAGCTCCTTATTTACCACATTAATCCTAGAAATCAATCTAATGAATGAATGTGTTGGGACTGTTTCTTTTGCATTGCCTTAACTAACTCCAACCCAGCCTTGGTATCAAAACAGAAAAGATTCCCTCAGTAGGAAGAATGGAGCTGAAATTTGTGCTAATCTTCCCAGTCATCAGCAAAGCTACAGCCTGGGAGACAATGGTTACCTGAGGCACCTTGCAAACAAATCCTAACCTGCAGAACCCAACCATCTGACAACAAACAGGGTTATAGAAACTGAACCATCACTTCCCTATGGCTGGAGTCTGATCTCACTTTAAGGTTCTTAAGAGCACTAGGGATAAAGATTGTTCTAGAGAACATCAGAGTTAAGATGCTTGTTTAAAACCATGCTAGAGGGAGGTCTTATTGTCTTTCAGATAATAGGGAGGCTTAAGAGCACAGGGTTTCCACCTGTGTGGAGCCATTGTTCCACTAATTTAAGGAAGACAGGATACCAGCCATGGATTTCAGTGCTGTTACTGCCAGAAGAAACACCAATTGAGTTAAAAACTCATCATCTGAACTACAGACATTTGTTATAACTGACTACTCATGAGGAAACCCCAAAGCATTTGGAAAATCCAACCAACATCTACAGGTACCTGAGCTAGATATGTTACCCAAAAGTCCAAGCAATGCCCATTGTATCTCTAGGTTCACTCCTTGTCCAGAGACAACTCAGAAGAGAAAGCACAAAGTTGTAAAGGTAAAAAAAGAGCAACCAAAGCCTAAGTCTGTGCAGTCTCTCTCAGGAAACAGGAGGTGTTACATCAAAGAGGAGCCAAAAACGTGTGTGAGAGCTGAGGTGAGAACTAAAGGGCTGGAGGTGCATCACTTTAGCAAGACCAGGAGTTGCAGCATTCTGCAGAAGCTGTGAGTGCAAAGTCTCTCAAAGCTGCACCAACGGAAGCCACTGTGGTAACCAAGGTAGTTTCAAAGTGAATGGTTTCAATTAGTTTCCCTTGATTACCTGAAGAGCTTAACTCACTCCATTTGTGTGCCTGTGGGCTTGAGCTCTCCTGCAAGCAAGGCTCTTGCCTGTTCCAGAAGCAGTGGAATCTGACAGCAGTTGTTCTTCTTACAAAAGTCCCTGCACAAAGAGGAACCTTTTGTCTATTTACAGCTCCAGTTACACAAAATCTCTTCCAAAACCCCCAATTTCCCCTGCAATTTGAGCTGTAAGCTCACAGCTCCAAGGTGAGCTCTCCTCTGCCTTCAGATACTCGAGCTATTAACAGTTGTCTCTCTGTGAATATTGCTTTCACCACGGTGTCTAACTGCTTTTTGAACCCATTTATGTTTCTGTTATCTAGAATCATTATGGTTGGAAAGGACCTCTGAGATCAGCCAGTCCAACCAGCCACCCAACACTCCCATGCTCACCACTCAACCATGGCCCCAAGCACCACATCTCCATGGGTTTTGAAGTCTTCCAGGCAAGGTGATTCCACCACTGCCCTGGGCAGCCTGGGCCAATGCCTGATAACCCTCTTGGGGAAGAAATTCTTCTTTCTATCCACTCTAAGCCTCCCCTGGAGCAACTTGAGGCCTCTTGTCCTCTCACTAGTCACCTGGGAGAAGAGCCCAAGCCCCACCTGGCTCCAAGCTCCTTTCAGGGAGTTGCAGAGAGTGAGAAGGTCTCCCCTGAGCCTCCTCTTCTCCAGGCTAACCAAGCCCAGTTCCCTCAGCTGCGCCTCACAACACTTGTGCTCTAGACCCTTCACCAGCTTTGCTCCCCTTCTTTGACCATGCCCTAGCACCTCCATGCCCCGTGGCAGTGAGTTCCAGAGTTCACTTCTCCACTGAGTATAATTTCTTTTAGATAGGTTTTTTTTTAACTGCCCTACCTCATAATTTCCTGCTGTTGCTGTAATCCCTCTCTCTTCATTTTCTCCCTGCATTTAGGTCTTTAATCTTTTTTCCTGGGTCATCTCTTCTTCAGACTCAAGACTTTCTGGTCTATTTAATCTTTCCTCTTACAGGAGCCAAAGTGTAATCCATGATGCACCAGCTCCTGAAATTCCTACCTCTCTGCAAGACACAACCCAAAACTACTGAAGGCAGCCCATAACCCACTCATACTTCAGACAGCAGTATTTGACCCCAGCTACACAGTAAGCCAAGAAAGGAGCACAGGAGTTCTTTACCAATTAAGACCAAAATCAAAACTAAATCCTAACCAACTTTGGAGGTGTCCACCAAAACTAGTTTACCCTCTGAGATAGACTAGCAGAAAAGGGAAGCTCTTAAAATGAGAGAACAAAATAAAAAGGCAAAAAGAAAGAGAAAAGCTGTTAAATCTGTTCACAAGAAAAGAGAAGATAATGCATGTGTTCATAATAAACAGGGGTTTTTTTTCATTTTAAATCTCAACTGCATCTAGAACATTCAGAGTAAAGAAGGAGAAACAACAATTGTGTGAAGTACAGCAAAATGTGGGAGTAAAAATGAAACCAAAAGCTGTCATAGCCTCTGAAAATGCTCTGAGAGATGTAGTGGCATAAACCAATCTGACAAAACTCTGCTTTCCCAGACAGAAAGTCAAGCTTTTATATGATTACAAATGACTCTAGTGAAGAGCAGTGCTCATCTGTCAGAGCAATCAGTGCTGGCCATGGCACTACACCTTTGGAGTACATCTATTATGAGTCACCCATGCTAGTAGATATAGATCAGAAACCTTTCCTTGTGATCTTTAAAGACAGCTTGGAGTGGGACTCTGTTGCCTTCAGAAACTTCAGCCCAAGCTTTAGTTATATATCTTTCAGTCTGGAGAAGAGAAGGCTCCCAGGAGACCTTCTTGTGGCCTTCCAGGATCTGAAGGGGGCTACAAGAAAGCTGGGGAGGGACTTTTTAGGAGGTCAGGTAGGGATAAGACTAGGGGGAATGGATGCAAACTACAGGAGGGGAGATTTAGATTGGATCTTAGGAGGAAGTTCTTCACTGTTAGGGTGGGGAGACACTGGCACAGGTTGCCCAGAGAGGCTGTGGAAGCTCCATCCCTGGAAACTTTAAGGCCAGGCTGTCTGGGGCTGTGGGCAACCTGCTCTAGTGGGAGGTGTCCCTGGCAGGCAGGGGGATTGGATCTAGATGATCTTGAAGGTCCCTTCCAGCTCTGACAGTTCTATGATCTTTTCTCTGACATATGCTGCCTGGGTACATTTCTCTGGGAAATGCTGAATTGCTGCATGCACCTTTGCTCCAGAAAAAAGGAGAACCAAAAAGCTGCATGCATAGAGTGAGAGTGTGTTGGATAGTTCAGTAGTTGGAGAGTCTCTGTAAGAGAATCATACAACACTCTGTTCATGGGGGAGCCCCAGCCAGGCTTATAGGATCATAGACTTGTCAGAGTTGGGAAGGACCTCAAAGATCATCTAGTTCCAACCCCCCTGCCTGCCAGGGACATCATCAACTAGATCAGGTTACCCAGGGCCCCATTAAGCCTTGTCTTAAAAGCTTCCAGGGATGAGGCTTCCACAACCTCTCTGGGCAACCTGTTCATTTTGGAGAATATCTTGAGGAAATTCAGAGAGAAAGCTGGAAGAGACACATCAATCTAAGTGGGACAGGGAATTCATAGCTGCTGATTTAGAGAGAAGGCCTCACTGAGTTTCAAGGCAACCCTACAGGATGACAACCTGCCTAGATGATTGTGCTCCAACTTTCATTGTACCTGCATAGAGTTTTGCAGGGGCAGTTTGCAACTGCTGTGAACCGGAGAAGAATCATCAAGTTTTGATTCTCATATTGTATCAGTGCAGAACCAGGGCTAGTGCTAACACAACCAGAGCCTTAGACCATCCCAAAACACAGATCTGATTCCATTTGCTCTTTGCAAGAGCATAGGCTGGAGGAACTCCATTAGATTTACACCAATGACAGTCAATATTTACCCCACTGCACAACTAGAAACAGGAATCATAGAAGCATTGGGGCTGGAAGAGACCTCTGAGATCATTAAGTCCAAACATCAACCCAACACCCCCATGCCACTAAACCATGCCCCTAACTACCACATCTCTATGTTTTCTGAAGCCCCTCAGGGATGGTGACTTTTGGCCATGATCTATTGGCAAGCTAACTTGCTTTGCACACCAAGGTGATTTTTGCAAGGGCACCTAATTAAGGCTATTGATAAGGGGCTGTGATTTTTGTACTGAAAAAATTTTAACAGTCTTCCTCATCACACTGATTCCAGCACATGATAGCAAACCTTTATTTTCCACAGTCCATTGGAGAGTGGAAAAGGAGAAGAGCTAGTTACAAGATGCTTCAGAAAGGCCCTGGGCAATAAAAAAGGATCTTCACTGAGCCTCATTAACATCCAGGATGGGTGCACTCTGGAGAATTATTTGCCTGCAGAACTCCCAAGGCACTATAAACCACAGATGATCTACTTTTTGCCAAAGAAGGGGTCAAGGTTATAGCATTTTGAAGAGAGGAACAAAATGACATTTATTTGTGAGTTCTCTGCCTAAAAGGGATAGGAGAAATCTGATCAAATTAAGTTGTGTTTGGTTATTTTTTTTTTTGAGCTGGGTGCAAACAGTTAACAGATTGTTCCCTCACAAGGTACTTTTGTTGTCTTAAATCTGTGTTCTTTACCCAGTGTACAGAAAACAATTGACACAGAAAATCCATGAGCATTTGCCCAGGGCAGTGGTGGAGTCACCAGCCCTGAAGGGATTCCAAAACCTTAGAGATCTGGTGCTTAGTGACATGATTTAGTGGCATGGGGGTGATAGGTTGATGGTTGGACTTGATGATCTTAGAGGTCTCTTCCAAGCTTAGTGATTCTGTGATTTCAGTTCTGCACAGAAGAGGGTGCTAGGTGACAATGGCAAAGAAACAAGCAGGGTCTTATATACACATGAAAAACAAAGAAACTACAGTAAAGTCAATGATTAGTTACTCATTTGTCACTCCTAACTTTATGTATAAAAGCAGAAATTTTCCTTTTTCTTATATTAATGATAACTTCTGCCCAGCCAAGGTCTGGTGGTCATCTTCCCCCCCTGCCCCTAGCTATCAACTACAGGGGCTCACCTGGTTGGGAAACTTGGAATTTTAGTGAATGTTAACCCTTTGCCTTTGCCACCACTTTCTCTCCATGCCTACAATATCACAGTTAATTTGATTTTCGTTGTCAGCAGCCTGGGTTTTCCCCAGGATTAACAAAGGGGGAGGCTATATGTCATAAAGTCATGATAGCTTGTGTAGGCAGATTAAAACATAAATAAAACCCATAGAATCGTTAAAGATGGAAAGGACCTTTAAGATAATCAAGTCTCACCATTAATTTAACACTCCACAACTAAACCATGTCCCTAAGCACTACTGCTACCTGTCTTTTATATCCCTCCAGGGATGGTGACTCCACCACTGCCCTGGGCAGCTGCTTCTAATGCTTAACCACTCTTTCAGGGAAGACTTTTTTTCCTAGTATCCAATCTAAGCCTCCCCTGGGGCAACTTGAGGCCATTTTCTCTTGTCCTAATTCTTGCAATTTGGGAGAAGAGATCAAGTCCCACCTGTCTCCAGCCTCCTTTCAGGGAGTTGCAGAGAGTGAGGAGGTCTCCTCTGAGTCTCCTCTTCTCCAGGCTAACCAACCCCAGTTAACCCTCAGCTGCTCCTCACTCCATTTGTGCTCCAGACCTCTCAGCAGCTTTGTTGTCCTTCATCACCACTGCATGCTCATTCTTAGGGCTCAAAAAAATGCATTTAAAAAGTGATACTTGTCTAACAGTAGAGACAGAAGTAGTTAATCCTTGTTCAGAAATTCAATAACAACATTTGGGTTTAAAAACCACAGCAGAGCAGAAAGTCAGGATCTAGCCATACCCTTTTCTATAGAAACAAAAGCAAACAACTCATTAAATCAAATGGTCTCAGAGAAATCTGTGGCACATGGAGGGTTTCCCCTGTTTATCTCTGTCTTGGGGTGGTTCCAGGGAGAATTGGTAGAACCACAGGCTGTCCAGACTGGATGTGTAAGCTCTCATCTAACAAAGACTGCTCCTTCTGGTCCCTGTCTTTACTCCTTGTCCTGGTTTGAGTTAGAACAGAACTGATTCTGTTCAGGGATTGCCTTTCCTAGCAGAGGCTCTTCTCAGGGCTGCACTCTCTGCAGCTCCCAGCATCTTCTCCCAGGCAGTGGCTGCTGCTAGCAGGGACAACACTCCATGGGGAGAGTTAGTGCCAAGGCTTGGGGGGAGCCCAAGGGCACTGCTACAGCTTGGGTCCCACCTTGGGCTGCAGAGTAAATGGTCACACCTGCAGGTGACCCTGAACTGCCCAATAAGGGATTCCATTCCATATATGTCATATAAAAGCTGAGGGAGCAGAAGGGTTAGGGGCTCTTTTTTACTGGTTAGTGTCTGAGGAGGACTCTGTCCATTCTGCCCTTGATCCTGATCCATGAGTTCTTGAATCCAGTTCCAGAATCCAGCTCCTGAATCTGGTTCCTATCTGCTGCTGACTCCAGTCTGGAACTTCTGCCACAGCATCAGTGGTAATGTAGTTACCATTGGGGATTGGGGTCTTTATTAGTTTTGTGTCTGTTTGTTTATATTTCATTTTATAGTTACTAATTTCATTAAAGTAGCTTTGGTTTTCTTTTCCAAGCCATCAGTCTCTTTCCCTTTTTCCCTTTCTCTTCTTTTTGGGAAGGCAAAGAGGTTAATAGAGAACATCTGGTACTTGTTTAGTGGCCAGCCCAGCCCTGACCCTTGGCCCCAGTCTGTTTGAAACCACAAGCAGAACAGATTTCATGGTTGTATCTGGGACTAGGCAGAAGGAAAATGGTCAGATTGGATGATTTAATGTGGTGAAATGTAAAAATCTGATAATTAAACAGGCTGAGGCTTAATAATTTGGGGGAGCAGCAAACAGGGGGATAAAAGGGATCCAGCCAGCAGGATGACCTTTAAAGAAAGGCTGTTGTATGTGCATGGTACTTGCTTTTCAAGGAGATTTCATTTTAAGGAGGTAATTAACTACTGCCACTCTTCACTGGCAGTTCCCACAGTTCAGGTGAGTTTTCTGCTGCTGTTTGAGACAAAGTTACATTATGTTATCACTAAAAGCCCATGTAAGCATTTACATCTATTGCCTTCTACTCAAATTCTTTGCTTGCTCCAGAAACTCAGAGCCCCAAGCTTCTTGTTCTTAATCCAGTGACTTTCATTCACTGCTCACAGTAATCATTTAATCATTTATTGCTGAATGAGATCTGTTTTTCTTCTCCAAAAACTGTCCCAGAATAGTAGAGAGTATGTCTCAAGAGACTTTAAAATGAAGCTTTGCTACCAAAGGATCTTTTATGTCACTGGGTAACTAGAGCTGTCAGCCTCTTTTCCCAGACCTTTTCTTTTTCCCCTCCTGCTCTGTGTGTGTACAGAACAGAAAATGATGTTAGGCAGCCTTGAGTGGTCTGGGACAAACAATACTGCATTAACTAGCACAAAAACCACCAGGATTACACCTTCAGCTATTAGTGTTACCAATCAAAAAGGGTATTTAACAGTCTTTTCCAGCAACAGTTCAGATGGAAAACACAGAAGGACATAAATGCCCTCCCAGCTCCATCTCTCCCCTCTCCTCTGCCTGCTAAACACACAAAGGGAGGAGAACTTCTTCCCTGGAGCCTCAGAGCAGAGAACAGGTATTTAATCTTTAATGCAGATGATGTTAGCATGCCATATATTTTTGCAGATATGTCTTTATCTTCAGGCTTTTTTGTTTTCTGAGTACTTAGTCTTTGCTTTCTTCAACACAGTGTGCAGGGAGAGAAAGGTAAGTGGTGTTTTCTGCATCTTGCATATTGGCAAATGGAAATGTGTTCTTTGCCCAGATAGCTTCAAAATGTGGTCTGGAACCAGTGGGGTGCCTCCAGTTGTCACTTTTCCACATATCCTGCCTTTTCACCAGCCTGCCTTGGCAGCCAGCAGCACTGCCCAGCCATTGCAGGCCACAGTGGAGAGAGCTCAGCTCCAGAAATCAGGCATGGGCTCTCAGACTGGGCAATGAAACACAGTTAGGGGCCACCTGTGAAAATTCTGGTTTCCATGGCATTCATGGCACTAGAAGGCAACTGTGAAAGGAAGCAAGAAGAGGACCCTGTGGTTTGATCACAGAATCATTAAGCTTAGAAGAGACCTCGAAGATCATCAAGTCCAACCATGAATGTATCAGCCCCATGCCACTAAACCATGGCCCTAACTACCACATGTACCCATTTTTTAAACCCCTCCAGGGATGGTGACTCCACCACTGCCCTAGGCAGCCTGGGCCAATGCCTAACCACTCTTGCAGGGAAGATATTCTTCCTAATATCCAACCTGAACCTCCCCTGGTGCAACTTGAGGCCATTGCTTCTTGTTCTTCCCCAGGTAACCTGGGGCAGGCTTTGCTCTTCTCCTGGGCTTCTCACCTCCTAAACACAGGCTCTTGGGAGAAAAACCAGTGTACATCTAAAGATGTAAATTATTAAGGTCTTTTTTCTGTGTTGCAAATACATTTCACCTTGGCAAAGGGAAGTGCTTGTTTGTTCAAAGACTATGAAATGTTTCACTTTGTGAAATCACTGCTTAAGCAGAAGATGTGAATTCTTCTCATTTATCCTAATGGGACATTAACTGGAAATTTAATTACAAGGGAGAGCTAATTATCTGCAGGTTTGCCAAACTGCAGATGGAACCTACTCAACAGACTGAAATCTGAATGCTGAAGCTGATGTGAGCCTAAGTGCAGCTGAGTGTGGGGAAAATTTGGATGGAAACCAAATGAAAAGAACAAAAATTTCCTGCAGCTCCTGACAGAGAACCTCAACTGAAGCACCCCTCCCTGCACCATTCCCCTCAGCTTTCTCTCCTTCAGCCCTCAGATCTTCTCTACCCCTAAAAAATAACTGCCAGACTGCTTCAGGTCAGAGTGCATCTCCCTCAGTACTTTTTCTTTGCCCTTGCCCTGAGCAGACACCAAGGAAGAGCAAAGCAATCTGCTACCTCCACACACTCTCTCAGTCTCTTCCTATTTACAGCTGAGGGAATTTCCTGACTTTGAGGTGGTTTATCTATTAGGAACCCTCAAAAGGTCTCTCTTCCAATTATTTGTCCAGTCTCCCCTTGAACTCCTGATCCATTTCTAGCCTTGATCTGCCTCCCTGGGTCTTGAAATGTATCCTGCCCTATTTCCTGTCATTGTGGCAGTGGAGAGAGTAGGGCTGGGGAGGGCATTTCAAATGAATTGTTTTCAAGTTGTTGCTGTTGTGCTGCTCATCCCCACACGAGCCTGCAAGTCCAGCTGCAGAGCTCCCACTGTGCTTCCTCTTACTGCATGACAGAGGAGGCTGTGCATGGCAGACAGCAGCCTCAGGAAAGCAGCAGGACACCACGTTGGAAGGAATTAAACACTTCAGAGCAGATTCAGATCTCGGGAACCAAGTGTAAATCTGGAGTCAGTCCCTGCAGTTCAGCAGCATTGCTCTGGGTTTACTCCATCAGAGCTGAAATCAGCATCAGGCTTCTTGGGTTTGAGACTCATCTGCTTTCCAGGCCACAGTGGGGGAAGGAACAGCAGGAACAGAAGGAAAAATAGGTTATTTTATTAGTAGAATGCATTCCTCTTCCAACAGGTATTTCTGCACTGTTTGGATCACTGGGAGAGTTTTGCCTTCTCACAGATGTATACACATCTAAATGTACCCAGAGGTATGAGTATATAAATATTTCAGCTTGCCCACTAGAAGCTAGGCTGTTTTGGCAGCAAGAAGCTCTTCTGCCCCATTTTTCACTTCCCTCTTTGCTCTTTGTTCTCTGGCATCATTTCAGAGCTCTGACACTGAATTCCCTCGCAGCTGTTTTGAGCTGCACACTGGTGCTTAGCAAACCTGGCCAAGTCACAGGGGGTTTGGGTTGGTTGTCAATACTGAAAAATGTCCTGGGAAGAAGCTAGAATCTTCCTCATCAGAAAGGACTTTCTCATCCTGCAACTGCTGGCAAATTGGGAAGAGCTTGCCCCCCAGAAAAGATTCAGTTCCAGTTCCAAGTACTTATCAAAACTACCCAAAGGGAATTGGTTTTTAGGGTCTCTTTCTGGCTGTTAGCACTTTAGATTTTGAAGGTTCTCAGGTCTGTGCAGGGAACAAGAAGTAAGAGGAGGAAAGGTTTGCAAGAGCACTTGCTCCCCAGGATCAAAATGAAAATGTGTAGTACAGTGTGTCCACTTCTGCCTTGACCCCACATCCCCCTTCTCTCCTGGGAGCTGGAGCTGGCTGGAGCTACAGGACATCTGAGAGCTCTTGCTAGGTTATTTCCATGGCAAACCAGCCCACTCCAGAGCCAGGCTGTAGATCCAAATGCTGAACTGCCTCAATACCAAGCTTTGAGGATGAGAATTAAATTACTAGGGAGGTAACTGCCCCCTCTGCTAAGCACTGATGAGGCCACACCTTGAGTATTGCATTCAGTTTTGGGTCCCTCACTAGAGGAAGGACATTGAGGTGCTGGAGTGTGTCCAGAGAAGGGCAACAAAGCTGGTGAAGGGTCTAGAGCAAAAGTCTGTGAGGTGCAGCTGTGGGAGCTGGGGTTGGTTAGTCTGGAGAAGAGGAGGCTCAGAGGAGACCTTCTCACTCTCTCCAGCTCCCTGAGAGGAGGCTGGAGCCAGGTGGGGCTTGGGCTCTTCTCCCAGGTGACTAGTGAGAGCACAAGAGGAAGCCAGGTAGAAAAGGGTGGTTTTCCATTTACACAATTCCTCAGTTATTTCAAATGGGTCATAAATCACCTATTATTTTTGTGACCATGAACTGTGCTGTGTAAACCAAGCCTGTTGAGTTTAGTCCATGTTTGCAATGGAACATTTCAGAAAGGCAGTGGAAAACAGGTTCACTACCTCCTCTTCCTCCTCCTCCTTCCATCCCCTGCAAATGCTAACTGTATTTTGTGGTTGGTACACAGCTCACTTAATAAGGAAAGAAGATAGAGCCTTGTCAGATAGACCACACTCCCTCCCCCAGCTCACAGTGAAAAGAGATGGGTCTGTTCACCATGAGACACTGTCAACATGGGATCCCAGAGAGAACAAGTTGTCTGCAGCAGACCTGTGAACACACAGTAGTGTGATGGGTCCTTCTTATTCAGCCTGTTTACTCCAAGTGATTGTGTTATTGATCTTGAAGGATCAAGAACCTGTGGTTTAAGTTCTTAGCTGAGCTATCAGAACTCCATGTGGAAGCATCCAGTTAGGAGTGTTAGGCAATGCCACCTTGGGACTTCATGGCTACTCCTACTGCTGAACCTCAATTCAAATTTCCTCTGCAGGAATTTGGGAGGAGATCAGTAACAGCACAATCTTTTGCAAGCAGGTGACAGGTTCTCTGAGGAGTTTGGAGCTGTAGCTAATCTTTCTCCTGGATCACTGGATTTTTCAAGACTGCCTGGCTCAAGATAGCCATCCCTAGTGGTGAAACATGAGAGTGTACCCCTGCCTGGTCTGTTGAAACAGGTCAGCTCCTACAGTTAATGAAGTAAGCTAAGTAAGTAAAGATGTTAAGTAAGTCAAAAGTTAAAGAAGTTAAGTTAAAAGTTAAGTTAGTTAAGCTTTTTTTCTGGTGTGAATGCTTTCTTCTCAGGAGATAGAAATTGAGATGACCCCAAGTAAGCTCATAGAAGATTTTAGACAAGATAAACTTGTGCCAGTCTTGAGAGGTGATATTTGTAGTCCTGTTACCTGCACAAGAAAGATAACTTTCTCACTCCTAGCAACAGCAAGTACTTCCAACATGCAGACTTGACCTCTACTCAGTGATCTGTGTCACACATCAGATTATTAGTAAAGCTTTCATGTCCCATGTCACAGAGCAGCTTGTAAGCAGTGTCACAGGCTGGTCTCCCAGATCTACCAACTCAGCTTTCCTGCTTTGGCTCCAGGAGCAAAAGGGAGAGTGTATCTGATCCAACTGGCAGCTTTGGCAGCAGCAGGACTATTTTGTTCTCAGCTGAAATGGCTGCTGATCTCCATCCTCCCTTCATTCCCTTCATCTGGTTGGAAAATGGTGGCAGGCAGGAGAGCAGGAGGCTGGACTCTTGGCTGAAGTGGTAGGAGTTAGTCTCTGCTGCATCAGGAAATTGCCTGGCACATACCTACTGTAAGTATGAAGCCATGGCTTCAGCCAGCTACCATGAGCAGATCAGGACTGCTGGAGAGCATGTAAACAGTTCATGTGGCAGAAGGGAAGTTGTCTGAGCTGCAACAAAATGGCCAAGCTGAAATGACCCTGGCCAAGTGACAGAAAGATCAGGGGGCTGGTACCTGTTTTGAGCTGGTTGAAAAACCACTTGCTGAGGGTTTAATGAAAGCAACATGAATTCTCAAGAGCCCTTAGCTGGTTTGAGCTGTTGTTGTCTTCTTGACCCAGTGAGAAACAGATTAATGGAAGAAAAATATCTAATCAGTTGGAGTAAATTGGGCTATTAAAGTCAGTGTTCATCCTCCCATGAGTACAGCTATGCACAGGGGTAAGTGTTTACAGCAGCAGAGCCTTGGAGGCTTTGACCCTGCCAACACATTCACACTTACTTATGTTTACTGCAGTGAACAATCCCATCTGGCAAATGGAAAAACCTCACCATGGTATAGTACAAGCCTCACAATTGGCAAGATCAGGACCTTGGGCTCAATGGTTCCTCCAGCAAAGGGTAGTTTTTTAGTAAGGACATGATAGAATGTAGCTGAATAATCTGTCAGAAACACAAATTCTCTGGGTCTGAAGCTAAAAAGGGAACTATATTTTTCCACAGATGAGGTCAATGTTTAAGGTATTGGGAGTGCTACCAAAATTCAAATCAGAGAGAAAATAACTTGACATCATTTATTGGTTTGCTTTTTGTGGATTTATGAGAAGGCAAAGAAGAAAAAAGAAAAAAGAAGAAAGTGCAGCTTGTTACCATTAATTCTGATCTAATGGTCTTTTATTTACTTAAGTGTAGAAAGCTTCAAAACAAACAAATCCATCTAAGTTTTCTGGCTGCCTGGTGACATTTGGATAATGCAAATCTCAGGTTAGCCTTACCCTCCAACATTCATTTCAGTTTCTTGGATAACTAATAAGATCAACAGCAGGTGACACTGCATGTGACAGTGGCTCTTGGGAGAAAAATCTCTAATCTACCTGCAGTTGGAGTCAAATCTCTGGTTAATTCCCCATGAATCATCAGAGAGCATCTGTGAGATAGCAACAGTTTGTGGCTGCCACAAGCCTGCTTGCCAGCAGAAGCCTTCCCTTCAGCACCACTCATTTCCTAAGAGATACAGTTCCAAATTCTGCATCCTAGACTGAAATCATGGCAAGAAAAAATGCCATGAATTAAAAAGCTGTGTCATAGGCAACCTAAGGATATCCTCCTTCTGAGCCAGAATTTATTGGGTCAGCAACTTCTGACTCCTCCTAGCCCAGTTGGCCATCTCCATAATCAGCATGTTAGCAATTCCCCTCTGGGACAGTAACTGGCTCTCTTTTGAGGTCTCATTTTACATTGGCATAGCCTAAAAAAAAGCTTGAGTTCAGGTGAGAGCTGGCCCCAAAGAGGAGCAAGGAGAGCTGGCCCCAAAGAGGAGCAAGGAGAGCTGGACCCAAAGAGGAGCAAGAAGCCACACTTGCAGTGTAGAGCTCTTTGAGTTTCATCATGCTCTGGTTTCAGCAAACCTTTGCAGCAGGTGGTCTGTGTGTTTTCTTTGAGCCAAAAGGTTCATTTTAAGTTTTGGGGGTTGAGTGAGACAAGGTATCTAGGAAGAAATTGGGGAAAAGTTTTATGCTTTGAAAACTCCCAGAAATCTTCACTGAACTGCCTGGTTTTTAGTCCAAAGTGGGATTTAACTGGAATTTTCCAGTAAAATCTCTAAGAGGCTGGATCTTGATCCATCAAGTACATATTTGAGATTGGGGAAAAAAAAAACAAACCCAAAAACTAAACCAAAACAAACCAACCAAAAAAATCCCCAACCCCCAAAACAACAACAACAAAACCCACAAAATCAAAACCACCAACAAAAAAGGCAACCAACTAAAAAAAAAGCAGCAAAAAGCAGAAAGAAAAGACCTTGCATGTTAAGCCACTTTGTTTCAGTGTTTCAGTAGCCTACCAGTTTTGCAGAGGAATTTAGTAAATGTTGCAGAAGCATCTTGTAAAGTCTCAGAACTTAATTTTAGTCAGACTACAGCTAAGTTGGGGTTTTTTTATTCCTCCAGAAAAACATAGTTTGCAACATTCATAGAGGGAGAAGAAGAAAGCAGAGGCTCTAAAATACTCTGCTGCTAGAAGGAGTGTTACTGGTAGAAATTTCTAGGTTTCAGTAGCCCTCACCACATTTCTTTTGCCAACTTCAGAATATTCTTTAGAGCAATTTCATAATGGAGCTCTCTCAAACTTCTCTATTAAGCCCTGGATTCAAACAGGCATTCATTTTCTGTGTGACTTTCCAGGTACAATTGGTACATTGCTCCTGGCAGGCTGGCAAGGGAGCACACAGGAATTATCTCATTTAACTGTAGATCAGTGTCATGACTGCAACTATAAAATGGTAGGCAAATTGTACAGTAACTACAAGGTTATTATCAATCACTTTTAGCTCTGCCATGGCACAGGAGAGAGGACAGATACTGTAATGGGCTCTCTGCTGAATGCATGTCATTAATACACTCTGTTGGCTTCCAGAGCCTTGCACATCTCCTGCTCCCCATGGCTACTTTTGTCTTTCTAGTGATAAAAGTAGGGAAATCAACCCAGATTCCAGTCAATTCATCAGGATCAGTGATGCTTGTCTTCATAAGGACAAGAAGGTTTACTTACTTACTTAATTATTTGTTAGAAATGTAGCCCACAGGCATGTCATAAAATCAACCAGTATCTTCCCACTTTCACTGGGTAAATCACTAAGTCACAGCCCTAAGTGGAAGACAAAGAAAACCAAAGGTCCAGAGTGGATTTCCAATGTTGGCAGATGTTACATGGTTGGAGATGGCAGCAGAGGTGTAAAATCAAGAGGTTGGTCAGGTCCCAAGCAAGTTCTTCAGCCACTGCTCAGATTTTAACAGCTAAAGGACAGAGGCAGGAATGGAGCCACACATTTTGTCACTGCTCATTAGCAATGGCTTCAAAGTCATTTAAAGATCTAAAGCAGGACAGTAGGCTTTACTCTTTGTTAAAATAGTGGTTTTTTTCCCCCCATCTCAACCATTTCCTTTTCAAATTACCCTTTAAAAAACATTTCTTTTGTTGCTGACCTTCATTTCAGGTAGTCTTCTGACATCAGCTCTCTCATGACCATTGTGGGATTTGTTGTTCTGGGCCAGGGAAATAATTATTACTCACATTGTCACAAAAGGGTCTCTTGGGAATTTTACTCCAGAGGAGAACTGAATACAGTAGTCACTTACTCCATGATTTCTTCTTACCTGCCTATATTTCATCTTTCCACCAAGAAGAGAGGAAGAGGAGGTGCTTCCAGGAGAGTAAGGTGGCCAATTTATTCCTGCTATCAGTAAAAAAATGGATATCATTCAAGAAAAGGCTGTCTGGTGATGATCTCCAACTTCTTTATGATTTCAGTACCCTCATAGTATTTCACAGGGCTGTTCCAACACAGAACTTCTCATTAGGTTTTGGGGTAGATGTATCACCACACCCTCAGGACAACTACAGCCTCAACAACAAACTCTTGACTTACTTAAAAAATAGTGTGGTTTGTTGTCAATGGAGTTTATAGGTTGATGGCTTAAGAAACTTTGTAGGTGGAATCTCAGTCTATTTTTTCTTCCCCAAAAAACTGCAGAGAAATGTTCTTGTCCAGGGATTTAATTCAGGACAAAACAGGTCTGCTAGCCAAGAAACCTAACCACTAACCTGCTGAGTGACTGCAGGCAAGTCATCTGCTGTCTATTCCCTCTGCCTTGTGTTCTCCAACTATTTAGAGCACAAAGATCTCTTCTGGGACTGTTACTCACTGTGTGTTTCTGCATGGCTCAGAGACCCCAAGACTTTCTCTCCACCTGGGCCTGTAGGTGATCCAATGACTGTAAATATCTGTGTTAGGGATATTTTCCATCCCACCATTTCCCAATGGACTTTCATTTCATCCACTCTATTTTCCAGTGAAAGGTCAAGGTAAGTTCCCAGGTGTGAGAAGCCCTCCAGCTGCCTACAAACTGAAGCTGCAGATAGCTGCAGTAGTGTTCAATGCCTCCCCAGGATCCTTATAGCTAGCAGTAGTCTTTTGTTCTCCTCTCTTCATATCACCCTTATAAAGCCCTCTTCTGTAGCCAAGAAGAACATGAAAAATGTGGGGGGGAAAAATAGCAAGCTTGCTTTAGTTCATTTGTCTTGACAAAATAGACACAGGGACACACAAATATTTATACATGTCTAAAAAATATACATTTTTATTTTAATAGGGAAGGCTAGAAATCTTTCTAAATAAAGCAGAGGTCTGAGGTCAGAAAACTTCCATTAAGTTATGGCTAAGGGTGCACAGATGAGTTGATTTTAATATAAGTCTATCAATAAAGGAAGGGTTTTCTTCCCTGTAGATGCTGTTGTAAGAATCCTGTCTCCAACAACTGACTTGTCTACCATCAAAACCCAGTGTCCTTGCAGAAGTGTTTTTATCTCAACCCTAATATATTAAAACTGCTGAGAAAAGGTAAAACTGCTTCCTCAAGACAGAGAGTTGCCTTTTCTGAGGTTTTAAAGTATATTCTGGTCACCATGATGATAATTACCAACTGGCTCATGCTGCTACCTGAAACCCCACGAGGTTCTGACCTACATGAAACAGCAAAATGCAGCAGACTGGGCTGTGAGCAGGTAACCATTGGTGAATATTAAGATCAAATGACAGGCATAGAATCAAATACTAGTAAGCAACAGGATCAGTTCCTAGCTTCTCCCACTGCCTATGATGTCTTTCCAGGCCACACAAGCTTTCCCTTTCAGTTACATCAACTCTAACAGCAGCCTTGACCTTGAGACATTTATTTCCAGGAGCTTTTGCTTTGGTTTGTTTGCTTTCAGAGGGCAAACCCTTTCATTTCAGCCAGGACCATCTCTTCTTTGCTGTTTGCCAGCACAGCAGCCTTCACTCATGTCCAGCTGCATTTACATATGTCCATGGCTCACCTGCTGCCTCCAGATTCATTGTGTCAGAAGGAAAGGCTAATGTGCAAGGTGTTTTAAAGGCATATAGATATGCTGCTTAGGGGCATGGATTAGTGGGGACAGGTTGACAGTTGGACTTGATGATCTTAAAGGCCTCTTCCAACCTTAATCACTCTGTGATTCTGTAATGGCAGCACAGGAGCTGGACCAGGATACATGGAAACATTGCCTCAGGTAGCACTAAGGCAAACACTCCAGCAATTAATGCTGAAGAGAAAACTGACCACCAAGATCAGAACAGAGCCTTTGTGAAATTGCCAACAGGAGACCTGAAAAGGAGAAGCACAGCAGCTGCCTTAATTGCATGGTTCCTCTGAAATGAAATGTCCCATTAATGATTACATGTCCACTGTGCAGGTGAGACTGTTGCCAAATCCATCACTAGTCAACTAAAACCCCCAGGGTGAAATTCTGGGCTGTGCAACAGAAAACTTATGGCTGAGAAAGGCAGAGCTTTGATGGCTTCAAACAGTCTTGTCATCCCACTTTTAGCTGCCTCAGGGGCTCAAGCTGCCATCAACCACTTTTATGCCCTACCTAGGTCTTTCAGACCAGAGGGAACATGGCAATGAAGTACAGGAGCTCCTGTCCAAGGTTGCATTTGTTTCAGTCAGATGCAGTGAGGAAGCCATGCTCAGCAGAGGGGTGTTGGGAGATAGGATTGAGAACAAAATTAGGGAAGTGAAGAGGAGCTGTTCAAATTAACTCATTGCATCTGTCTGAAGTCATACAAAAAAAGATCTAATTTCACCCTGGAGCAAGCCTTCCAAATGGCAATTCATTTTCTAGCAATAATTTAATGACACACCACTCCTGGAGTGCCTGGTACTTTACATACAAATAAAAATGGCAAGTCCTTGCACTTCAGTCTTGTCGTCTAAATTAGACTTTGGAGACTCAGTCCTCTGTGGGTATAAATTAACATAGCTTCACTCTGCTCCAGGAATTATTTATGCACCAGAAAGGGAAATAGGAAAGGGGAAAGAGAGTTTTTTGACTGTAAAAGACCAAGTCACTCCTGATTGTTTTTATTTAAACTATTCATCTGGGCATCTCCAGTGACTCAGTGATTTTACAACATTTGTAGATCTGGAGAATCCATAAAGAGATCCATAAAGTGGCAAGAAAAGGCCTTTTAGCTCTCCAGAAGAGGAAACACAGAGATGAACCATGTAGTACAAGGGAATTCTATAACTAAGGCTTCTAGGCTGCTTATGTCAAACTCCTGCAATTTTGGCTTTAAAGGCCACAAATGCCAGCAAGGGAAAATGGTTATAAAAATTAGAGAGATGCTCACATTTAAAGAGAAAAAGGCTCCTTGCCTGTTAATTATTATCATTAGAGCCTGGGTGTTCTCTGAGCTTTCAGGTCCCTCAGTGAAGACCTTAAATCTTTCTGAAGAGAAGTAGCAAGCAGTTGAGAAGGGATGAGCATGTTCCTCACACCACTGGTATGTGCTGTTAATAGCCACATTTGGGTTGTAATCTCCTGCATGAATGCATATTAGTCACAAAAGAGTGGTAAAAAACCATTAATTTTTACTGTAATGGAATTTAAAACCTTGTCCAAGACAAAAAATCAAAATGAAAGTGGAATAAATTGCAGCCAGAAGGAACTACAGAATCATGAAGGTTGGAAGAGAGCTCTAAGATCATCAAGCCCAACCATCAACCTCTCACCACCATCAATCATGCCTCTAAACTCTTAGAGAAGACAATCTGAGATGCTATCCATCAAGATCATGGGACTCAGTGGCATGGCTGCATTCAGCATTGCCTTGAAGCCAAGGCATATTGGCACTTCTTTATTGCAACTAGTTATGGACCCTTCAAAGAGAGGGGCTACCACTGGGTCATTCATCTTTCAGTGATGTATTGAGGGTACTCCAAAGTTGACACAGTTTTGGGTTGTATTATCACTATTATTATTATTTAGTAGTAGTATTTAGCATTATTTAGTAGTAGTATTATAATATTGTTTGACTTAGTTTTAGCTTTTATTTTGTTTTACTTCACTATTTCATTTCATTTATTTCATTTTATTTTATTTTCTATTTTCTTTTATTATTTCTCTTTCTCAAGAGACACTAGCTAATGGTACTTCTACCTGCTGACATGTACCAAGACAGTTCCCTTGTGAAATATTCCTTGGAAATCTTAGGAAGCTAATAACTATGCTCCTATTTTCTCCCTGCTAATTCCATTCCTTTCAAAATACTGCTGATGTATGCTCTCTTCTCAAGAAATATATCCAAATAGACCCACAAAAAGCCATTCCAAAAAAAAAAAAAAAAGCAAGAACTATGTGATGTTAAAAATATACATTTAGTTATTTAAAGAGGAAAAGATTTGCAGTAGTAGGAGACTAGCTGGTGCTCTGGATAGAGACATTAGCAACTGCTTCATCCTCTGAACTTCTATTGAATACACTTTACTAGGAACATTTTACTCATCACTCATGTTCTGCAAAGTGAATGACACTGATGTTTTCCCAGGCTGATCAATTTATTAAATGGGGATTTTATCTCACCTCATTTATTGTAAAGTGTGGAACACAGGCTAAGTGTCTAAAAAACTTTTTTTCCAGATGAACATTGCATTTATTATTAGACTAGGCAGAAGTGAATCAGCTTTTACCAGGTAAAAGTGTATTTTTCATGGATTTGGTTCCTTTCTCCACAAAAGCAGTGTTTCCAACAATAGAAGTGGAATCTTAGCTTAACTAAACAAGCTTTAAAATGTAATGCAATGATAGGTGCACAAAAATGCCTTGTTGGTTGTATATCAGTAGATAATCCTCTTAGATTTGAAGGGAAAAAAAAAACCCAAACAAATTCTTGTCCAAGATTATCTGAGGTAAATTAACAGAAAACTCTCATTGACTATGCTTTAGGTTGTGGTGTTTTGTAAATCATAATTCTTTCTAAATTCAATCTAGTCACATACCTCTTTCCAGATGAAAGAGTAATGTTAGTGAAATAAAGATCAGAAAGTAACATGAAAGAGAAATACATTTACTTTATGGCACCTATTAATGAAAATATGGATCCTCTGTGATTGGCAGCTGGGGACACATTTATTAAAGACTGAGAAAAGAGAAAGAATTCCAGTACAAAATTATCCTGTGGATGATTTGGTTCAGCCACCATTGAAAATTCTCTAGGCCAGAAGTTCAATAGAGTGAGATGCTTGGGTAACAGGCATGAATGAAAGGGATTGATAATGTTCAAAAAGAAAAAGAAAGCTCAAAAATCTTGTA
Organism: Galbula dea; assembly: GCA_013399015.1. Lineage (NCBI taxonomy): Eukaryota > Metazoa > Chordata > Aves > Piciformes > Galbulidae > Galbula > Galbula dea. Next base: position 1,426,071 of record VWZX01000699.1, read on the forward strand.
TTTCTGTCATGCTGCAATTGGCAACACCCAGTGAGAAAGGAAAAATGGAGTGGGAGAGGGAGAGGTACAGGAGCAGGACAGGACTGGGCTAGAGAGAACCAACAGGACTAGGGCAGTGATTGTTCACCAGTACTGGGCACTGGGGAGGCCACACCTCAAATTCTGGCTTCAGGTTTGGGCTCCTCACTCCAAGAAGGACAGTGAGGTGCTGGAGTGTGTCCAGAGAAGGGCAAGGAAGGGTCTAGAGCACAAGTGTTGTGAGGAGCAGCTGAGGGAAGTGGGCTTGGTTAGCCTGGAGAAGAGGAGGCTCAGGGGAGAACTTCTCACTCTGCAGCTCCCTGAAAGGAGGTTGGAGCCAGGTTGGGGTTGGTCTCTTCCCCCAGGTAAAGGATGGCCCAGGTTGGAAGGGACCTTAAAGATCATCTAGTTCCAAACCCCCTGCCACAGGGCAGGGATGCCACTCACTAGCCCAGGTTAGACCAACACACACTAGAACAACAAATTGCTGTGTTATTACAACTGTGCTGTGTCTACACCCAGGGTGAAAAGTTGCATTTACATTTGGAAGTTGAAAAGACATTGAGATTTGGATAAAGTTATGAAAAATCCAATGGCAGTGGCTGGCAATTTGTCCTTTGAAATAAGCTGGAAGTTCCTCCTGATTTCAAATTGCCAGCATGCCAGCAGGTACCAAATCTCTTGTTCAAATTGCATAAGAGATCACAAGCAACAAATAAAGAAAATCTGTTTAAGTGCTCAGGAGAAACAAATTAGTTTCATCTACAGGCCCTCCAAATTTGAGAGTCTTATATTAATTGTGGCTGTTGTTATTTCTGAAAGCTGCTATGATTTATGACTGTAAACATACAGCCACAAATTGAAAACATGGATTAAAATGTCTCCTACTTGACCTTTGCACAGATCTCTCCTGAATATAAATATTAATGTTATGCATTCAACAGCTGCTGATCAAGTTATATATGGTGAAAAGATCAGTTTCAAATATTATTCCACCCTACAGATTCCATAGTTCCATGGCAAATTTTGTGGGGTTTTGATGCTGATAAGCACTTTACATGCCATTGAATAACCATGCTGGCTTTTGGTCTATGGTTGAATGATCCAAGGAATCTCCTTTGATATCAATATCAATCAAAGGATGCAGGAGGAGATCACAGCCCTGGCACTAGCTGTTCCTGAATTTTGGCCTGGTTTTGGGTGAAGACTGAGAATTAAACAATGAATTAATTTTATGATTTCTTTTTCACACACAAAACATTCAGAATGTTACTGGGTGTTTAGTTTATCACAGAATCATTCTAATTCTCCATCAGAAAACTACTTATTATCATGTGGTTTCTTAGGAAGAACTTTCTCACCACATATATGGGGGAAGGTTGGCTTGGTTGCAGCTAGGACTTCTAGCCCCAGTACCCTTGTAGGTCATGTCATGAATAAAGAACTCTTGGGACACACTAAGTGTTCACTGCCATTACTACAAGTACTCAAGTGGTTCTGATATCCCAGCACACTAGTGACCCTAACCTGTGCCTTTTGAAGGAGGGCTGGAGGCTGCTTGAAGCAGACAGAAACTTGCTTAATCAAATAGCTAATCAATCAAGCACATGCATGCCCAAAATGAGAGCTACCAAAGGACTTGTCATACTTTTTACATCACCTGCAACAGCTTCCCAACAGCTACTTTTCCTCTCTATTTTCTGCCTGAGCAGATTGGGGATTTTTTTCCCCCAAAATTCTGTTTTCCTCAAAACAAATTGCATTAAAAATTACCTCTTCAGGTCCCTCTGTGAATTCTTCTGGGCAGTGCTTACCAGTCACATCTATAAATGACAAGTTTCTTCCCTAGTTTATGACCATTTTCTGATCTGATGTTACCAGATTATTTGCTACTTGTCCTGCAAGACAGTGAAAACAATTAGGGGTCTCTATGCTTGCTGGAATTACACTGCTCATCAGAAAGCTACTTTTGCTGGTAACCTCATTAACTTGTCTGTGAACAGGAACACTTCTGGGAATTATCATTCCAGCTGCCCTAGGAAAGTGCTTTCTGTAAAACCTTTATCTTTTTCAGTAAAGTCTAAGTTATACTTACTTACCCTGTGGTTTCTGTATTCCTAACAAACTGTTGCCTGCCAGGAGGTGCATCACCTCCCTCTGATACACTCCTGGAATCAGGATCTCCAAGATGCAGTTTATAGATTTTTTTTTGTGCTACAGAGTCTCTTCTAAATGACATTTATTTATTTATTTGAGATGCATTTCCAAGTGCTTTCAGTCTCAGCCTGAATATTCATCTGCCTTTATAACCTTCTCAGCTGCTTGCCCAGGCCCTGTTTGTAAAGACAGTGAGCAGTATGTCAATATATGAATTTATTCTTAATAATGAATGCATGTTCCTTGCCACTTTCTCTTTACAAACACTCCTACAGAGCACTGACTTCCCTTGATCTGAAACAACTTCATCCACTCTCAATGCCAGCTGAACTATTTAGCCCTTACTGAGTGACCACAAAAGAGGCCATGCAGAAAACCAAAATCAATTGTAAATTTGCAGCCTAGAATACTTCTTTCCACAGCCAAGCCATCAGTTTTGGTTACTTCTTTGCAACTAGGCTGTGGTGATGATATAACAGCATATATACATACATATATATATATATATATACACACAAATATATATGTATAGACACACAGAGATATATGCATACATATAACAGCATCCCAGAGAAAAGTTTCATTTACTCTTCCTGCTTTCCCTTTCCCTGTCATGACTCTACTGCTGCTGTCTAGTCAGTGAGAGAATCTTATTATAGCAACATCCAAATGTGACACCCAGCAAGGATTAGTGTGTTATCCAACTTGTACATGCATAAGCAGGCTCCCTGGAAACAGAAACCAGGCTGATATTTTCATTCCAAACCTGTATTTTCCTCCATCTGAGCAGTCAATGGAGCATCTTCCTTTTCAAATAAGATCCAATTATAATGGGAGCTTGGATTGACAGGAAACATTATTATAACTGAATGAGCTGTCAAATTCATGATTAATAAGGTTTTTCATTTAAGTTCAACAATAGCAGCATCAGACCACTGGCATATTATTATTCAATAACTCCTAACATTCACAAGAAGGTTTACTTCCCATTTTGGAGGGTAGAGGGAGATGTCTCATATCCAGATGTTCATCTAGGGCAGAAGTGCTTTCAACATTTCAATATTTCACCAGTGGATTTTCTCTCTGTGTTTTCTGAAGATGCAAACTAACAGAAAGCCTCATGCAAAAATCTAATCCAGCTGTTTAAGGTCTCTAGTTTCTGGCTTACTCCTAGCCTCTGTGTTTTTACATCCACATTCCTATTGCTTGAACCATGAGAACAGAGAGGGAATATCAGTAGTGTAGAAGGTTTGTAGCCTTGGTCTTCATGTCATCAGCTGTTGACTTTATGGGGTATAAGTAGGAGGCAAACCAAGCAAGACCTCTGTGGCCCATCACTGTTCAATGAGGTGCAAAGCAGCAGATAAGCAGCAGATATTTCATGTTAACCACCATGTATGTGCATATTTGAACACCACTGTGTGTGGTTTAAGCAGAGCAGACTTTTTCTACAGGACACTGCTTTTCATTTGTATGTGAGAGACAACAAGGGCAGGAGAGTTATGAATTAGGGTATCCACAAGGGGAGAAGAACATAATTAGAAAGAAAAATCCTCCCCCTCAAAAAAAAAAAAGGCTTTTTCTGACAAAAATGCAATTCCCTCACAGTTTTTGATAGAAAGTAACTGGATATTTCATTCTTCTATTTCACTAGTTCTCAATTTCACCTTCCTAGCCTGCCTCCTTAATCAGATCCTCCATCCAAATGGTGGTGGTGCTGCTCCATCACTGCAAGCAGTATAAATGATATGGCTGCAAAAGCTGTATGCTAGGGTTGACTTCAGAAAAATGACCTTTTAGTCCAGCATTCATTTGTACCTCTTCAGTTATACCCCACCACTTCTGATCCAAATATGATCTTTCCCTATGAAATATATATTACCCACACTGTAGCAGTCTCTTCCCTCATGGCCTTCCCACGCTGACACCTTGCATACTTGCACAAAATAACCTTTAACTTGGAACTTGTAGCTTCATGTCACCATCTGTCAAAGTCCCACCAGCTGGGGAAATGTGTGGAGGCAGAGTTTCCACCTATAACCCTTCAAGTCTAACTAACTAACTCCTAACTCCCTCCTACCATCTAGCCAAGAAGTGAAGACTCAGCTCAAGACACTGGATATACCACAGCAGGTGCAGAAGGCAAGAGGTTTACTACAAGAATAAACTATGAAGTGGTTAACAAAAGACCAAGCTTACAAAGATGTCATTGAGACCTCAAGGCTAACACCTTGCAATGTTAAATGTGACAACTTCACACCTCTCTTCTTTCTTTTTCCTTCCTCTTTCAAACATCCACACTTCAGAATCAAGCTGTCCTAGACAAGAGTCAGCAGCTTTCTGCACCTTTCCTGTAAATTAACATTCACTTGAACACTTTGCAGCCAGGTTACAATGTATTAATGCCCAGAAATTTCATGGTCATTATTTTTATGTTGTTCCTGCTGTGGTAGCCAATACACAAAAGGCTGCATAGATGCAAAAAAAAAAAAGATGTTTGTCTCTATAAATATCCAAGAAGGGAAAAGGAAGCATTAAGTCCCACCTCACAGACAGAAGAGACAGCTACATGAACAAGCTGCCACCAGGTAAATGAGTGTGGATTTACAACTCATTAACTCCTCCATGGCAACTGCCTGTGTGGTTATTGCTCCAGTGTAACTCTGACCCTTCCTGAAAGCAAGGCAATGTATCCTGCATGTACCTGAGATTTAAGCATCCATATAAAGTAACTAATGAGCTGTAAACCCACACTCTTTCTTCACACAGGGCAGTTTCTTCATCTGTCTTGAGGCAATGATATTTATCTGACTTGCCTGGTGTCACTGAAGCAGCATATGACAGAATCACAGAGTCATTAGGGTTGAAAGAGACCTCTCAGGTCATCAACTCCAACCATCAACCTTTCATCCCCATGCCACTAATCCATGTCCCTGAACACCTCATCTATAAGCTTCTTAAAAACCTTCAGGGATGGTGACTCCATCACTGCCCTGGGCAGCCTGGGCCAATGCCTAAACACTCTTGCAGAGACAAGATTGTTCCTAACATCCAGTCTAAACCTCCTCTGGTGCAACTTGAGGCCATTGCCTCTTGTCCTCTCACTAGTCACCTGGGAGAAGAAACCAAGCCCCACCTGGCTCCAATCTCCTTTCAGGGAGTTGCAGAGAGTGAGAAGGTCTCCCCTGAGCCTCCTCTTCTCCAGATTAACCAACCCCAGTTCTCTCATCTGCTTCTCACAACACTTGTGCTCTAGACCCTTCACTGGCTTTGTTGCCCTTCTCTGGACACACTCAAGCAACTCAATGTCCTTCTTGAAGTGAGAGTCCCAAAAGTGAACCCAGGATTCAAGGTATGGCCTCCTCAGTGCCCAGTAGAGGCTTCTTGGAACCCAAGCTGAAGAGAAATCATATATTTTTGATGGCTTATTTATATTTTTGGAGGGTTATTTATGTTTTTGGAGGGATTATTCTGCAGCAGTGCTTCTTAGAATTTTTCATTTCTTTTTGTCCTGCTCCATAATTATTCATAACATGTTTTGTTATGTTCTGTACTTTCTACAAGAGACAAAACAAAGTGCCAGCCAGTTCTCCCCTTACTGACACCAATGAGTTTATGGCTCAAACACTCCATGTAGGACTTTCCTTCTTCTTATCAAGGATTCCATATTTTTGTGGAGCTCAGTTTTCTTTCTCCCAGGCATCCTTTTCATTTCACTGTTTCTTTTCTCTTTGTTCTCTGAGTAATTCATTTTTTGAGGTCTAAATTAAGCAATTTGCTTTTAACCAGTTGCCATTTCCATCAGTCAGCAGATCCAAATGTTCATCTGCACCTTCTTTAGTTTTCTGTACCATGGCAGCATTTCCTGGAGCACTTAATGACTTTCTGCAACAAGACTTCCACCTCAGATTGTCCTGCTGGTTTTTCAGGACATTATCTACTGCCTGTCATTCTGGTAGGCACATTCTTATCTTCCTCACTCTGTTTTGCTTTTGAGAGTTAACATCAATCCACAGTAAGAAAGAGGACTTAATGCTGAGAACATCAGGAAAACTCCAGTCATTTATCAGCTGGGGCTTGAGGGTTTTCTCCATAGTGTACCTGGCACTTCTGGTCCCCAGTCATCTAGATTAAAGTCCTTTCTCTAGCCAGCTTTGTTTGGTTTCTCTTGCAGAATAACCCAGGACATGAGGTGAGGTGACACACATGAAGGCTTCAGCCCAGAATGCTATCAAGATATGGACATAGCTATAAAGATGTCTACATCAGAGCATCAAGGTGAAGTTCTTCAGCTTGGAATGTCTTAGCCTACTTGACACTTGTCAGCACCTGACAACTAGCTGAAGACCAATGCTCTGCTGAGGAGATGACAACTCACATATAACTTGGGGTTTCCCAGCAGCTCCTATCCAATAATTCACTGCATGAGAGAAGAGCAAGAAGGAGAGATGTGTTGGGAACAAATAAAGAAGAGGAAAAGAGAAGCCTGCCTGAAAGCTGTAGAGAGCCCTGAAGATCCAAGGTCATGTAAGATGGAGAGGACTAAAAGGGTATATGACAAGTGTAGTAGTGGGGGGCAGAAGGCATGTGGCCCTGGGGGAAATGAGGCAGGAGAACTTAACTGGAACATAAGAAGTTCCATTTAAACATAAGGAGGAACTTCTTGACTTTGAGAGTGGTGGAGCACTGGAACAGGCTGCCTAGGGGGGTGGTGGAGTCTCCATCTCTGGAGACATTCCAACCCCAGCTGGATGCCATCCTGTGCAAGCTGCTGTAGGTGACTCTGCAGTGGCACGGGGGGTTGGACTGGTTGATCTCCAGAAGTCCCTTCCAACCCTGAACACTCTCTGATTCTGTAGCTTGTCCAGAATGCCAATGTGGAGTAGTCATTAACCTGTAAGGGCTGCACTTCCAAACTTCTCAGGGTATTTATTAGGGGCTTACAAAGGTACTGGAGTGTGAGAGGGAGGAAACAAGATATGGGATAGAGGGACAGGGAGAGAGAAGGTGGAAGGTGATACTCCAGGGACAGGGAAATCTCCTCTTCAGTGAGGACAGAGAAAAAGAGAGGAAGAGGAAGCACAGCTGCAGCCTCAGCAGCCACAATGCTGCACTTGTCAGAGAGAAACTCTTTTTCCTACACTTGCATATGAACATTATTGCATCTGCTAATGAGCTGCACTTTCCTCCCTCATTTCTAGTGCAAGGAGATTATTAATTCCTGAAGTCTCTTCTTCCCTATTCCTTCCTGGCTGTCCTAGATCAATTTTCTAATATGTATTTATTTAGGAAGGTTGGTTTCTTGGTAGGCAGCAGAAATATTTGTGTTAAATCTCCTCTAGAAAGGCTCCAAACCCATAAAAAAATGCTCTGGAAGAAGAAGAGAAACAGTTAGGAGGAAGGAAAGGAGGTGCTGCAGGAAAAAGTCATTTGCTGAAAAATGCAGCTTATGTCTTATCAGTTTAATTCCAGATAAGTCTTCATTTTGCTGGGGAGACTGATGTGATAAGTATGGTAATGACAGATCTCCATAGCTCTGTTTGTAGAACTGCAAAGCCAGATGGAAATGATAATTTTTCTTTCATTTTAATTCTGAAATAAAAAGCAAGAAAGCAAGGAAGTTCCTGATATCATAAGACTGTAATGACTTCTTGAAGGATAATGACCTTAGCACAGCATTACCATTAACTATCATGCCCCAGTTCTTACTGGATTATTAAATTCCAGTTTCCCTAGCTGGAATTCTCTCAGCTTTCTTGCCAGAGGTGAGCAGATGATAGCCTCTAACTGACTTTTCCAGTTCCACCTTCACAAAGGTATTTAGCAGCAAACCTAACTTGAAGCTGGGGAGTAGTTTGCTGATCCTACTGTTGCTCAGGTTAGATACCTGCCTAAGCAGAGCACTGGAAAGAGCCTTGGATGAAGCTCACCTCTCTTCCTGCTTAGCAAGAGCCAGATAATGTCCTTCTTATCTTCCACAAGCAGTGCACTGTGGATTTCTTGTGAATGACTGCTTGTATCCCAAGCTTTACCACTGGACAAAGGGTACAGTTGTTGTTTGATCCCTGCCCTCAGCTGGGAGTGCAAAGCCAGCAAGGTTTCTGTGTAAGGGTGATATTGATTATTAGATAGATAACTGACATCTGAAATATCAGATTAATTTCATCAGATGATCAGATATCAAAGATCAGATTCATTTCATTTGATACATGCAATTTTGTTTCATTTGTTTACTTTTTGCCTCTATTTCCTTGGGGGTTTTCTTTCTTCTTATTCAATTAACAACTAATAGAAAACCACAAACATATGTGGTCTGGATGTTTCTTAGCCAAACCAAAGGATCAGCTGAGAGGAAAAAGAAAGTCCACACTGCACTGTGAAGAGAAGAAGAGAGATCCCCAGGCTCTGCAAGTGAAAGCTGTGTCAGCAAGAGCCAAACCAACTTAATTAGCCCTGTGAAGAGGCTGGGCAGAGAGCTTGGTTAATGCAGTTATGTATAGAGAATTCATCTGATGTCTCTGGACTTTGCTGAACTGTGCAAACATATTGTGTCCCTGCAGCACTGCCCCTTGCATGCAAGCAGAGGCACTTCTAGCACTCATCTAAGATTGCAGTCCATGCTGGTTGCTACTCTCATACAATTTAGTGACTAACATGGCCAAAAGTACACCATGAAACACACAGTCCCACTCCTGGCCCTAATGTTGCCTTACCAAGGTCAGACAACAGCAGGCAGAGACAGCTGGAGCCTCTCTGCCCTCACAGCCTGGCTGTGAGCTAAAAGGCAATCAAAGCAGAAGCTGTAGCTAGAGGTGACCCAGCCTTGCAGAGCATCCTCAGGTGTTGGCATGAAACAGCTGGATCTTGGTCCTCTGTGGACTCATGCAGCAGCAGCATTTAATCCTGGAACACCAAGCCAAGCAGAGCTTCCCAGCTGGTGAGCAAGGAATCTATCCACCACCCTCCAGCAAGCATCCAGAGCTCCCCAGGCAGGGAGCTAGCTGCCTGCAGGAGGGGCATGGCAATTGATGCAGCACTAAAGCTTATTCCAGGCTGCCACCTTGTCAGGCTTCAGTTCAGCTCATTAGGACTTTTGGCTGTTATTTATGCAAATAAGTCTATGCATAGTCACAAAAGATGCAAAGAGGACTATTTATCAGTTTGGCACAATTTCCAGCTTCCTGAACCCTCAGCTATCCCTGATACATGTAGAAAAAAAAAGAAACAAAAGAATAATGCAGTCTCCTCTGTTTGCTGGCACTGGCAGAGAGGCCAAGGTAGAGCTGATCTGCTTCCATTCATGTCCTCTCTGAGGACTGGTGGTGCTCAGGAGAGAAAAGATCATGCATGTGGGGTAACTTTAAACCTACAGAATCATGAAGGTTGGAAGAGACCTCTAAGATCATCAAGCACAACTATGAACCTGTCACCCCCATGCCACTAAACCACATCCCTAAGTATCTCTACTTTTTTTACATTACAGCTGAGGATGTTTAATCTTCTGAATAAAGGATCTCTAACTTGTTTCACCTTTCCAGGGAAGGAGATTTATGAACCTGCATAACTCTAAACAGTCTGACTGCACTTTGTTATTTATTTATAACAGGAATGTGACCAAAAAGAATGTCTCCTGGAACAGTCTGTTTCAATGGGCTTCTTTGTCTAAGGTCACTCTCACTCACAAATGTGCAAAGGAACCTCAGCTCAGACCTTTCCTGCCCTTCTTGCTCTCTCCTCACTTCAGGAGAATATTATCTTCTACACAAGCCTAGTCTAGAGTAAGCAGCTACCTGTTTGGCTCCACACACAGCCACCAGTAACTGCAGGAGGGTCTGAGTCCTCCTGAGAAGGATACCAGCCTGACAACTTGCCTGTTAGTTACCTTCAGGGACCAGTTTCTCATGTATCCTCCCTAACCTAACAGGATGGCTTCTTCAAGCCCCTATGTGGAGCAGTGGAATGGAATGGAATTGGCACTGAAGGAAACACCTCCAGCAGGCAAGGACAGCTACTCACAAAGGCTGCCCCCCTCCAGGGTGGCTACAACTGGACCTTAATTTAAGAGGACCACAAACCCCAACTTTCCCTGAACCTCCCCAAATATAATTCCAAGATTTGAGTTACATTTAAAGTGCTCCATAGTCACAGTGCAGAGACTTGAAAGTGTTTCCAGTGTTTTTCCTTCTTTCCCAGTAGGAAATTTGTATTTGCACATGAGAACAACGGGAAACTAAGTTAAATGGCTCCTGGACAGTCTCTTTCATTAAAGTTTCATCACAGTAGATTTAGATTAGACATTAAGAGGAAGTTCTTCACTCTTAGGGTGGGGAGACACTGGCACAGGTTGCCCAGAGAGGCTGTGGAAGTTCCATCCCTGGAAGCTTTGAAGGCCAGGCTGGCTGGGGCTGTGGGCAACCTGATCTAGTGGAGGGTGTGCCTGGCAGGCAGGGGGGTTGGAACTAGCTGATCTTTAAGGTCCCTTCTAACTCTGACAATTCTATGATTCTATGTCATGGACTATCCCCTTGGCCAGCTGGGGTCATCTGTGTCCCCTCCCAACCTCTTGTCCACCACCAGCCTGCTTGCTGGGTTGGATGCAGCTGGGGAAGAAGAGAAAGTCTTGACACTGGGTGTACACTGCTGTGCAATAGCCAAGCCACTGGTATGTTATCAGTGCTGGTTTGACTAAACCAGATCCAAAATACAATCTCTTACAGGGTGCTGTGAAGAAAATCAACTCCATCTCAGCCAGACCCAACACAAAAATTAAGGAGCAAAAGCATGGCCTTAGGCTAACCAGGAAGAAAATTGTCCTAGAAGGGGCACTTCTTTCTCAACATCAAGTGCTATTCCAAAACATCTGCCCTTTATATTCCAAACCTATTTACCACTTGGGTAAGCTCAAAACCATGCAGTCAAAGCTATCTATACATCCTGACTTCCTGTGAATTTAATTCTGCTGTTTCCAGCTGAGCAAAATTATCTTTGCATCATGAGAACATATGCTTCCCCTAATAAGGATTTCAATGCAGCAGCTTCCAGCCTCTCCCTTCCCTTCTGAATTGGTGCAGGAAAGGATTATCCATACAGAATTACATGGACAGGGTTTCTACTGTGAGTCAGCATGGTTCCCTTTTTTTTTTCTTTGCATGGATCAATTAACACACAGTGGAGATGTGAACCATTGTGTTCTCTGATGGCTAATTTGCCTATCAGAGGGAGCCAAGAGCCATCTGTGGAGATGCCATAAGGACACACCAGTGAAGTGGAGCCTGTGAACCCACAGAACACCACCTATGATTTGCAAGAGATTCAAAGACAAGGAGTGATACCTTACCTTTGGAGTCTGCAGCACATTAGACACACCTTCCTTAGGTCCTGCCAAGCCAGCTTTTGGGGCAGTTGTTGGTGGCTTTTTGGGAGGCCTGGGTGGTGGATGAAGGGTTTGGTTTTCATACCTTCGCAGCATGTAGTATTGCTCTTCGCTGATCTCTTCCACTCTTGTCTTAGCCACAGGTGGTGCAACTGCCTGGACTTCTTTGTGGAGCACATGGACCAACATGGTGAAACGATATACAGGGACTTCCCAGCTCTCCAGTGGCCTGCTGGCACTGCTGATCAGCAAGTAAAAGTCTGTGATTTCTTCCTCCAGCTGCAGACCAGGCACGGCAGCTAAGACGTCTTCCTCAATGGAAAGGTCTCTCACAGACACCTTGACATTGAAAGGCAAATGAAACTCTTGGCAGATCTCAGAAAGCTGGTACTGTTTCTTGTCATGAACCACTTCCACAAAGCCACCTTCCATGTACATAGGGAGGAGGACTTTTTTATATGTATCACTTAAGATTTGTTCACAAGCTAAAACATCCATAAGACTCTTTCTTCCCTCCTCCAGAACTTTACCAGTCTGGCATTGCTGAACTAGAAACTGATCTCCAACTGAAACAGAAGAAAGTTCTTGATGAGGGCAATCAAAGGCTTTTGTTGCTACAACATGAAGCTGTTCCTTTCCACTTCTTGCTATCTCCAAGTCATAGGCAGTTGGAAACTCCCTAGGTCTTCTCTTGAACTTTCCCTTGTAGCTCATAGGGATTAAGAAATGTCTTTTTGGGGAATCACTTCTGATCTCAGAGGCTAGGACTCTTGTTGCTTGGTACTTCTTGTAGATGATGATCTCTCTCCCTTTATACAGTGAGTTGCAAGGTTTATGGCTTCCTAAAGGCCCTTCTATTATCTCAGCAACCATAGGAAATTCCTTGCTTGTTCTCTCAAATACATCTTCCAAAGACAGTGGCTGAAGGAAAGAGCTAATATCATAATGGTCTGTTATGTCCTTGACCTCCACATCTAGGTCTGAGAGGATATGAACTATGTCCTTTCGAACTGAAAAGAGAAAGAAATGCATGGATTTTCATTTTCAAACTGACTTTGGAATAAAATACACAGCTGCTGTTGGCCAGAGAGGAAAAGTAGCTTCCCTGAAGTGTGCCCCTGCATAGGTTAACATGCACAAGTAAAAGAGCTAGTCAAAGTTAAACAGCTTTGAGGTATCTTGCTATCAGATAGGCAGGAGACTCACAAAGCCAGAGAAGAACAAAAGGAGATGAGAGTAAGGTGCAAAGTGAGCAGAAGTTTAACAAAAAGGAAAGGAAAAGAAATCTAGGTCACTAGCAGTCTTACAGCACCTCCAAGTTTAAGAAGCTGTTTGTCTTCTCAAACTCTTTTTTTTCTTGAGTACAAGATGTATTCCTGTTCTTGTCTTTCAGAGTGACATATGGTTTCTCCAAAGAAATGGCTGGGGGAATATTTTATTAAACAAATCACACCTGAACTCATTAACACTTACTATGTCTATGGCCAGTCTGGGAGAAATAAGATATTTTGAGATTTATAAGAATAAGGAAAACAGCTAAAATTAGTAGCACTTCATAAAAAAAACCAAAAAAGAGGCAAAACTTTGTCTGACAAAGTCTAAGCTTCTGGTTAATAAATGAGGACATTTCTACTGTGATGGTTCTCTGTGGAACTCTTCCCTCTTTTCCTTCAGCCTCTGGTTTTATTCCCTGTCAGAACTGAGCCATTGCATTTAACAGGCTGACAGGGAACAGCAACTCTTTTTATCACAACTGAACTTGCAAAATGTTGGATGTGAAACTTCCCAGCACAAAGCTGAATATGCAATAAAAGCTTGCTTCAGAATTTGGCTCCAGATCAGGGACACCACAGATCAGTGACCAGGGCAGTAAAATTTAACACACAAATAATATTTAATGACTCCCTTCAAATGAGACTTATTCTGCAGAGATCTGCACACCAGGGTAGCACATCCTAGATTCACACTTCCTTGCAGCAGGACATACCAATATTTCATACTTAAAAGTTGTTATCAGCTGTATTTTATGTGACAAGAGTTTTCTGACAGGGATTCAGGACCTGTTTATTCCAACTCTGGTTTTGTCCCATGGACACCTTCAGGTGCCAAACATCCTGAACACCACAAGGGAAAGTCAATGAAGGAGAAATGACTAGTGAGAATGAAAGCTGTCTATGAGCACTTGGGGGAGTTCCACACACATCATCTGTTCATTATTAAGAAAAAGAAGGATTCCTGCCCACAGCCTGTGAAAAAATGTAATCTGCTGTCCCTCTTATCAGGAATCTTTTCTATTGAATTATGGAGAGTATTTCTCATCCTTTATCTTGTGTCTATTTATAATTCTTCTAAAAATGGTGAAAATCCATTTTTCCTGGTCCACAAGGAAGTAGGTATCATGTATCATGAAGCCTACTTTTCAAGTCTGCATTAAATAGTTATTTAGGACATATTTAATGCTCCTTAAATGTTAAGTGCACTATGAAACATTAATGAGCATGAAATAAAATCAACAGGTACAACTCTCACTTGAATATGCAATTAGAAGACAAGTGAACACCAAACATTTTTGACTCATTAGAAGGATTTTAGAAACATGAAATCCTTATTGATTTTGCACATATAAGTGGGTATAGGAATACATCTCAGTGAATTCAGCTTTAGGAGATGGGCAGGATTCCTGAATCTAGCTAGAACTGTAGGAAATGAAGCCTTTTCTCTCGTGGAGATATACTTTCCAAACTCATACATTAAATCACACAGCTAGCACAGCTGAATGTCTCCTGAGAAGCATTTAACAACCACACTATATTGGGCTAACTGTCTCTGCCCACTTTTATTTCTCCCTCTTTTATTCATTGACTTCCATCATACATCAGAGAAAGCTCAGCTGTGGAAAGGTTTCCTGCTTAATATCCTCATGAATGACATACTTCTGGAAGGATTTCATTTCTGGGGAGCTCACTGGTTTGCTTCTTGTAACCACAGCAGGTGGTAAAACCTTCCCAAAAGCTAAGCTCCTATCCTGCAAACTTAAACAGGATGGGGTCATCAAGTTAGAATTGCAGCAAGTTTCCATCTACTGCCTGGGCTGTCCTCAAGCAAGGCCAAATGTTTTAGTTTAAGCTGGTTTTCCACTCAGGTGGGTATGTGAGTCTGGAGAGGGTACAGTGCACACACACACATGGGTCATTACTACTATGCAAGTCACCATATCTCAGGAGAACTTCACTGCCTGCTTCTAACATAGACTGTCCTGAGTTGGAAGGGACTCAGGACAACCCCAAAGTCATCCCATGTGTCTAAGAGCATTGTCAGGTGCTCCTTGAATTCTCTAAGGCTTGGTGCATCTTGGTCATTGGACATCTTTGGACATCTTCTAATTTTATTCCCTTGGCTAATTTCACTGACAGGTTTAAAGCAAAGCATAGATATAGACATTAGAAAGTGGCTTCCTCATGGCCAAAGTTGGAGGCACAAAGGAAGAGAATCTAAGAGCCAAAGAGAAATCCTAAATTCCACTTTGCTTTCACTCTGCAATATCTTTTCATTGCAGTGATGATGTAAGTGTAGTGATCACTAAACTGGCAACAGAAAGAAATGCAAGGTAACTGTCTGAATTAATCTGATAAAGGAATACAAAAGGCAATATTATCTTCTTTCTCTTGAAACCAGGATCAGTAGCAAATATGGGTCAGGGATTCTTAAGCAAACTGAATTCTTTCTGCCTACTGGAGACAAATTTTGGGTATTCAAAGGTACTTTGTTATATCAAGACAAACAGAACATCGACTTTGATTCCTACTCACATTTCATTACTGCCTGCACTTCATAGACAGGGGTGAGAAGCAAGCAGCCATCAAAATTCTCAGGGAGTGGATTAGAGGAGTCCCACCTCTTTAAAGTGGTGGAAAGTTTGACAATCCTGTGTCTGCACTTAGGGATTTTCCATTCTGCAATCTCTTTGAGGGTGTAGATTTGGTCATCTTCACACTCGTAGAATTTCCCCTCTTGTGAAAGGGGAAAAGTAAAGGAATGAACCTGGTTATTTCTGACCACACCACAATTCACAGCCATGGTTCCATTGACCTCTTCCACTGAGTTGAAGGTGATCTGCTCCCCCTGTTTGATAGTGAGGTTTGCCACTTTTATATCCTCAGGGCTGTAGAAAGAGGGATGGCCAAATCTTGTTGGCCCAATAGAGACCTTTCTGGTGATTTCTTCAACGTTGACATATGGAGTTTTATCTGCCACAACCTTGTAAAGACCTAGGAAAAGAAAACTTGTATTATAAAAAGGGAAATATAGAAAGGAAACCATGCCAAATCTTAGACTGTGGATAATGGGGAGCAAGGGACATCAAACAATTCATAGCTGATAGTTTGGTTGCTAGAAAAGTGACTTCATAAAGACAATATCAGCTACATGATACAAGGCACAAGTGGCTGGAATCAGCCCTTTCTACTCTGCAAGTAATTTCTGACATTCAACATTTTAATGCCCATGGTAAAAAGAGGAAAAAACCCCAAACCTTAAATTCTTATCTATCTTCTCAAGAAACTAACCCTTAAGAAACAAAGCAGACATGACCTGAGGAAGAGGAACACTAATGTGACCAGTGAAATGCAGGATGAAGTTTCTGGGTAAACATTGTGCTATGCACACTTCCACACAGACCAGGTTCCTAGCTCAACTATGTTTAAAGACATATCACAGATGAAAAAAAGTAGGACCTACAAATAAGGATGGGCAGAGAAAATTGATCTGAGCATATCTGACAGTGCAGAGCACCAGATGGAGTAATTCAGAGTCTGGGTGTTGTAGCACTGTGACCACCACAAGGCAATTAAAGCACTGAAGAACTGCAAGGCAGAAGCTGCATCTGAGCTTCCCTATTCCTTAGGGACATGATTATTTCATGTTAATTATGCCCCTTGGAGCTGTCTCATTAAGAGTCCACATCTCAAGAAAAATATGCACATTTCTCTATTTGCATGAGTGTTTCTACAGAGGCAGAAGAACCGGATGGTTTAGAGGACTAAACAGGAGAGTTTAACAGTCCTGGGTGATTCAGCTGCCTTCTTCTCCAGGCACAACAGTGTGAATGCTACCTCTTGGAATGACATTGCAGCTTCCTGGGACAGCCATCAACTAAGGCTTTCTTCCAAGTGAATATAACTGAACACAGAGGTCATCTGTAGGTTGAGTTTGCAAGCCAGGGGATCCACACAAATCCCCTCCCCTCCTCTCCCCTTCCTTCCTTCCTTGGAACTTGTTTGCTTCTGGGTAGCCCATGATGCCACTAGGACCTGTGACAACTAACAGTTCTGAGGGCTCCTCAGCAGCCTAAACAGTAACAGACTCCTTGATCTCCTGCAGAGACAACCACTGCTTGTGCCTATGAAATTGTTTTCTGCAGTTTTGTGCCTTCACTCTTGTCTGTATGACAGTTAGCTTCTCCTGGGTGAAATCAGTCCCCTTCTGCAAATACATCCTCTACATAGATGTCCTCACTGTAGCACTCCAGGAAAGCTTTCAAGCCTTTTTTCCAGGCTGCAAGAAAGCCACATCCATGGATGTAACTGTAGAAGGACAAAGCACAACTTCAACACTTCTCACTAGTGTTTTTAATCTCTCTCACATCCATTTTTTGACACAGCACATTAGCTACCCCAGTCCTAACCACTGCTGGACCTGTCAGTGCAGATCAAGACAATCTGGTTCAGCAGCACTTAGAAAATATCTCAGTGAGAAGGCACCACTGGCAAACTGAAGTTGTGGAAAGGACAGCATTCCCCCAAAGAGTGTCCCAGTGTCATGCTTGGCAAGCACAAGATGGGTGTCACCTCCTGGCAGTGCTGGGAGAAAACAAATAGGACTATTCTTCAGTAAAAAATGTGTTCAAAGGACATAGGATGTTTTCCAAAGGCAATAAGAGTGTTTCCCCAGCTGTTGTACAGGAGCACACACACTGTCCCTAGAAAACCTCCAGAACTGCATTAAAAAAGCCTCCATAAACTATGTTAGAACACCATTCCCAGCTGAGAATATTTGGCAATGCACAGGTTTGAGGACCATTCATCTCCTCTATGAGTCTGACAGTAGAATCAGGCTCTACCAGTTGCTGGAGCTCCAGAGCTATTTGGAAGCCAGATATCTGGGCACCAAACTGACAAGCATCCACAGTTGGAAAGCAAGTTTCATTATGGAAGCATAATTTCCACACCTCATAGAAAAGCAGATAACTGATTATCCCCTTGGGCCCAGGCAGACTAACTTTGTCAGGATTGGGAGCAGAAAAATCTTCACCTTCCTTTCTGCTGGTTCTCTTAATTCTGCTAACAGAATGCTTGCCTAGGCAATTAAAGAGCCATGTGGCCTTGGACACTTAGCTTCTGTACTGATGAGGCTCATGGAGCAGAGGCACCTGTTTATGCTTAGGAGTATATAAAGTTCCATATGTTTCTCCCTCTATAGAAAAGAGGTGAATATATACAACATGATTTTGGAATGATAGGTGAAAGTTGCTGTGGTTCCAAATCTGCCATGGTGTTGTCTCATAAATGCTCTCCTTGCAATGATATGTATTTAAAATAAAAGAAAATAAGCTACAGACCCCAAACAACATTAGCTGGAACCATTCAGAACCTTATTAGAATCATTACCAATCCAATTACAAACCCAAATGCTTTCCAGACTGAAGACAGCAAGGAAATCTCCAGAGGAGGAAACATATGGTAAGTCTGAGATGCTAAAGTTTGGACATTTTGAGGTCAAACAAAAAGATTTTTTGTACTTCTCCATAAATCATAAAAGTCACTGAATCAAATTCACTTAGGGTTTCCTAGGAGAACTTGGTGAACTACTGAGGGAATGACAGATGGAAATAGCAAGCCTGGAAAAAAGTCCAGCTGGTTTATCAAGTGCTGGCATTATTTCTCCTCTAGATCTAATTTCTAACTGTAATCTAGTTTCCAACCAACAGGCACTGATGCCCAATAGTTTGGGGGGAAATTATAGCTAGAGACAAGAGTAACTGCACATAGATAACAACTACAGGAATATGTAACCCCTGTCACCCTTCCTTTCATCAGGTGAAGAGCCTGCCTAGCCATAATATGGTAACTGGTAAACTCCAAAACTAACCAGCCCATCACTGACTCCTTTAAAGCCAGGCAACCCAGTTCTGGCTTATTTGTGCCACTGTGCACACAGTGAAAGGATCCATGAGCACATCACATGGAAATGAGACCTCACAACAGGGGAAATGGTAAAGAATATCAAAAGACTTCTTTGCATCAACACTGGCAGGAGAGCATGGTATCACAGAACACCCTGAGTTGGAAGGGACTCACAAGGATCATGGAGTCCAGCTCCTGTCTATGCACAGGACAATCCCAAAGTCACCCCATGTGTTTAAGAGCATTGGCCAAGTGCTTCTTAAACTCCATGAGAGTTGGTGCCATGACTGCACCCCTGGGGAGCCTGTTCCAGTGCTCCACCACTCTCTGGGTGAAGAACCTTTTCCTAACATCCAACCTGAACCTCCCCTGTCACAGCTTCATGCCATTCCCTTGGGTCCTGTCACTTGTCACCAGAGAGATGAGATCAGCTCCTGCCTCTCCTTATCTCTGGTGAGAAAGTTCTAAACTGCAGTGAGGTGTCTCCTCAGTCTCCTCTTCTCCAGACTAAACAGACCAAGTGACTTCAGCCAGTGCTCATAAGGCTTTTCCCCTTCAGACCCTTCATGTAGACGTGGCTTTGGCAAGATGGCTTAGTGGCATGGAGATGTTGGGTCAGTGGTTGGACTTGATGATGTTAGAGATCTTTTCCAAGCTAAATGATTCTATGATTCTTGTATCAAGTCTTCACCATTCTGCCCTGTTCTGAGGTCCAACCTTTTTCTCTCAGTTTGCCTTCACCTCCCACACATGGATAGCCACAGGCCAGCACTTCTCCCTCTGCACTCCAACCACTTTCCTATTTAACACATCTGGGCCCTAACAGGAGAGGAATTAACATAAGAGCAGAATTGAAAAATTAACAAAGATGACACATGATGAGCTTAGTACCATGGGTACAGTGCTTGGCCAGCTCTCCCTAACAAGGCCACATGAGCAGAGGAAGATATGTTACAAACACCAAGTCACTACCACATGCCAAATTTCAAGTCTCTCCTCCAAAATATGGATATTTTGGGACTTCTCTAGAGAAGAGCTGAAGCATTTTTGAAGCAGAAACACACATCCATTTTCCTCTGATCACGTTTGCAGGCATGGAGCAGCCACTTTGGGCAGTAGAATGAAAACAAACCATCAAAAGGAACCCAAAATGTGATAAAGTATTCAAAATATTTTATATTCAAAATAATAAAATGAAGATATAGTAACAGTAAATAAATCATAGCCTGAGCACACAGCAAGGAAGATTTCAGCTCAGACCAAGTTTAGCAAAGTCACCAGTAACTGAAAAGAAGACTCTTGCCATCATTCTTAGACTGAGTGACCTCAAGCATAGGAAACATTGCTACTAACCATTAGAACATGAACAATTTCTCCCCAGGCTTGAAAATGAACTGTAAGAGTTGGAATTTAAGAATGAGCTGATTGTGTCTTGTGCCACCTGATAAAACTGCATCCTTGACAGCTGAGTTGTAAACCTCAACCAAAGATCAACCAAGACAGGGAATCAATAAAATGAACAAAGGTCATTACTTAGGGTTCTAGTTCCTCAAAAACCATATATTCATGAAATACCATACCAGGAAAATTTAGTGGTAATTCCACTTTGGCTGAGAACTGTCTGACTTCATTATCCTCACAGATACTTGCTATGAGCTTATTAATTTTGAAGCCAATCACTTTAATGACTTCTCCTGTTGGCAGGCAGCATTCATTTCCAAACATTTCATAGATGGAGCCTGAAAAGAAATACAAAAGGGAAGAAAAAGTTTTATTTAGACTTTTCTCACTTTGTCAATGTCTTTGAGTGAAAGCAAAGACACTTAAGTCACATGAAATAATAATTACCCTGCAATAAGTAAACTAACTTTCATTTTCTTCTTCAGAGTCCTGAGAAAATCCATCTTGTGACTTCAGTGATCTTTAGACCAGCTCTTCTTAGATGCATATAAGGAGAAGGAGGTCTGAAGAACCTGAATTGTCAAGTCTTAGACCAAAGAACAGAACAAAGAACAGCAGAGGATTGTGTGGATCAGTAGGAGCTGCCTCCTGAAAGCAACAGGCAGTGGAGCTCAGGCAGGAAAGGTGCCTCTGTAGGGCACAGGGCATAGCATATCCCATAGGAAACAACAAACTATAGAAGACAAAAGAAAAACCCCTCTAGACCCTAGAAGGTGCTCAGAGAGAGGCCAGCAGACAACAAAGTGCAAGCAGCATTTGAGCTTTCTGCAGCAACAGAAAACCTGAAGAAACAGCAAGGAATTGGAAGACTGGCAAAGTCATAGTGATAATCCCCACCCCATGCTGAGACAAACCTCCTGAGTCTGACCTGGCAGCAAAAAAAAAAACACCCCAAAACCAAACCATTTTTTTGTCTGTGATGCTCAGAACTTTGAGAGCAGGAACAAGACAATCCAACCAAGCAGTTGAAGGCAAATTCTTCCTGGTCACTGCAGGAGGTTAACAGAAGCTTTGAGGCATGGGGTCAGTTAAGGATATATCAAGGCAAACACACAAGTGTTTCATTTGTAGATAGAATTGCACTGAACACAGAACATCAGCAATGTTGACTTTAATGCTAGCTTGCATTCTTCTGATGCTGTGTAGGTTCTTCCAAGAACCTACCAACCTCTATCCTGAATGGTTATGAAGTATCCTTTCTGGAATCTCATCTCAGAATTTCATTTCCCTTCTGGGGAGGAACCTTATTCTCATTTCCACTCCCAACAGTGTATTTATTTGCTCTGCTGCTTAAAACACTTCTGTTCTCATTTCCATTTTTCCCTTCCCCAAAGGGTTTGCAAGATTAGTCTGTACTCTGCTCTGGTCAGATACTTGACAAAAATCTAGAAGGAACAAATTCTCTTTGTGTCCTCTGAGAAGACAGGTTTCCCTTTTCACAATCTCTCTGACAGACCTTTCTTTCAGTTTGTTCAATTTAAAGTTTTCTTTTGTCTCTTCTCTTCTCTTTTCTCCTCTCCTCTCTTCTCTTCTCTTGTCTTTTCTCCTCTCTTCTCCTCTCCACTCCTCTCTTCTCCTCTCTTCTCTTCTCTTCTCTTCTCTTCTCTTCTCTTCTCTTCTCTTCTCTTCTCTTCTCTTCTCTTCTCTTCTCTTCTCTCTTCTCTTCTCTTCTCTTCTCTTCTCTTCCCTCCTCTCCTCTCTTCTCTTTCCCTTTTAAGTTAGGTAACCAAACTGCAAGTCTCCACTAGCTATTGCTACAGATCCCATCAGCAGGCTGGCTGCTGCTCTGATAAACACAGGAGGAATTATCCTAGCTCTCATTGCTTTAGCTGAGCTTCATAGGATATTTGATGACAGGCAGGCAAGTGTATGTGCAATACTTATTTCATATTAGAGGGAGAGAAAGATTGAGCAGCTGTGGAGAGGCTAATATCCCTTCTGTGCTGAACCACCTCACTCCTCCCATCAGACACAGGAGAGATCACAATCAACCATGGTACCATTAGATAGAGGGAATCCCAGAGGACCCAGCATGATGAGCTCTGCATTATAGAAACATGGAAAGATGAGCAAGGAATTCCAATATTTTCACCTCTGAAAACCTACTCCAAATGGCAGCTCATGGTTTCTGGAGGCTTTATTTTTTTGGCTTCAGTGCAGATTTAGATCCAGCCTCTCCAGAATAACTCCCTTGAAACTAGACCCCTGGAAAACATTTAACATATGAAAGTAATCACACTGACTAATTATGGGCTTGGGGCACATTTTCTTTCATCTCTCCTAGACATGCATGTCCCTCAGTGCAGCCAGGTCCTGTCTGAGCTGGAAGGGACCCAGTAGGATCATCAAGTCCAGCTCTTAGACCCATGGATGACACCCCAAGAATCACACCATGTGCCTGAGAGCATTGCACTGTGAACATGGACACCAAGCCACAGAGGTTCAGTGCCATGAGAAGACTAGTTCCATCTAACACTCTGGGTGACCAAAAAGGTAGCCTTTGACAAAGTAATCTGAAGTTGCAAGACAGGAGAAATGCAGATAACAACCTACACAGGGTAAAGGGTGGCCTGGCACTGGAGAGATGGCAGAGAATCAAAGAATCATAGAATCACAGAATATTAGGGGCTGGAAGGGACCTCTGGAGATCATCTAGTCCAACCTCCCTAGAACACTACAAGAAAAAGGTAAAGTACACAAGGAGAAAAAAAAACATCTTCACTCACAAAAAGAGAAAGTACCTGAGGCAGACAAGCATATGGAGCTCAAGCTGGAATCTACAAGAGACATTACATGGAGCTGCAGGCTGTGTTTGAAACATCAAGGGCCAAGATAATGTATTCAGGGGAGAAAAAAGAGAAAAAGATGGATTATAAATGCCAGACTGCAAGCCACAAGAGTGTGCAGAGAATAGACACACAGAGCTGCCACAGCACCTTAACTCTCAGGGTCCTTCATCAGAACAGAGAGTAACATCCTTGTGGAAAGCAGATGGGTCATTCATCTAAAAGCAAGAGTTTGAGGGAGAAGTGGGATGAAAATTCAAACTTAGAAATAAGCCATGGCTTTCATTAAGATTGAAAATAAATTAATAAATAGAAGAAAATCAAAGGAGCTGGTTGTCTTACTGTCAAATAAATAAACTCTTGCATGGGTGTATAATCCACTGGCAAAGATAATGCTTTGTAATAATATCAGTGAATCACAGAAACACAGAATGGCCTTCCAGAGTGGGAAGGGACCCACAAGGATCATCAAGACCAAGTCCTCTTTATGCATAGGACAACCCCCAAGTCACCCCATGTGTCTAAGAGCATTGGCCAGATGCTTCTGGAATTCCATGAGAGTTTGTGCCATGACTGCATCCCTGAGGAGGCTGTCCCAGGGCTCCACCACCCTCTGGGTGAAGAACCTTTGCCTAATATCTAACCTGAACCTCCTGATGAACCCCTTCTTGAATTAAAGAAAGAGGAAGGAAAAAAAAAAGACATAATTTTGGCACCTGTCCCATGGACAACTTCTAGGACTTTAATCACCTTCTCCTTTATCAGATTCACTTCTAATAGACCAAGTGGTGGAAAGATTTAAGAGAGGCTGGGAGGAGGGTTCCTAAGAGACCAAGGGGTTGAAGAAGCCTTATTTTTAATCAAAGTAGAATAAAAAAATAAACAGTAATCATTAAAAAATGAAATTACCTGCCATACAAGAAAAGATTCCTTTTGGGGGGTGCAATTGATTGTAATTACCTATTTGTCTGCAAAGAGATTGCCTTAGCCCTGATTTTAGCCCTTGCTTGGCCATTTGCCTGGAATAGTACAATGAAGATTACATTCAGACAAGAAAAATGTTCCCTCTGTGATTTGTCATCCAGGCATTTGCAGCAAATATTTGTGCTGATAAAAAGGGGGAGAGAGAGAGAGAAACTGCATGGTTTCCAGAAGGGACAATAAAAATTCTTTGTATTATTTTTTTTTTCCCCTTAAAAGCCATGATAATTAGTCTTGAAACACTGTGAAAGTACCTGCTGTGTGACAACATGACCCTGAATGATTTTACTTCAGCTCTGTGACGTGGACCCACTCACACAACATACTGAGAAATAAAATTGGAATTAAAATGGACCTTTTTAGTCCATTTATTTCTTGTTGCACATCAGTAACTGTGGTTTTACCACTCAAGCCACAAAGAAAGTGTGAGATGCTGAAAATGGAAATCGAGTAACCTTAAGGACTAAACCTTTTTGATTTGAGAAGGGTGTATGCAACATAATGAAAAAAAACCCCAAATTAACAGATCTCAGAATCAAACAGCTTATTTACAGTGATCAAACCATGCCTCTGAAGGCTGTAATTAAAGAGCTTGTTGCCTTTGAAACCACCTTTTCTGGATTGTTACTCTGTTCAATAAAAAACCCCCACATTTATATCCTTTCATCAGCTCATCTCCAGCTTGACAAAGCATATGCTGTGATCACATCAAAGCAGCCATAACAATTAGTTCATTATCTTTTTCCTCCATCTTTCCTCAAATGCTAAGCAGCCACCCCACTGTCCCCCCCTACCACCAAAGCCCTTGGTTTGATTTATTTCTCATTCTAGGGACAAGAAGAGGCTTCTTTGGTCTAAACCCAACAATATCCAATAGAAATACAGTGGATGCCTGAGCTGGAGAATGTCATTCTTCACATCAGGGCATATGAGAGTACCCCTGAGACAAAGAGTTTGTAAGACAAGGTAGAACAGCAAACATCTCAGTCATAACTTCCCCTTTTGCTTCCCAACAGCTTAGAGCCCCATCCAGAGACTGCTTCACTGATGCTGATGGGAAGTCTGACTCAAACTCAGGCCCATAACTAAACAGCTCTAATACATCACTCCGGTGTAACT
Source organism: Galbula dea (assembly GCA_013399015.1). Classification (NCBI taxonomy): domain Eukaryota; kingdom Metazoa; phylum Chordata; class Aves; order Piciformes; family Galbulidae; genus Galbula; species Galbula dea. The sequence goes on from VWZX01000699.1 coordinate 1,451,147, forward strand.
CCTTTTGTTTTCTTTGCTGCACACCCCTGGGCAGTTGAGCAAGGAAGTCTAAGGAGGGAATACAAACAAGACAAAAGGCTTCACTAAGGTGGCACAGAGAAGCATTCAGCAGGGCTGGAGCTCAAGCCCAGGCTGGCTGACTCCCAGTCTGATCATCTGTCTGCTCCAGGGTGCTGCTAAGCACTTCCAAATATCCCACATTCTTAGGGTGTTCTCTTTTTTAAACAAAGACCAGGCTTTTCTCCCAACAAAACCAAATCAATTTGCAGGCCAACCACTAGGCATGAACTCCCCAAGCCCCAGGAGTTTGAATCCTCGAAGGAAAACATTTTCCCTTTCATCTCTCAGTAGAACCTACAGAATTCACTGCAGCTGTCAGGCTGAGTGGTTGAAAAGAAGATCCAAAGAACCAGGAACCTGGCTGCCTTGCAGGGAGCTGAAAGATCTCCTGACATGTTCTGAAAGAGGAGAACTTTGTCCCAATGTCCTTTTCCTACTGCTCCTTTCTCCACTATTATGTTGTCATCGGTTGCCCATATGGGTGCTGCCTTCCTGAATCAGAGGTGACTCTGTTTCAAGAGCTGCTGAAATGTTTCTGCTTTCAAATAAAGGCACAAAAATCCCCTGGTGCAACCATACAGCCAGAATGACAAGAGTCTCCTTCCCCTCCTTCCACACACTTCAACTAAAATCAGTTTTATTAAGGTTACTGCAGGCTCCCAAAGTAATATGAAGGGCATAAAGTAGCTATAATTAGTGTCAATAAAAAAAGATATCATTCTTTATGGACATTATTTGGGGGTTAGCCAATTGTTCAGAGTTTATGCTCTTTGGCAGGAAGAGAGATCCAGTTTAAAGTTGCAGGGAGGAGAGTTTTGCTTAATAACTTTAACAATATCACACTGATTAAGCAGCAGGGAAATTCCTAATGTTGAGATGTTAGGTGGCTGGTTTTCCTTTCCTTTCCTTTCCTTTCCTTTCCTTTC